>ML686127.1:1175815-1359358 GCA_007922175.1 Pelusios castaneus
GCAACACATCTCGAAGAATACCAGTTACAGGTAAGAAACCTTTTCTTCTTCTTCGAGTGATTGCTCATGTCATTCCACTTTAGGTGACTCCCATAGCCTTACCTGAGGAGGAGGGGTCGGATCTCAAATACTTGCTGCCTGAAGGACCGCTCTGCCGAGCGCTGCGTCCTCTCTGGCCTGGTCCACGATGGCATAGTGCGCTGTAAACGTGTGTACAGACGCCCAGGTGGCAGCTTTGCAGATATCCTGGATGGGGACCGATGCCAGGAAGGCTGCCGAAGACGCTTGGGCCCTTGTTGAGTGGGCCGTAACCCTCGGGGCTGACTTGCCCGTCAGTCTGTAGCATTCCCTGATACAATCCGATATCCAGGAAGCGATTCTTTGCGTTGAGACCGCCTTGCCTTTCATTCTTTCTGCTATTGCCAGAAAGAGCTGAGGAGATTTCCTAAAGGGTTTGGTCCTCTCCAAATAGAAGGCCAGGGCCCGACGCACATCCAGCGTGTGCAGTCTACGCTGTTCGTCGGTCTCGTGAGGCTTAGGGCACAGGACTGGCAAGAAGATGTCTTGATTAACATGGAAACTCGAAACCACCTTGGGGAGAAAGGCTGGGTGTGGGCGCAGACGCACCTTGTCCTTAAAAAATACAGTGTACGGCGGATCTGCCGTTAATGCCCTAATCTCCGAGACTCTTCTGGCTGAGGAGATGGCCACCAGAAACGCCACTTTCCACGAGAGGTACAGGAGTGAACAGGAGCCCATAGGTTCAAACGGGGGGCCCGTGAGTCTAGTGAGAACAAGGTTCAGGTCCCATTGGGCTACCGGGGCGCGGGTTGGTGGAAAAACTCTAACCAAGCCTTTGAGGAATCTCTTAACCAGAGGGTTTGTGAAGATTGAGTGGCCTGCCCCCCCAACGTGGAAGGCCGAGATGGCCGCCAGGTGTACTCTGACGGAAGAGCTTGCTAGGCCCTGCTGTTGGAGGGCTAATAGGTAATCCAGAATTACGGGGATGGGGGCCCTAGGCGGGTCCACATTCTTATCTGCAAGCCAGACTGTGAAGCGCTTCCATTTAGCCTGGTAACTCAGCCTCGTTGAGGGTTTTCTACTGCTGAGAAGGATGTCCTTCACTTGTTGGGAGCATTGGAGCTCTGACGTGTTTAGCCATGGAGGTTCCATGCTGTGAGGTGAAGGGTTTTCACGTCTGGGTGTCTCAGTCTGCCCTCGTCCTGTGAGAGGAGATCCGGCAAGCATGGTAGGGTTATGGGGGCGCTGATCGAGAGCTCCAACAGCGTGGGGAACCAATGCTGTCTGGCCCACGCTGGAGCTATGAAGATCACCGCCGCTTGGTCCTGCTTGATTTTGATTAGGGCCTTGTGGATTAGCGGGGTGGGGGGAAAGGCATAGAGTAGTCTGCCCCCCCAATGTATGAGAAAGGCGTCCGAGTACGAGCCCGGGCTCTGCCCTTGGAACGAGCAGTAGCTCCTGCACTTCGCGTTTGCCTCCGACGCGAAGAGGTCCATTCGGGGAGTGCCCCACTTCCGAAATATGTCCCTCAGGACATCCTCTCTGAGGGACCACTCGTGTTTCAGAAAGGACCTGCTGAGGGAATCCGCTAGAACGTTCTGCTGACCGGGTACGTACGCTGCTATCAGGTGTATTGAATTGGAGAGGCAGAAGTCCCACAGTTCCAGTGCCTCTCTGCACAGTCGCGAGGAGCGAGTGCCCCCTTGCCTGTTGATATAAAACATTGCGGCTACATTGTCCGTGCGGATCAACACTACCCTTTCCCGTAGGTGGGGGCAAAAGGTCTGGCAGGCCCGCCTCACTGCTCGGAGCTCGCGTACGTTGATGTGCGCCAGGAGGTCCCTTTGGTCCCAGAGGCCCTGAGCCCTGAGGCTCCCCATGTGGGCGCCCCACCCGATGTTTGACGCATCCGTGGTCAGGCAAACCGAGGGCTGTGGGGGCCGGAAGGGGACTCCTGCGCACGCCCAGTCGGGGTTGGTCCAACAGCCCAATGATTCGAGGACCTGTTGGGGAACTGACACTTGTCCGTTCATGCTGTCCCGAGCAGGGCGATAGATCGAGGCCAGCCACGTCTGACACGATCTCATCTTCAGCCTTGCGTATCGTATGACTGAGGTGCAAGCGGCAAACAGGCCTAACAGCCTCAGGATCGTTCGTACTGTGCATGTCGGATGAGCTCTCAGCTCCCTCACAGCGCCGCTGATTGTATTGAAACGATCCTTTGGGAGCGAAGCCCTGGCTACGACTGAGTCCAGGGTCGCCCCTATGAAGTCTATCCTCTGAGCCGGAGAGAGGACCGACTTCTGGGTGTTCACCACCAGCCCTAGCTCGTTGAAGGTGCGCTGGATTAACTGGAGGTGCCCACTGACCTGGTCTCTGGTCGGTGCCTTCACTAACCAGTCGTCCAGGTACGGGAAGACTTGGATGCCCTGGCGTCTGAGGTAGGCTGCTACCACCGACAGGCACTTCGTGAAGACTCTCGGTGCGGCCGAGAGCCCGAAAGGCAGCACGGTGAACTGAAAGTGGGAGCCGCTCACAACAAACCTGAGAAATCGCCTGTGGTGTGGGGCTATGCTTATGTGGAAATACGCGTCCTTTAGGTCGAGGGCGGCGTACCAATCTCCCGGATCCAGGGAGGGAATGATGGAGGCGAGGGAGACCATCTTGAACTTGAGCTTCTTCAAGTGTTTGTTGAGATGTCTCAAGTCGAGGATGGGGCGGAGGCCGCCCTTTGCCTTTGGGATGAGAAAGTACCTCGAGTAGAAGCCTTTCCCTTTCCGATGGTGGGGGACCTTCTCCACCGCTCCCGCCTCCAATAACCGGCAGACCTCCTGTTGAAGCCGGTGTTCGTGAGTTGGGTCCCTGAAGAGGGACTGGGAAGGCGGTGGGTGGGAAGGGGGTGCAGAAGCAAATTGCAGGGAGTACCCATGCTCTACAGTGCGGAGGACCCACTGGTCCGAAGTAATGAGCTCCCACGCATGGTAGAAACGGGCTAACCGGTTGCGGAAAGTGAGTATGGGTGGATCCGGAAGCGAGGTAGGGGCGCCGGCCTCGGGCGTACCCTCAAAACCCCTTTTTTTGGGAGGGAGGGCGCCGGGAGCGTCCTATTCCCGAGTCTGAAGCGCTCCCGCTCCTTCTGTTGTTCCGTCCCCGTCCCCGGTAGGAGTCCGGTCTCCGATTGTATCCCCTTGGTTGGGGTTGGGGTTTAAAATGTTTGCGCTGGGGAGCAGGGGTGTGGAGACCCAGGGACTTGAGAATTGCTCTCGAGTCTTTCAGGCTCTGGAGCTTAGAATCCGTCTGAGCCGAAAACAGGTCCGGGCCCTCAAAGGGCAGGTCTTGGATCGTCGATTGAACCTCTTGCGGTAAGCCGGAGGCCTGAAGCCATGAGCAGCGTCTCATGGCCACCCCTGAGGACATGGAACGGGCTGATGCATCGGCGGCGTCTAGGGCGGATTGTAGAAGGACCTTGGACACCACCTTCCCCTCTTTGACCATTGCGGAGAACTCTGGCCTCGATGGCTGGTCGAGTTTGTCTTGGAACTTTTCCATGGCGGCCCAGGAATTGAAGGCGTACCTACTTAGGATCGCTTGCTGGTTAGCGATCCTAAGCTGTAGCCCCGCCGTGGAGTACACTTTACGACCAAATAGGTCCAGCCGCTTAGAGTCCTTGGCCTTTGGGGTCGGGCCCTGGTGACCCTGTCTCTCCTTTTCATTGGCAGCCGCCACTACCAGAGACCCCGGGGTGGGGTGAGTGTAGAAATGCTCGTACCCCGATGATGGGAGAAAATATTTCCTTTCGGACCTCTTAGCGGTAGGGGTTATGGAGGCCGGTGTCTGCCACAGGGCCTTAGTATTGTCCCTGATAGTTTTGATAAGAGGTAGGGCGACCCTCGATGGGCCCTCTGGGGTCAAAATGTCTACCATAGGGTCAGCCTCTTGGACTACTTCCTCCGCCTGCAATCCCATGTTGCGGGCTACCCTGCGCAGCAGGTCCTGATGCATCTTAGCGTCATCGGGGACCACTGCCGGTGTCGTTCCTGCCACCGCCTCGTCTGGCGACGACGAAGAGGAACCCCGGGGGAGGGGCAGCACCGTCTGGCCCACGGCACCGGGACGGGGGTGCTTTTGGCGCTCGCTCCTGGCGGTGCCGGAGACCTGCGTGTCCTCCGCGGCGGAGCCTGGGTCCGAGAGGTCCGTAGCCTCTGGCGGGACGCTGGCCGTGTAGGAAGGGCGGGTCCTTGAGCCCGAGGCCATGGAGCGTGACATGCCGGAGGGCTGGCCTTGTGCCTGGTGGAATGCCCAGGGTGTCCAGAAAGGCCACTGAGATGGCATCTGCCAGTGGTGCGGTGCCGCGTGTCCCTGGCCCGAACGGTGCCGACGTGGACTTCTCCTGGGACTGATCGACTCCGACTCAGAGTCCGAGGAGGCATAGCTGCGCGGAGACCACGGCGGAGCGGTGCCGCGCGGTGCGGTCGGTGCCGGCGGGGTACGGCGCCGGGGGGACCTCGACTTAGCGGCCTCCGTTTCCCGGTCGCTTTCCCTGTGCCGCGGGGACGGCGCCGGGCGGTGCCGAGGAGACCTTGGTCTCTTTAACATCGGGGGTTTTCCCTTGGATATCGGCGTCCTTGCCAGACTATGCGCCGGGGAAGCGACCTCCTCAATTAACTCCCTTGCCGCCTCAAAGGTCTCGGGAGTGGAGGGCAAGTGGATTTCCTCTTGCAGGATCTCCCTGGTAGGGGAACTTGTCGGTACCGGACTCAACGAGCGTCTCGGAGTCGACGGTGCCGGGCCCCGGATAGCCTCTGTCGAGCGGCCCGCCCCGGGTCCTGCTCTGTCAGCTCCCTTGCTCTTAGGTGCCGGGGAGCGGCCCCTGTCCACCCTTCTCTTTTTGGGCGGTACCGGGGAATGGGAGCGGTGCCGCCGTCCTTCATCGGCCCCTTTCTTCGGCGCCGGCGAACGGCGGTGCCGAGGTTCCTTGGGCGTGCCCTTGGAACGCGGCGAGTGCGGGATAGGAGGTGCGCTCCGCACCGAAGCCGCACCGGGTGTCTCCGGCGCCGGAGGGCGCAGTGCCTCCTCCATCATCAAAAGTTTCAGTCTCTGGCCCCTTTCTTTTTGAGTTCTGGGGCGGAAACTTTTACAGATCTTACAGTGTTGGCCGAGATGGGCTTCGCCGAGGCACTTGAGACAGGAGGAGTGTGGGTCATCCAAGGGCATAGGCTTCTTGCATGCGCCGCACGACTTGAAGCCGGGCATGCCCCGGATCCGCTGAAGACAGCGGGCCCCCTAAATGTAGGGGGGGGGGGGTGCCCTAACTAAAACTAACTGTGAACTATCTTTCTAACTAACTACAAACTGGGGAGAACTCTTGCGGAGCGCAAGAGCGAAACGTTCCAGCAATCGCCACGAGCGGTAAGAAGGAACTGGAAGGGCAGGGCCGTCGGGACCCTTTATAGTGCGCCGCGAAGGCGCGACTGTAGGGGGCTCCACGGACGGCCCCGGGGAATGCTGGGGAAAAGTTTCCGGCAATTCGTGCACGCGGCGCGCGCACACCTAAAGTGGAATGACATGAGCAATCACTCGAAGAAGAATTTCCTGCCACAGTGGAACTTGGATACGACCTTGGGCAGGAAGGTGGGATGAGGGCGTATCTCGACCGTATCCTTGTGGAACACCGTATACGGAGGCTCGGATGTTAACGCCTTCAATTCTGACACCTGTGAGTGGAGATAATGGCTATCAGGAAGAGCACCATTGAGCACGACCTCATGGGTTCGAAGGGTGGACCCATCAGCCTCGAGAGGACTAGGTTTAGGTCCCATGCAGGGGTCTGACCGGAGGGTAGAGCCTCTCTAGACCCTTTAGGAACCGAGAGACAAACGGTTGCGAAAACATAGATTTTCCCTGCTCCCCCTTACGGAAGGCCGAAATAGCGGCCAGATGCACCTTTAGCAATGTCAAAACCAGACCGGACTGTTTTAAGTGAAGGAGGTAGCACAGCACAAGCGAGACCAGGGCCTTGAGTGGGCACACCCCTCTCCACCACCCACTTGGAGAATCTATTCCATTTGGCTGTATATGCCTTTCTGGTAGACGGCTTTCTACTTTCAAGGAGGACCCTCCTGACCTGATCTGAGCACCCTCTTTCCCTCTCATTCAGCCACAGAGCCTCCAGGCTGTTAAGTGTAGGGATTGGAGGATGTGGTGAAGCAGGTTTCCGTGTCTCTGTGAAATGAGGTCTGGGCAGGTGGGTAGCCGGACTGGGGGGGCTCACTGACATCTGTAACAGGGCTGAGTACCAATGCTGCCTGGGCCAAGTGGGGGGCGATTAGTATTACTGAAGCTCTGTCCTTTTTCACCTTCAGGAGAACCTTGTGGATGAGGGGAAAAGCGGGGAAAAGCATAAAGCAGACCTGACCCCCAGCCCAGGAGGAAGGAGTCCGAGAGTGAGCCTGGGCTGTGTCTTTGGAATGAACAGAACTGGTGGCACTTCCTGTTCTCTTTGGCGGCAAAGAGGTCTAGACGGGGAAACTCCCACCTCCGGAAGACTCCCTAAAGGACATCCGGCCTGATAGACCATTCATGGGCTATGAATGCCTGGCTGAGTCGGCCCGCCAGGGAGTTCTGGGAGCCGGGAGGCCACTGGGTGAATGGAGAAGGCTATGCATTCCTCCCACAGGGTCATCGCCTCACTGCAGAGAGGAGAAGAGCAAGCTCCGCCCTGTTTATTCAGGTAAAATACTGCTGCCATATTATCTGTCAGTACAGCTATATGCTGCCCTTGAATCCGTGTCCGAAACACCCCGCAGGCCAGCCAAATTGACCTCAACTCTTTTACATTTATGTGAAGATTCAGCTCTTCCCGGGACCAGAGACCTTGTATCTGCAAGTTGCCTAGGTTGCTCCCCACCCCAGCTGAGAGGTGTCTGTAACCAGAGTTGCTGAGTGGCCGGGTCTCTTGAACAGGACTACCAGCATAACTTGGTCTCTGTCTGACCACCATTGAAGTGACTGTACTACTTGGGAGGGAAGCGACACCACCATGTCTAGGCTGTCCCGAAGAGGACTGAACACCGACCGAAGCCACATCTGGAGCAGCCTGAAGCGAAGCCTGGAGTGTTAGACCACATATATGCAGAATGCCATGTGGTCCAGAAGGGCGAGGCATCTCCTCACTGTCGTGGTCGGGAAGGTGCTCATGGACCTTATAATGTTTGACATTAGGAGGAAATGAGACTCCATCAGGAAGGCTCTTTTCTGAGTAGAGTCTATGAACGCCCCAATAAATTCTATTTTTTGTATCGGAGACAGTGTCGATTTTGACTTGTTTAGCTGTAGGCCCAGGCTCACGAATGTTTGCTTTACAGAAGGTCACCTGGGTCTCCACCTGCTCCCTGGAGCGGTCCTTTAAAACCCAGTTGTCCAAGTATGGGTATATTTCAATGCTGTGGTGTCCGAGGAATGTGGCCACCACCACCATACACTTTGTAAAGACCCTCGGTGCTGCCGAAAGGCCAAACAGCAGAGATGAAAATTGGAAGTGTTCTGTCCCTACCATGAATCTGAGGAATCTCCTGTGGGGTGGGAATATAGATATATGGAAGTAAGCCTCCCTGAGGTCAAGGACGGCATACCCGACTCCCAGATCCATGGATGAGATGATACAGGCTAAGGAGATCATGTGGAACTTTGCCCTCTTCAAAAACTTGTTGAGGGCACTAAGGTCTAGTATTGGCCTGAGACCTCCTTTCGCCTTGGGAATGAGGAAATACCTCGAGTAGAACCCTTTCCCATGGTACTCTTGGGGGACCTCCTCTATCACTCCTGATTTTAGCATCTTCCGGACCTCTGCCATCAGGAGCTGTTCGTGAGAGGGATCCCTGAAGAGGGACCGGGGTGAGAGTGGGAGGGAGGGGTAGAGGTAAATTGGATCGAGTATCCCCTCTTTACTGTGCTGAGGAACCACTTGTTGGATGTTATGAGGGACCAGGCCTGGTAAAAATGGGATAGTCTGTCCTGGAAAGGGGGTTGTGGATCCAGGTGCTGAGCTGGTATGCCGTCCTCGGGCGCATCCTCAAAAGGTTTGCTTCTGGGCCTGTGGTTGCTTGCCCGACCCCTTCCCCTGGTTGGGATGGTGGGGGGCCCTGCGCTTATAATCCCTGTTCTTCCCCTTGGAGTAAGTCCTGCCTGGGTAAATACGATCTTTGGTGGTGGGGGCTGTTTGAAATGTTTCCTTTGGGTTGTAGATGTATGCATACCCAGCGATTTCAGAGTGACTCTAGAGTCTTTTAGGCTGTGGAGTTTGGAGTTGGTCTGGTCTGAGAAGAGGCCCTTCCGTTTGAAGGGGAGGTCCTGCAATGTCGTTTGGACCTCCGGGAGGAACCTGGATGCCAGCAGACAAGAGCAGCGCCTCATTGTCAGGCCAGAGGCCACCACCCTGGCAGCCGAGTCGGCTGTGTCCAGCGCTGCTTGAAGGGAGATCTTTGGTACTGACTTCTCTTTGTTAATCTGAGCCCCAAACTCCTCCTTAGAGCCCGACTGAACCTGGTCCTTAAACTTTGACATAGCCTCCCATGAGTTGAAGCTATATCTACTGAGGATTGCCTATTGATTCACAGTCCTCAGTTGGAGGTCCCTCATGGTGTAGACCTTGTGACCAAATAGGTCCAGCCTCTTGGGGTCCTTAGCCTTCGGTGTTGGCCCCTGCACACCCTGGCGGTCCTCATTATTTGCTGCTGAGACCACAAGGGAGCCCAGTTAGGGGTGAGTAAAAAGGTAATCATGGTCCTTAGAAGGGGCAAAGCACCTTGTGTCAATCCCCCTTGCAGTGGGGGTTATGAAAGAGGGGGACTGCCACAGAGACTTTGCAGTGGTCAAAATTGTCTTAATGAGGGTGAGGGCGATCTTAGAGGGCCCTTCCGGGGTCAGTATGTCCATCATGGGGCCCGGATCATCGTGGACCTCCTCCACTTGGAGGTTCAGGCTCTGCGCCACTCTTTTCAGCAGGGCCTGGTGCGCCTTATAGTCTAATGGAGGTGCCAGTGCCGATGGGTCCATCAGTGCCTCCGCTGGTGAAGAGGAAGATGACACCCTTGGTTCTTCCTCAGGTTCCTAGGGGCTGGTTTGATCTACTTCTTCCTGATCTGATAGCTCCCCTTCTTTCCCCGCAGGTGTACCTGCACTGGGGGCCTCGCACTCTGATAGTTCAGGGTTTTGCCTGAGTGAGGCCTGTGGCCGTGACTTACGATGTGCCTTCCCTCTAAGCTGCCCTGGACCTTTGGTGAGGGTGGTACCCCCAACCGATGGTGCTGAAGGCTGGACATCCCTGGCCTGATGGTATGCCCAAGGGGTCCAAAACAGCCATTGCTGGGGAGCTTGCCACTGCGGCTGCCACGGCCCAACATTAACAGGGCAAAATGGGTGCCCTTTCGCCTCTCCCAGCTGTGATGTTTCTGATCCTGATGACTGGGACTCTGATCTCGGTGAGCAGGGTGGGGCCAAGAGTGTCGCTTGCTTCCCAGGGCAGCTCGGAGGCCGTTTCGGTGAGTAGTGCTGGGATGGTGAGCGGGTCCGGCGCTGAGAGCGGTGTTGAGACAGGGAGCGGCACTGAGTTGGAGAGAGGTGCTGTGGTGAGTGCCGGTGCCGTGACCCTGGGCTGTGCTTGGGTGGAGAGCGGCGCTGGGAGGCTGACTGGTGTTTGGGGGTGGGGTGTGGTCGTGCCGGAGCCAGGACAATCTTGACCGGTGCCGGGACGTTGATCGGTGCCAGGAAGACTGGTACCGGGGTGTCAACCGGCGCCGAGAAGACCGGTGTTGGGGCATTGAGCAAGAACGTGATCTTGAGCAGTTTCGGGAGTGGCGTTCTCACGACGATTGAGGTGGGCGCCTGTACCGGGTCCGACAGTGTCAGTCTGGAGACCCCTGGTACAATCCTGACCTGCTCCATGAAGATGATCTTAACTGGTACTGAGTCCTGGATCTAGGGTGATTTCGGGAACTGCGCCTTGAAGATGATCTCCGTCTCAACTCCACTCCAACAGAGGGGAGGACAGTGGGATCATGGTATGGACTTAAGACCTCACAAAGAGCAACAGTTATGAAAGATTAATAATAGCTTTTTTCTTTGAATGGTTACTCACGTCTTTCCATGTCCGGTGGGTCTCAAACAGTATCTCTGGAGGTGAGCCAGTTCACAATAAAACTGCCTAAAAGAAACTGTGGGCAGGGCAGTGGATCCTTTGGGCCTGGGAAGAAGCCAATTGGGGCCCTATTGTGTTAGATGCTGTGTATACAGCAAAAAAGTATGATACCTCCACTGAAAAGCTTATAATTTTATTTTATAGGAAGCTAAATCAAGAATACAGCACAACTATAGCCTTAAAATGCAACTCCAAGTTACTTATTAACAAAAAACAATTTTTTAGTATTTAGTTTGAAAGCTCCAATGGTAAAATTTGGAAAAGAATTAGTGGGATTTTTGGTTAAGGGGAGTTACACTGCTGGTCACAGGAGGGATCTTGGATTACTGAAAAAATGCGTATTTTTTGGAAAATAAAAGTTCCTCAAAGGAAAAAAGAAAATTCATCAGTCATTCGAACAGCTGGAAACATTTTTAGAAACACCATATAAGAAATGTAGAAATTTTAATTTAGAGCCATATTTCCTCTTTTATAATGAGCAGCTCAGTGGCTGTACAATGCATTCTCAAGAGACTTGATCATGTCCACTATTTTATTTCCCAAAGATACTTCACAAAATAAAAATCAGCGAAGCTGACAGATTGTTCCTTTGCAAAAATCAAAAGCTGGAATTGACCATTAGTTTTATTTATTTCCCTAGGAGTGCTCCTGATTCTGATCTCATGATCCAGCCACAATCCAAAAAGCTAAGAATTAGAGTGAAAATGAAATCAGGTCCACTCTGTTATGAAAAACCTTTTTTGCGGAATGAAAAACCCAGGTGCGATCCACAATAACCCTGAGGGCAGGGGCCAAGGTAATACTTACCTTCCTCCACCCTATCATGGAACCTGAACATGATTTGCTGCACCCCTCATAGCTACTACTGCTGACCCTGAAGCCCCCCATTGGAGGAGGGGAGTCCAAATTGCCTGGGGAATGGAATTGGGAACTGTGGTGGCCTCTCACTCTGTCACAGGTCCCAGAAGCTTGTTCTAGTGCTGCTGTTCCCAGCTGAGAGCAGTGGTGTGAGTCCGCCTCTGTTGTGACAACTGGACCTACGAATTTACCCAAATTATGAGCTTAACTGTAAAAAATTAGCAAAAGTTAATTAAATCACAATAACCTAAAACAACAAATGTTGATGGAAAAAGGGTACAAAAGAGCTTCACTGTTGCGGCCGTCACCTTGGACCTTCACCATCCTGATCATGAGACGTGATTAGATGAGGCTAGAGAGGGTGAATCCCGATTACCCCTTGTAACAGCACCAGATGAATCCTAAACACCATGTGGGATAACAGATATCACTGTCTTTGATATCATCTAAATTCTAAAAGATTGTCAAAAAGGATTTTATCCTTCCTTCTCAACTCTCAAGCTAAACGGAACAAGGAATCTCGTTAAAATAACAATACTTCACATTTCAAATGTTTTGTTTTTTCTTCTTTCCTGTTTCTTTAATAAAAAGTTTAAAGGATTTTTAATGGTAGGTTTGCCATGTTACTAAGAAGGCTAAGGTCTCTGTATACCAAACCCTGAACCTTGCTCAACACTGTTTAATGTCATACAGTGACTGGTTATGTTAACGCTTTTGGCCCATATATTCCACCTAACTTAATACAAAAATACTGAAGCTTATTATTGTGTCCTGTGAGGCACCTCAGTTTTCATAACATGTGGGTGGGTGGTGTTGGCATCTAAATCCAAAGTAAACAGTCTAATATTCCTAATAATATTTTAAACTTTAGCCTTTTTCTTATTTAATTTATAAAAAATGTTTAACTACAATATAGTACATTTAAAAGTTGTTCACACTTCCTCTTTAGAAATCAACTGCAAGTACAGAATATACACTGTTGAAAATATACCCAGTAAAGCTGTCAGCAAAGAAATTTCATATTTTATTTAAATCATTTGTATTTTAAATTATTTAAAATCAGTTAGCAATAGGATTGCTATACTAAGAATTTAAGCACCAGTTAAATGCCTTGAACACATACGTCAACATCACAACCATCACATGAGCGTCAAAAGTAGGGGGAAAATGTCCAAGACAGGACACCACTTTCCTTTTTTATCTCCTCCTGCAAGTTCTATGTTTACTAAATTTCTCTTTTCTTTCTCCCTGTCCTGTATTTGAATTCGATTTTGGTGTCTGCGCCTATTTCCACTTCTCTTCCTGGATACATACTTTTAGTCCGTAACTAAGTCTTTGTTCTCTTCCCTCTGCTTGCTCTCTCTATGCCACTTCTGCACTGGAAAATAATTTAAGAAAGCCACTGCCCCTCTCTCCTTTATGATTTTTTCCTCCTTTCACAAAAATTTCCTTCCCTCCACATCCTTAGCTTTTCCTCTCCCCACTTCTTTCTTCCTCTATATGCTTCCAATCCCTCATTTCATTCACCACACAAGCTCCCATCTTTCAAATACTGTCTTCCGTTTCCTCACTTCTCCCTAGTTTCTCCTCTCTGCACAGCAAATCAGACTGTTTTTCCCCCTTTCTCTGGTGCAGAACATCCCATGGTCATCTATAAAGAATGGGGGTAAAAAGATTGACAAGAACTGATGTGGCGGGTGAGAAAGAAACATTAAAAAATGCAGAGTCATGACAATTTTGTGCTAATTCTGAATTCAATAAGTGTGTTCAGGAAGAGATCTCCTTCCTACCACCCAGCTAGGAGAAGGATTGGATTTCCAGATAGACACACACTCATATAGAATCATATTTGTGCATGTCAAAGAGCACTTACCCGAAACCGTCTTCTGCAAGCCCATTTGAAACCTTAGTCTGTTTTCTTAAATGAAACCACATACAATCAACTAAAACAATTTATTTTAAGATTTACAAATAATTTTCCTTTGTTGTTTCAACTGTTCACTGAGAAGTTGAGCCAAATAGCCACAGCAATACTATGTCCATCATCGTTAAGAGTGGTATCGTCTTCCACAAAAAACAATCAGTTCAGCTCCACGTTACTCTGCATCCTTGAAGATTGTTTCAAAGTCCTGATCTAAATCTGAAATAAGGGCATCCACTAAGTCTTCAACAGAAGGAGACTTCTGAAGCATACCTGTGGAAAGGAGAACAGGAGCCTCTCAGTGAGAATCACACCATCATGAAAGCTCTGATAATGTTTACTTGCCCTACTATAATTTGTCTGTGTTGTATTGGACTACTCCAGTACAGCTATCAGGATTTTTCAACACGAGGCATACAATGATTCTACATGGGGATTGATTTAACCAACCTACCTCCTAGCTAGCTATCTGGCCTTCATCACCATATTATCTGAGAGCCTCACAAACATTAACAGATATGGAACTGAGGCACAGACTAGAATAAATGACTTGGGTCATACAGGAAATCTGTGGCTGAGCAGGAAACTGATCACAAGTCTGTTGAGTCTCAAGACAGCATCTTATCCACCAGACTAGACTATCCTTCCTATTCTTATTTAGACATGTCAGATCAATCTACCACATATGAAAATCAAACCACAAATCCATTTACATTTTATCCCTTGGAAAACTCCACTTCTCTTCCAGCGTTCTCTAATATTCTTTGTGGTATTCAAAAAACAACTTCCCCATCCAAAATCATTAAGACACATGCATAATTAAAGCACATCAAATAACCTGATGTGACCACACCCTTATGGCGCTGATTAAATAAGAACATGTGGTTCTAAGCTTGTTTAATTTACATAAAACAAGAATTATAATCTCATTTTACATAAATTTAGAAATGTCTAATCAATGTAAAGACTCTATAGCATTGCTCCTGAATATAAAGTTTAACTTGCAAATTTTCCAGACTTTGTGCTTGGGGAGGGAGAAATCAGGTCATCTCAATTAACTGCCTTGCTCTAATTTGATTAGCCAAGTAGATTCTATCAAATCAGAAAGTTTTCCTGTGTGTATTGGAATTTTGATTTTAAACAGTCAACTCAAAAGGGATTTGCAACAGTGCACTTTTTAAAGGAAAAAACATGTTTTCTATAAAGTAAAAGAATATATTATCTAAATTATTTTCAGCTGTTGCACTATAATAAAAATGTATAACTCTGCATTGTGTCTCTACTATGAATTTATTCATTATTAATATTTAAACGCTTGAAAGGGAAATTATATTACTTGTATTGGAAAAAGTAAAGAACAGCTTAACCAGAACCAATTAGTGTAAAATATAATGTTGGTGCTTCTTTGAAGTGATTCACTCTCACTGACAAAACTGCCAATGTAAATATAACCTTGCTCAACGCTTTACTATAGGCATACATAGTGCACATCTTCTTACATTCTTTCACATCCCTAGAACATTTGGTTTCAGTGGAAATAATAATTGTAGCACTTATGAAAACAAAATTTTTCAGTGTGCCCTTTAATAAAATCTGACTGGAGCCAACTGGCTTGATTAGATGTTTCTTGTATGTTAAGTAATTGCTAAATAAAATAGTTCAAAAAGCAAGAAGAAAGAGACTAAGTCTCCAGGCAATTTTGGATAGTTACTAAAAGAGTTTTCTAGCTAGGATCTCGCAGTACCCTTATTTTAATTAGGTTTAAGTATATATTGCAAGTGTCAACATGAACTGCCGCGACACAGTTGATTAATAGAGAGAATTAAAAGAAAAACAAAACATTCTCATTGTAGATGGAATTAAAGTGCAGTCAAAATTTCTATTCAGATATTTTCAATATCAAAAGGAGAAGAATGGGTATTTCTGAACTACCTGACACACTCGTTACTTTTCCCTTTAGCACAATAGGGTGTGGATTGCACCTTTAGCTCATAAAGGCAACTGAACAACTTCTGCAGTACATAAGTGGGTGCGGTTTAAAGAAAGACATATTGTGTATAGAAATCAGTTGTGGCGGATGGAAAAAAAAAAAACCAAAAACCAACTAATCTTGAAGGTAGATCTGAAAACAGAAAGATGTCTGACTCCACCCCAAAGATACTTCATTTGTGCACAGAAGGGATACTCTTTGTTTGTGGATCTCCTCTTCCCAAATAAATTGGGCTTGTTGGAGGACATGTATATCACCACACCATCAGCCCTGTAGAAATCCCACCAAACAATATACAGCGTAAGCTGGTATTATTTTTCAGCAGCTCCCTTTGCAGTGGGAATATCTCTTTAAGGGGAACCTCAAGGAGCAGCTGCAAGCTGGCACTCCTGGAAGGATGGCTCCATTGGAATTTAATTGTGTGAAGGGAGGAGAGGCAGTCAAGGCACTAAATCCCTATGGCCTGTCCCTATAAGAGAATCATTTTACCACTACCCTTTAACCCCCACTTCCTGCATGATTTTCCATAGGAAAGGGAAGATCAGGAGCTTGTTAACAGAACATAATGATTTTTCTGATACCATGTAAAAATAACTATGAACAAAGAGTATGCAACAAAATATTTTAAAAATTAATTAAAACAAAATCAGCCTATCCAGATGACATGTATCTACAGTGTCAAAAGAATTAGCTAAAAAACTTATAGATCCCTGATAATTCTCTTTGAAAATCTGACAGCCAGATATACAAAGAAAGAAGAAAAACAAATGGTTGGTTTTCTAAAAAGGAAAGTACATCTTCCAGGTAAACCTGATTACTTTCCTTAGTTCAATAGCAATACATATTAAAAATTCTACACAATGGAAATTATGTGTGTGATTAAGGGAAACACTATAATATAGTTATTTTAAAAGTCGCTGCAAATTATTTCAAATTGGTTTGCATGAGAATATTTATATAGATTCAAAATTGGTTAAAAGGGCCATAAACAAAGGAAAGGGAATCACCAGATCTTGTTCCAAATACCCATCTTCAAGATTCCAGAATCAGACATACAAAGGTAATTTTAATTGTATCTCTATGCAGTAGTTGCATCATTTGAGAATATAAATGGACATCTCAGGTATCCTTGCAATGATGTACTGCGTGGCTGCTGTTTTTTCAACTGTACCAAGCTCTGTGACAACAATTGCTTTTAAGTTTTCAGAGCAAGGCAGGATCAGGAATATCTGCTGAAGAGATTCTACAAATGCAGAAAGCAAGCCCCACTGAAATGAAGTGCTATAGGGTGTCTACACTTAAGAAATTCCTTAAGTCAACTAAATGAAAGCTTACGTTGACTTAGTAAGAACCGCCAGTTAGGTCGATCTAACCCTTAAGTCAACTCCTTAGGTCGACTTAAGCACAGTGTGGAGATGGATTAACCCTTAAATCGACTTTATTAAGTCAATTTAAGGGCAGTTAGGTCGACTTATTAAGTCCCCGTTCAGGGTAACCACTTTGTTAAGTCGACTTAGTAAGGTTGATTTAAAGTCAACTTAACAAAGTCGACCTAACTTTTTCTAGTGTAGACATAGCCATAGATTCTATGGGAAAGATCCAAAATACTGTAATTTACAACAATGCTACTGCAGTGGTTTAATAATCTATTGCTGTCTGAAGGAGAATAAACTACAAGATCACAACGTCCCATTTAGCTTTAAAGTCTATGAATAGCTGTATTACAATATGTACACATACAATAGTCCAGTCTAAATTACTTAGTGAAATAGTCACAAAGTCTGAGGTTTGCAGTTTTCAAACCTCTAAGTATATTTCGTAAATTCAGTCTGACTCATTCCAGATCAGTCTCTCCCAAGCCTAAGGCAGCTGCCTTGCTCTCCTCTGCTTTGATGTTTTCTTCCACATTACAGCACTGTGGTGAACCACACCCTTTCTGGGGATGGTTAACCATAACCTTTAATCACCTGTAATTGGGAAAATTATAAAAAAAAACCCCAAGCCCAATGGCCTCTGTCCCTCTGGAATTCCGTAACTGTTTTGGCCCCATTTAGTTTGGGCCATTGGCTACTGCTCTTCATAACTGATATCACAGCATTCATTTATACAAGCTCCTTACACATTAAGAAGATGGGCAAATATTATCTAGGATCTTTAAAACACCTCTAAGAGGCAAGTACAATTTTATGTATGGGGAAACAGAGATACGGTCTTGATTTGCAAAACTGCGCAGGAACAACTACATGCCTAATTTGCATATGTGATAAGTTTGATTGTACATTAGGTATTTGTGCACCAAAGTGGATAATTATGTATCTGCCTACAATACAATTATTGTCTGAATGATTTAAGAACACTCCTGCACATTTATTTTGCAAGCGTACTCTTGATAATCATCCTACATAGTGGAGGATTTTCAAAGACATAAAGAACAGTTAGGTTCTGAATTCTCCCCTTGGCACTTTTTCTCAAAATTACATGGTAAATGAGACCGTCAGGACTGGCTTCCAATTCTATGATCAACCCACTACACTATGTGGCCTCTGAGCTCCATATGGCCCATTTATCTGAAGTGCTGCACACCAGGACTTCATGATACGAAGCAAAACAGGGATTTTTAATGTCTACCTTGAAACCTGGCGGAGGTGAAAAAATGGATTTGATGTCCTAACTATATTTTTTTCTTTAAACACCAGACAATGGCCTCCTGAACAAAGCATAGCTGAATTGATTTTCTATTTGTGGTTCCCACAGAATATATTTGTCTAGTAAATAATTGGCTTGCATTAAATAAGCTTATGAATAGGTCATGCAATAGAGTTAACATCATGAGAAGATTCTGAAAGCATTTCATGGTGCCATTGCATCTTTTAAAATAGTACTGCACATTGCTATTGATGGTTGGAGTCAAATTCAACCAACCAGATTTATAAATCTCAGGACCATAATTAAAGGCCTAATTCAAATGGAGTCGCTCCTCTGATTTCAACAGAAGTTGGATCAAGTCTTTACCAGTGAATCTGGGATATTGTGTGAGAGAATGATTTGAAACTAGGGCTGTATTTAAACATGTAAAACATTAAAATGACAGGACAATGACATCTGAGAAGCAACACCACAAGATTATAATACATTGAGTGAACAAGTGAAAGACTGTGCCATGTATAAAGAAGGAGACTTTACTAAAGAGTCTATGGAAATCAGTGCTTTTTTTCTAAAAAAAAAAGGTACCGGAACTCCTATTGATGTCCGTCGTGTCATAAAGAAATAACACTGAAAATAGTGCAGTAAACAGTAAATTTTTGAATATATCAAAGAAATAAAAATACAAGGTAAAAACTGTTAAGTTTTATTAACTATGCAGGCCGCTAATATACTGAAAGACAACCTGTGAGGTCTTACAGCAGGGGTCCTCACACTTTTTAAATAGGGGGCCAGTTCACGGTCCCTCAGACTGTTGGGGGGCCGTATTATAATTAGAAAAAAACGTGAATGCGTAGCTATCACGTCTGCTGCTGGCCTGTGTTTCTGGGTACTGGGTGGCAGGCAGTAATGCATCCACACACTTTTTGTTGGTGCTGTGGGCTCCGGCCAGGCCCAGAGTGTGGGACTGACTGACCGATGTTAGCCTGCTGGCCTGCTGTTGTGTACGCAACTAGTAGCCAATGTTCCCTCTAGGTTTGGTGGCTTGTGTGCAAAATTTTCAAGCCGTGTGAAAAACTTTTTCAGAATAAATTTTTGGGGAAAACTCACAAGACAGAAATTATAGGCATTAATTGAAGATAAAGTGACTGTAAATAGAATTAATTAATTAATTGTGTTTAATTAATTTAATTGGAATGAATTTGGAATTGAAATCTAATTTTAAGAAAGGTTTTTATTTAAAATTAATTTTTAAAAAGTTTTAAAAAAGAAGGGAGAGAAAGAAAAAAGAGAAGGAAGGAGGAGACAAAGAAAAAAAGAAAGAAAGGAAGGAAGCAAAGACAGAAAGAGCAGGAAAGAAGGAAGACAAAGAAGAGAAAGAAAAAAAGGAAAGGAAGAAAGAAGAGAAAGGAAGGCAGGGAAGAGGAAGACAAAGAAGAGAAAAAGAAAAAAAGGAAAGGAAGAAAGAAGAGAAAGGAAGGAAAGGAAGAGGAAGAGAAAGGAAGGCAGGGAAGAGGAAGACAAAGAAGAGGGGAAAAAAAGGAAAGGAAGGAAAGGAAGAGGAAGAGAAAGAAAGCAGCCCCGGGGGTCTGGAGGGGGCGGTGGGGGCTGCTGGCCTGCGCGGGGGTCCCTCCTTGTCCCCACCCCCAGCCCTCTAACCCGGGCCATCTCCTTGTCCCCCCCCCCACCCCACCACGCGGCCCGCCTCCTTGTCCCCCCCACCCCACAACCCGGCCCGTCTCCTTGTCCCCCGCACCCCACAACCCGGCCACTCTCCTTGTCCCCACCCCCACCCCTCTCCAGGCCTCCCTCCAGCCCCCTTATCTGGCCGGAGGCTGGGAACCACAGGGATGGCCGGCAGAGCTGCTTGCCGGCCAGTCCGCTCCCGCCCTGAGCACGCTGTAACTGCGCATGCTCAGGGCGGGAGATTTAAATCTCCCCAGCCCGGCCCAGCCTGCACAGCTGGGAGGGAGCACCGGCGGGGACCGAACGCGGCCCCGGCAGGGCAGACAGACCCCGGCAACGGAGCCTGATCCTGGCCCCGTGCCGGGAGGCCGACGCTGTCGGCAGAGCGGGGCGGGGTCGGCTCTGGGCCAGGAAGTCGAGGCGGCCGGTGGGTGGGAGAAGGAAAAAAAGGTGCCGGAACGCCGTTCCGGTGCGTTCCGGCAGAAAAAAAGCACTGATGGAAATGATTGAACATGGCCAGCTTAGCGCTGACACATGCATTCAACATTTAGAAGGGTGGAACTTTGTGAGTGTTTAACCAGTAGTCAGACTTGTACAAATATACTTCTACATAAAAGTTAGATCTTGAAATAAGAGCCTAGAAAAATTCAGCTTCTGAAATGTGGCAGCTACTATCACAGAATAATGAAACTTCCTCCAAAAGGATGTAGTATCAGCAAGAGACCACTACTGCTTGATGGTGAGAGATGTATTTGGATGTGGTGTGGTGAAACAGCATTTCTACAGCTGGAGAAACAGTGATTTGGGATGTCCTTAATGAAGAGAAGGACAGTAAAAGAGACACAAAAGGCTGAGTGAAGAGTAATTGGATGACGTTATGAAATGACTCCCAACACATTAGAGTACCTGGTATTATTTTTCTATTAAAACCTTATTTCTGTACTAAAGACAACATGATGCGGATAGGGCAATAAAAAGTTTTTACATCTGTATAGATCACAGCAATCATAATTGTTGCAAGATAAGCAAAGGAACCACCTAACCTCACATAGGTGTGGCACAAAGTGAAAAAAGTCAAGGTGACAAACCAAAACTGGATCATTCTGGGTCAATAAAGGTTTTATTTTTAGTGACAATTATTCCATTCCACTACTGGGATATTTTGCTTTTTTTTTTTTAAAGTACTATTTTAGCACTAAAGCAAGAACCCTACTGAGTGAATAGAAAAGGCATTTTTTTCTGCTAATTTTTATGACTTCATCCACTGTTAGCAGCTCTTTTTAAAATCATCTTAAAGAACAACTATAAGAAATTATACGAGTAAAGACGGTGCCAGTAAATTTATCACCGTCTAATGCTGATTTTTTAGTCAGCATTCTTACTGCAAGTATCAATTAGGCTCATACTGACAGCTACGAAAGATGTATTGTTATCTGACTACTGTTGTGCCTGTACAAATAACATACTAAATGAAGCATTACTTTGTGGTGCTTAATATGACATAAGAAGATTCAATTTAATATTTTAGAGTTCCATTTTAAAAAAATAAGATTTGGAAAGGAAAATTTGAAAATTAAACCAAGACGTGAACATGCTCCCTGACTTTTTCCACACTGCCCCCTATGTTGGTATGCATTTCTCCTCAATTCCAGTTTGTATGGCTACTGACTTCTCTGCATTTAGTATCCTCCCCAAAGACTCACTTTTTTCAGAATACCCACAAAAAGCAAGTTAAACATTTTAATATTAGTTATCAAAAAGAATAGCACTCTTTTCTCTGAAATTTCTAGTTGTGTCTTGTCTGCGGTTCATCGTTAGATAGTAGCTCTCTAGGGACAAGAACTGCTTGTATTTTGTGTCTTGTACAGCATGGAATGCAATGTCATTACCATTAGGTTTTAACATTTTTCTGTCTTTTTAGACATTTCTCTGTCAGGTTTCTTCTGTTACAGCTTAGGTTCTTTTTCTGCCAGCAAGTTGTGGCATGAAACTCAAGTTAACAGATAGGCATACCAGACCCACCCAAGGACAATGGTGCTGTGCACAATCAATAAGGCAGCGGCCAGCTGCCTATTGAGAAATTCTGGCTTAGATGGGAACAACACATTCCCCAGTCTTTCTGACTATCTGCAAGGACTCTCCTCTCCAGCCCATCCTCCTACCCCACCCTAAATGTAATCATAGGGCCTTTAATATAATTAAAGTGTCTCTGCATCGGTCATTATCACCTCTGTCCTCTTTGGGTGTAACAAGCCCTGTACTTGTAAGTAAATGGGTAAAGAATTCCAAATGGATTATGTAACTGATAAAGAAGCATATATATTTGACTACTGTAACACCACCAATTTGAAGCTGAATCCAGTCAGCCTTTCTTCTTGGTACCTTGAATAAAACCTCTTCAGTGTTGTCTGTGTAACCTGGTCCTTTAGAGGATCCCCTCATGCTTTATATTACCTAATACATTTCCGTCCAAAATCAACACTAAGCTGGTGTTAATGTTCAGAGTATCAGTAATTTAACAGTAGAAACATGATACAAGGATTTTGTAATCATTCCCCCAAAAGCATTACAAATCCAAGAAATCCAGTTAAGACTAAATTTAAAAGAAATCCAATCATGTTAAGCTCTGGAAATGAACAATCAGGGCATCCAAAAAACCCCCAACTCTACTCTGTCATAGCATCATAAGAAAAAAAATTACCCCCCTCCGTCCCCCTAAACTTCCAGTACTAATTTCTTACACACCATTTATAATTTTCATGTTATTGGATAACTACTTATCTACTTAAAGGGTTGAACTGTTCTCCTGCAGATATTGTAGTGTAAATGAAAAAGTATACACACAACTAGGTGTAAAAGCAAGTTCTTCATAAGAGGCCACCATCTTTTCAGAGGGCAGCTTAGCTTCATTCATACTGGGAATGATGGGAGACTGTGGCCATTTTGAAATAAAGAGGGCGTTAACTGAAGACAGCCTTTGGCCTCCATCCAGCCAAGAACATTAGGATATGGCAGCCATTTTGAAAGCCATTTCCAGTTCTCCATGGCACTGTTTGAAGAAGAATATTATTTCTTCAGTTTCTGTCCTGGTGAAGCAAAATAGATGTAAACCCAGTTTATCTGGCAAGTGCTTCCCTGTAATGATATTTTAAAGGGGGAAAAACCCAAATGTGTCTTTAAAACCTTAATCTAATCTGGGACTATAAATACTAAAATACCCAACATTAATCATATGGTTGGTGCATGGTGCCATTACAGGACAGAGCTAATGTTGTCTGGGTGCTTAATTGGGCATTTCTATATTTAAAAATATTTGGTTTTATTTTAAATTTAACCTTAAAGCTGAATTTCCTGGGATTATAATGCTTCGTCCAGGAATAATTATACCATTTCAGGAATGAATTTTACCTTCAATTACTGATACCTACTTTAAACCTTAACTCAACAGCAATATAATTTTGTCTGGAAATATAAAGCAAGTAAAATTATGTGCTCCCACAACAGAAGGGTAAATTCATGTGCACTTATGCACGGTTTCACATACTTCATCAGTGGACCATTTTGCTGGGTGTTTTATTCAAATAATATTTGAATCAGATGAGCACATGGCCAGAGATTTCAGCACTGCCTTTGGGACATTCCAGTAAGAGTCCATGCTCATCAAAATTTAAAATGCATTCCAAGAAGTATCTGAAAGGATAATACGCCCAACCAGTGTTCAAAAGTCCTGTCTCTTCTTACTCTGTGATACTTAGAAACCTAATTGGAACGCCTTGCCAAAAATGTAAAGTCTGTTGGCTTGCATCCACTATCTCCAGACGCTAAGACTGGAAGATAGATTTAAAATTAGGTTACCAGATGTATTGGGACTTTGACTCTTAAAGAGTGATTTAAAAATGACAAATTTAAAAGATGCAGAAAGCCTCCAGAAGAAGACACCCTCTATATCTGGAGCATAAATAGACTAATTTACCTCAGACGCAGCTGTTTAATATATGAAGGTATTAGACACACACGGGCTATGTCTACACTTACTAAAATTAGTTCGAATTAGTTAGTTCGAACTAATTAATTTGAACTAATTTTAGTTAGTTCGAATTAGTTTAATTCGAACTAGAAAAAATTACAACAGAGTCTTGTGGCATTTTTAAAGACTAACAGATAAAAGTGCCACAAGACTCTGTTGTCTTTCTACAATAGACTAACACGGCTACCCCTTTGGAATTAGAAAAAATTAGTTAGAACTAAGCAAGTGCCATTCATGGCACGTGCTTAGTTCGAATTAGCGATCCCCATTGATTTCAATGGACCGGTTAGTTCGAACTAAGAAAGTAGTTCGAATTAACATGGCCACATTGGTTAATTCGAACTAGTTGTTCGAATTAACCCTTACTTTTAATGCCCTATTCGAAGTTATTAGTTCGAATTAAGGAAGCCCTTAATTCGAACTAATAAAAGCCTAGTGTAGCCATGGCTTTAGTTAGTTCGAATTAAGCCTCCTTAATTCGAACTAATTTGCCAGTGTGGACATAGCCATGGAGAAAAACACAGTATAATAGTTATGACAAGATCAGTGGAGTCAGGACTTGTGTGTTCCATTTCCAACTCCACTGAGTCACTGTGTGAAAACAGACGTGTCTTAATTTTTTCCTATTTGTAAAATGGGTACATCACTACTTAGCTGCCTAAAGGGCATTTTGAAACTTAATACATTTTTATGAATTAATAGAATTTTAAAAGCCTCAGATGAAAAGCATTATATAAATGTGAAGTCTATTATCATCAAGTATCTAACTTGTGAATTTCACTATTGATGCAACCTTGTTCAGTTTGCATACAAGAATATTACAAACAAAGGTATTTACTGTGGTCATATAAACACAAAAAGATTTCAAGAGTCACAGCAAAGAAAGTGCGAAACTTATTTCAATCACATTTACCTTAACTTTTCAAAATATATACCCATTTTTTTTCAATTGCTTGCAGACTTGATTTAAGAATAAAGATTACATTCCTGCCTACACCAAAAGGAATAAATATGAGAAGATGGTTCTAAGAGGGATACTGAGGGATACAAAAACCAATTTTTAAAAAATAATCTTCAACATCCCTTTCTATTGAGAGTGCATTATCAAAGTGCTGACATAATCTTAACTGTTTTGGTGCTACCAAAGTGACACTGAACAATAGATTTCCCATTTCTATATCATCAATAATTGGAATGATGGCCTTTCAGTTAAAATACAGGCTTAAAAAAAAAAAAAAAATCAGTAAAACTTTTTTGTTTTTTTTTTAATTAATGACGGTGTCAACTCCTTTCTCAGATTTTCTGAGTAGGTATCTTTGAATTCTGTGGCCCACTCTTTAAGAGATCCCTTTCCAACACACTAGTTCCCTGCTGTTTAGATCTGAAAATATTTCATTCTTGGTATTACAATGAGTTCTAGTGGTCCATTAACATAATTTGAGATCTACTCTGTTGAATTAGGTAAATCTACTCCATATATACCCTTTAATGAATCCTATGAAAATTTTGGTTAAGTATAAAGGATTGAACAGGAAACAAATTATTTATTGCTATCTAATTGCAACCATTGATGTTTGCCAAAAGGTACATAACAGCAATGGGGAAGGAAAGTCACAGAAACAAAAAACAATCCTCTTTTTCTTTTACCTTGAACCATGAGCATGGGCTCTTTTCCACCACCATGTGCTAGCATCTCTCTGCGATAACGCTCACCCATTGCCCTGAAGGAACAGACAGATAATATTATAGCCACCTGCATACACAACCTGTTCAGTGTTTAGTCACACTTGTCTCTGGTTTCTTTACAGAACAGACACAGATATACATCTAATGAAATCTGCCACCCTGAGACAATGGCTGCCTTCATCGTACACAGATTAGAGAAAATGCATACTATATTTAAAATTATGCAAGAATGAACTAAGCTAGATAGCTTTGACATTTACAAAAATTACATTCTCTTTATGCAATATTCTACTTTGCAAAGAACTTTGTCACCCCTTCACTCTTGTAAGGGGAAAAAAATATTAGGTCTCTAACATAACTACTTACAACACTTTGCTGAGGTGTAAGAACAGTTTGGAATTTGTCATTTCAATATATCCGCGTAAGAACAATACAACGTAATGTTTTAAAATGAAAAGTCAATTTGTCAGAATAAAATAAATAGGAGCTAATGATTCCAATTTCCAGTGTGGATTTTCTTCCTTATCTGTGTGGAATATCTGATTTCTGCATTGTCACAGGGCAACTGGCCCCTTTCAGGGGAATAAAAAACCAGTATGCCTTCTCAAGGCCCATCTGGGAGTAACTGATTACCAATTAATATTTAAGTAATCATGTGGGCAAACGAGCACCTGGACCTAATAAAAAGGTGACATGCGCTTAGTTAAACTAGATATTCTTAGGAAGAAAGGGAGAAGGTGTGCTCCTAGGGACAGGAAAGCTTCCAGGAGAGCTCACTGGACAAAGGATCCTAGAAGGTATGCTCCTAGACAGAAGAGATCCCAAAGATGAGAGCTGTAGTGGGCAGGCCATTAGGAAAGCCTGGTTCCAGCAAATAAATCTCCCAAATGGTGGCAGGAAACATCCTGGAGGTGAGCTGCAGTTAGTAGGTCTCCATAGACACCTAGCTCCAGGGAAGTATTCTTCCCAGAAAATGGCAAGAGACTGGACTTCATGAAAGGGACCTATTTGTAAAGGATTTGGGCCTGGACAGAGGTGAGCAGTGGACTCAGGTGGGACAAGAGACCTGAGAGACTCAGACATGGCGATAAAGGTTTTATGTTGGCCTTTTCCGTAATTAAATGAGACTTGAAAGGAAGAGCTCTTTGGCTATGTCGATACTAGAAAAGTTAAATTGACTTTGTTTAGTCGACTTAATAAGGTCGACTTTAAGTCCTTAACTTTTCTAGTGTAGACATAGCCCCTTGTTGAGCTTATTAAGTCGACTTAACATTTTAAATCAACTTCATAAGGTCATTTTAGGCACTAATCCCCATTCACATTGGCTTTAAGTCGACTTAAGGAATCGACTTAAGGCTTAAGTCGACCTAAAATGAGGTGTTATTAAGGACTTAACTTAAGGAAATGTTTAAGCTGACTTAATAAAAGCCCAGTGTGGACGTGGCTTTGTTTAGGTTGACTTAAGCCTCCTAAAATCGACCTAAGTGGCCAGTGTAGACGCACGCTTTGATACTTGAAGGCCTGCTTGGACATTGTTATATCCCAGTGAAGAGGAATTAAGGCAGCACTCAGCATGGCTCCATGCCTGACTGCAAGAGAGAATATCAGGACAGCCTACACTATAACACTGATCAAACATTCTGTGTCACAGGAAGCATCTCTCTATCTGAGGAAATGCCTAAGAACACTATAGATAAGAGAGAATAACATGAGGTGCTCCACATACTCAGTGTTTCCAGCGTCTATCTGCCTGGACAGCAAATGACCATCCCAGGACCAAAAATGATCACTAGTTCTGAAATAAGGAGAATTCTGTGTGGCTTGAAATGAATAGATACTATCTCACCTACCTGGGACCAACCCAGATAGAGCTATATGACATTGTTATGTCTCGCTATATTTAATTAACAGCTCTCTAAATGTATCAGGAAATGCTGTTGCTTCTTGCCACCCAGTTTCACACATCCTGAACAAATAATGAAGAACTTCCTTGTTTTAGGAAATCACTATTTGAATTTTAAATACAGTTTTGGCCAAAACTAAAAAAAGATGTCAAAGCAAAGTGGTGGATGATGCGGTAAATAAAATTCTCTCAACTGCAGTGAGATTTTGATGGTTCTGTGCTAGCTCAGCATAAATAATCAATTACCTCCCCCACCCCCCCATAGTGTCATCTGTCTAGGTAAGCAGAAACGTGGGTTTTTTCCCCTGAAAAAATTAGATGATATAATATCAGTCAAATATAACTTGTCCAGCTAAAAAGCTTTACAAATTAAGGCCAACTATTTCAAATGTATGTATCTGAATTTGAATGTGAATTTATTTGTTTATGGGCTATTATTTTTTATATTTATTTATGAAGTACAGTATGATAGATGGTTCCCAAACATTCAGAAAGGAACAGTCTTTGCTGCACAGAGCTCACAACATATGGCAGACAGACAAATAGAAAGTGGCTAAGGGAAGCAGAACAATGGGACACTGATGTACAAATCAGTTTAACCGATGGTAAGAAACATGACAGAATTGGTCTCCAAGAAGATCTTTGATGTGGACAATGTAGGGAGTCTTGTAGATTAACACAAGGAGACTGTGCCATGCATAGGATGCTGCGCAGAAGACAGCATGGAGGACACTGTACAAGCAACTGGTACACAAACAGAGAAGGCAGCTTATAAAGGGAAGATAATTAGGGAGAGTTATATGGAGCTTTGAAGGTGGTGACAATGACCTTGTTTAACACTTGTAGCTTCTTCCAACTTAAAAAAGGAAATTACACGTATTTAACACTTTTCAAAATCCAAGCTCTAATTTGATGACTATATGGGGATATAGGCAGGGGTTGACCTAATTAGATGACCTTTATATTAACTTCGCTTTGTCTGTCTGTATTCCCTGTGCTTTCCCACCTTTCTCCAGCAAAGGGCATAATGTTTATAGGTTTTAATGGCAACTTGCGCCCAGCATAAACCCTGCCAAGCATCAGGCCCTGTGCTACCGGGGTTGCGGTGGAGCCTAGGAACCCAGCAGTCACTGGTTTGAATCTCACCTGGGATAAGAAAGATAAGATCGGCCACCATCCTTGCTCACATCCTGCACTGAAGTGAAGGTGCGCAACAGCTGTGGTGCCTCTGTTATCCACAGCTGATACAATCTACAGCTTTCTGGGGCATACTGCCGAGGAACAAGCTAGAGCCGCAGGGAATTCTGGGGCCCGTCATCACTATGGTACAGGATATGTGCAGCTGCTGTATTCTTTCCTTATAAGGGTACTGCAAATTTTAGGCGGGCAGGGTGGAGGAGGGACGGGGGGGGTGGCACCCGGTTGGAAGGGCCAAGCAGGTGCAACAGCACACCCTGCTCTCTGGGACTCTGAGCAGGGTATGCACCCGTGCCTTTGTAAAAAGTTTGCAATACACTTTATAAATGTAAGCCATGCATGTGTACCTGCATACCGCTTATGTTAATCCCTGGATATTTGGCATTAGCATTTGAAAATGCAGGTGCTGTATTCTTTACATCAGTGAACATGTACGATACACCTTATGATCTGTGTTTATGTTATATTTTGCTATGCTTTTAAAATTGACAAACAATAAAAAAATCAACATGTTGATAGATATGACAAGCAAGTTTTCTGCTGCCCACATTTAGTATGCCATTCAGGTCTACTTCATGCATTCTCTTTTTACCTGTCAAATGGGTTCTGCACAAAACACTGTTTCCATATCATAGAGGCAATGGCCCTGGCCAGGATGTAGGAGTAGTATTTGGCACCATATCCCACAAGATGGGTGAATCTTATTTGCCATGCCTACAGGGGAAAGGAAACAGAATATAAATCACACTACTTCTACTCTTCAGATTTGTAAGAGTTATATATTGAATTGAATTGGTTCACAAATAGAGTAGAAACTCAGAATTCTGAATACCTTGGGAATGGAGGTTGTCCGTAACTCTGAAATGTATGCAACTTTGAACAGAACACTACGGTTGTTCTTTCAAAAGTTTGCAGTTGAACACTGACATAATGACAGAAACTTTATTATGCAAAAGAAAAATGCTTTTAAGCATCTTAATTTAAATGAAACAAGCACAGAAAGTTTCCTTACTTTATAAAATCTTTTTTAAAATCTTTCCCCTTTTTTAAGTAGTTTATATTTAACATAGTGCTGTTTCTCTTTTTGCCATCTCTGCCGTGATCTGACTGTATACGTCCAGTTGCAAATGAGGTGTAGAGTTGACCAGCCAGTTTGTAACTTTGAGGTTCTACTCTATAGCAATGTTTTTAAAAAGTTACCATGGAAGAATTCAGACAGTTTTAATGAGAAGCAGCAAAAGAAAGAGAAATGTGTGGAACTTCATGCTACTAAATATTGTCTTAGCTAAATGACTACATTTTTGTTATGGTAACCATCATAATTAATAACAATAGTAAACAGAATCAAAGCACAGAAGACTGTAAACAGTAACAAGTCCAGACATTTAGTAATATCCATTCTGTTTCTATTTGGTGTTAGAAGAAAACCACAATTCACTTGTTACAATTAACAACATATTTTATCATTTTCCACATGAATAATTAGTGTCACACCTGAAAAAGTTAAATCCATGGATTTGTGCCAAAAACAAAATTATAGTACAGACTTGTATTTGATACTATGTAAAGTACAGCTTCCCACATGCCAAAGTACAGGCTCAGAGGTAGATGAATTACATACACGACATATTGTTTTACAGATTTGCTTGTATATTTATAGAAGATTATAGTCTGCAATTATACTGTTATTTGTCTATAAATTATTATTTATTTTCATGACTCATTCCAGTGTTATTGAACTCCCCTTTAATTCTGTTCGGTGTTCCTTATTTGGCTCCCTATTTTTAGCTGGGAATATTGGAATTATCAGTTCTACTCTCACTGAAACGAGGTCTGTTCTCAGATTTCCCTTGCCTGTAATGTGGAAAAGGAAGGAGAATTAAACCGAAAAGACATCTGGATTCCCTGCAGTTTTACATGCCTCTGTAATGGAAGATGACTATCAAAGGATGAATGAGAAACCTCATCTCCCTTACTGGATCCTTTTCAGGAAACCAACTCAAAGATATCATTTGCCCTGTTCAAACAGGATCAGAGCACTAGGATGATCATAAACGTGTAAAAATTGAAGGGACCTCTCTAGGTCAGCTTGTCCAGTCCCTGACACTCAAGGCAGGACTACATAATGATTAGACCATTCCTGACAGGTGTTTGTCTAACCTATTTCACAAGGCCACCACAGAACAAAGTGTCTTTTAACACAGTCGCCAGGTTCCTCCCTAAATAGAGATTTCTCCTTTCCACATTCACCAAGAATTAACCCTGCCATTTTTCTGTCAAAACCCCCAAAATAGGAGAGGACATGGCATCATTAATGCAATCATCCAAAGCATAGGACTTAGTAGTCATGGGGGACTTCAACTCTTGGGAAAATAATACAGCAGGACATAGATTATCCAACAAGTTCTTGGTATACTTTGGAGGCAATTTTTATTTCAGAAGGGGGAGAAAGCAACTAGAGGAGAGGCTTTGCTGGGTTTGATTTTGACCAATAGAGAGGAACTAGTTGAGAATTTGAAAGTGGTAGGCAGCTTGAGTGGCAGTGATCACAAAATGATAAGAATTCATAATAGTAAGAAATGGTAGAAGAGAAAAAAAAATAAAGGTCCTGGGATGCACCAGAAAAGAGGTAGATCGAATAGATATAGGGAGGTGTTAGTGCCATTATACGAGGCACTGGTGAAGCCTCATCTGGAATACTGCATGCAGTTCTGGTCCCTCATGTTTAAAAAAGATGAATTCAAACTGGAACAGGTACAGAGAAGGGCAACAAGGATGATCTGTGGAATGGAAAATCTGCCTTATGATAGGAGACTTAAGGAGCTTGGCTTGTTTAGCCTAACCAAAAGAAGGTTGAGGGGAGTTATGATTGCTCTTTATAAATACATCAGAGCGATAAATACCAGGGAGGGAGACAAATTATTTGAGTACAGTTATTTGAACACAAGAACAAATGATTACCAACTGTCCCTCAGGAAATTTAGGCTTGAAATTAGATGCGAGTTTCTAACCATCAGAGGAGTAAAGTTCTAGAATAGCCTTCCAAGGGGATCTGTGGGGGCAAAAAACATAAGTGCCTTCAAAACTGAGCTTGATGAATTTATGGAGGGGATGGTATGATGGGATGCCCTAGTTTGGTAATTGGCTGATCTTTGACTACTGGTGGTGGATATGCCAGTAGCCTAAAGAAGGGAGGGTAGATGGGGTGGGTTATGAGTTATTACAGAGAATTCTTACCACTTGACTGGCTGGTGAGACTTTCCCACATGCTCAGCGTTTTAACTGATCACCATATTTGGGGTCGGGAAGGAATTTTCCCCCAGGGCAGGTTGGCTAGGGCTCAGGGGGTTTTTCGCTTTCCTCTGTAGCATTGAGAATGGCTCACTTGCTGGTGGATTCTCTGTATCTTAAAGTCTTTAAATTGTGATTTGAGGACTTCAATAACTCAGTCATTGGTTAGAGGCTTATTGCAGGAGTGGGTGGGTGAGGTTTTGTGACCTGCATTGTGCAGGAGGTCAGACGAGATGATCATACTGATCCCTTCTGACCTTAGAGTCTACTCTATGAGGTAATGAATGTCAAGAAATGAAATCTGATGTTAACAAACTCAGGAAGATGGTAAGTAAGGTACCATGGGAAACAAGTCAAAGAGGGAAAGCAGCTGGAAAGAGTTGGCAGTTTTTCAGAGAGACGTTATTAAGGACACAAGAACAAACTATCCAACTGTGTAAGAAAGATAGCAAGTATGGCACAAGACCGTCCTGGCTTAACCAGTAGATCTTCAATGATCTGAAACTCAAAAAAAGATTTCTACAAAAAGTGGAAACTGGGTGAAATTACAAAGGATCAATATTAAAAAAAAACAAAACCAAAAACCCATAAACATATAAGGACAAAATTAGAAAGGCCAAGGCACAAAACGAGATTAAACTAACTGCGATAAATAAATCTGTTAGTCTTTAAAAGTGCCACAGGACTCTGTTGTCTATAGAGAAAAAGGATAACAAGAAAACATTCCACAAATACATTAGAAGCAAGATGAAGGCTAAGGTAAATCCATTATTCAAAGAGGCAACTGTGTTAAAAGCCACTTTGTTCTGTGGTGGCCTTGTGAAAAACAAGAAAATGTTACCTAAAATACAGGGCAGCTAATTTCTCTATGAACCTAGCCAAGGTTAAGGTTACAAGAAATGCTGTTTTGTAAGCAAGTTAGCTCTAAGGACACAATGTACTGGGGTAGAAAGGATGCGTTAAGAAGCTCTTGGTCTCAAGATTAAGTGATTAATTCCTCTCCCAGAAGTTACTCCACTGACTTCAATGTAGTTAAAACTGGTGTAAAAAGAAGAATCAGTCCCTGAAACTCCATGTCTTGGATACTGAACATTATGTTTTGGGCTCCCCACTACAGAAAGGATGTGGACAAGTTAGAAAGAGTCCAGCGGAGGGCAATGAAAATGATTAGGAGGCTGGGGCACATGACATATGAGGAGAGACTGAAGGAACTAGGCTTATTTAATTTGCAGAAGAGAAGACTGAGGGGGGATTTGATAGAAACCTTCAACTACTTGAAGGGGTGCTCCAAAGAGGAGGGAGTTAGGCTGTTCTCAATAGTAACAGAGGACAGAACAAGGAGCAATGGTTTCAAGTTGCAGCTGGGGAGGTCTACGTTGGATATTAGGAAAAACTTTCTCACTAGGAGGGAGGTGAAGCATTGGAATGGATTACCTAGGGAGGGGGCGGAATCTCCATCTTTGGAGATATTTACGGTCCAGTTAGACAATACCCTGGCTGGGATGATTTAGTGGGAGTGGTCCTGCTTTTAGCAGGGGGTTGGACTAGATGACCTCATGAGGTCCCTTCCAGCTCTAAGATTCGATAATTCTGTGTTGGAGAGGGCCCTCAGAAAGCTGCAAAACAGTAGAAGATCCCCCTTCCCCCCCACCTCCCCACTAGGAATGTTTCTATTTGACCTCTGGGTGACAGGGGTCTAAACAGATGTGTTTACTATATGTTAACATTCTTGAATGTTAGACTACTAATGAACCTACAAGCCACAAGCTGGACCCCAGAGTCTGTTAATCCTCACCCCGGGCAATACCTCACAAGTGATCATACTTATTCTCATTCTGACAAGGCAATCCCTTTTCATAGTTGCAACAGTTCATCCAACAAGACAGGATAATGGAAGTTCGGCAAGCATTGATTCCATTGTCGATGAACAGAGGGGAGTAAGAAATGGGAATAGAGGTTGGTCCAGGGTACTGAACAGAAGGCCACAAACATTTGCATTACTAAGAGGACAGATGGATCCTGGAAACTGTGTGGTAAAACAATTTCCGTTCTGTCAGGGGATGATCAAGTATGAAACATTGCTGCTACACGGCATGTGCAATGGAAGGAGGTTTTTATCCTGGCTAACAAGAAAGTAAGAGAGAAAGGTCCTCTGCCAAAGGTCCACTCAGCAGTCAGATAGGTCCTGGGAAGTGTATTGATTAACCTTTTGTCGAACTAGGGCAAGACCTGAATGCCTCCACTTTGAGGGAAGTTGCCACAAAGTCATAAGGAAATTCTGTAAATCACTCCCCAAGCGGCAGTCTTGTCCCAGAAAACGATCTGGATAAAAAATATTTACTGTATGTTTCTTCCCAAGCTTTTGTCAGCATTCTATCCAAACAAACCAGGAAGAGAATGGCTTTCACCTGACTGGATCTTTCAGAAAAGTACTCCTTGCATGCGACTACTTCAGGAAGGGAGCACTGATGTCTATAACTTGCCTGATATTGCCAAAGGGCACTGAGGAATCTGAATCTCCATCTTCTGATTGTTGTGAGGGAGCATTCTGAGGTATCCTTTCTCACTCTGAGCTTCTTGCTTTTGAGAGGGGTGCCAACTCAATCCTGAGGTCAACTGTAATCCAGAGCTGACCAACTTCCTTATGGCCACTAAATAGCATCCTTGGAAGAGGCCCGTATAAGGACATTGCCTCATCCTAGGCTTCCATGAAGATTTAATGGAGAAGCTTGGCTAGGTAAATTTCTTCACTGATGATGATGATGATGATGATGTTTATTGTTATTATTAGCATTACCATGGTACTCAGGAACCCTGACCCCATTGTGCTAGGTACCGTACAAACAGAGAACAAAAACAACAGTCCCTGCCCCAATGAACTTAAAATCTAAACATAAAACAAGAGAGAACAATGGATAAAAATGGGGAATACAAGCAGGGGCAGTCTTAGTGTTTTGGGGGCACTGGGCAAAAGTCAAAGGTAAAACATAAAAGAACGAGGGGTACATTTTTAAAAGCAGTGAGCTGGAATTAGGTATGCAACTCACAAAGCACTCTCTGGAAAATGGGCTCCCAATTCCTACAACATCAGCATAAATAAAAAAACCTTACTTTTTGCTTTTTATTTATCCTTTAACGAGAGGTTTCTAGTCAAACTATTTTGTAATGCAAAAGCCATAGTCACTAAGTGACAGGAAAATATTATCCATTTTTAATATTTTTTGATGGACTGATGTATATAAAACCACACCAAAAGAGATCTTGTGAAGCTCTTAAAAATGATTTTTATTTTTATTTTTTTTAAACTCAATTCCAACTGTTTTCTCCCTCCTACAGTCTAGGGCCTGAAATTAAGTTCAGCTTGAATACAGATTTTTCATCTTGCAATGAAAACTACTATGGTTGCAACATTTGTACACAACATCTACAATTTTTCTAAGTTATCCCTTAATTTTAACCATAATCACTAAATTGAAAACAGATTTTAAAACAGATCAGAAGGACAGTATTTTTAGAAGACTGAAAACATGTCAATCTTTATTTTATTCTATAAATCGTCTTTGGATTGAGGATTTGAAGTTTCAACTTGAAAGGTTACAGTGCTCCCAAAAATGGAAAAAGCTTTACTGTTGAATCACTCTTCACATGCCCAAAATCTTAATAATTTCCAAAAATATGTGCTTATGAAACATCTGCTTTTTCTTCTATAAAAGAAAACTCTTTCCTGGAGTTTAGCATAAGGGGAAAATACTTAATCCTGTGTTATATTCCTTAGAAAGGATTAATTTCAGTAGCCATCATAAACGTCAGTATAGAACACAGCAGCATGTCTCTTCAGTAACACAGGCTACCTACCATAAACACATAGAAGTGTCCTCCTTTTCCTACAGTGACTTCCAACAGAATACCATTTCAAATGTCTTCATTATCTTAAAGGCACTCAATGGTCAGAGCCCAGGGTAATTAAAAGATCACCTATTGATCCCGAATAAGTACCGCCGTCAACAGCTCCATTCCTCAGGCAAAATGAAACTATCTACCACAAACGTGCAGGAGACAGAGCTGTCTCAGGAGCTGGTCCAACACTATGAAAATGACTCCCAATGTAAGAACCAGGATAAACTGCAACACCTTTCATTCCAAGCATGGGAAGCACTTGTTTGCCCATGCCTTTCCTAATATATTTAGTAAAAATCCCCACCCAACTACCTCTTTGGAAGAGGAAGGGATAAAGAAAGAACGACATATAACAGACGCTAGCTAGTCACATCACTTAATGTACACTGGAAAGCGCTCAGATACGATGATCATGAGGGGAGCATAGGAACAAATAATAGAATAGTAGCAAAAGTTGAATATATTTTAAAAACTGCCAGTGAATATGGTATATGTCCAAGGGTATTAAATGAATTTAGCTATTACCTTATAAGAATTTTGTGTTTTTTTAAAAAACTAAAATGATGGACAACTGGGGAAGTAGAGAAAAATGGGGATATAAGCAAATACCACACTGATTTTTTAAAAAAGGAAATAATCCTGACAATTACTATTGGATAAATCTGACCTAAAGACCTTATGAAATAATGTAACCACAGTTTTATTCATTCTGCAAATGCCACCATATCAAGAAACTGGATTACAACAAAGCTGTCCCCTCGCTCGGTTTCAGTGTAGGCTGTACTTTAAAAATGTTTTTATTAATCAGGCAAAAAGCCTGAGGCCAGGTTCTCTCACAAAACAAGTAGCTTTAGTACAGGGCTCGACAAACTCCGGATGCCAGGTTGCCATGGTGCCTGGAGTTTGTACCCTGGCTCCTAGCTCCCCTGTGAAAATGCAGCAGAGTGCCGACCTCTGGAGACCAAAAATAAAACCGCCAATACCTTTACCAGTGCTCAGTGGATTTGGCGGCCCGGGGGGGGGAGGGGGGCATCCCAGCTAGGCGCCTTGCTTTGAAACAGTTTTGTTTAGCTCTGCTCTAGCATGTCGTCATTCTCTTTCCCCAATCTCCTGTCTCCTCACAAAGCAGATTCTGGTTACTGTCCTCCTTGCAGCAATTACCAATTCCCCCTCTCCAGCTTTCACCATTTTCAGCATTATACAAGCACACTTTCCCTCTACTGTCTCCACACTACACAAGTACCGGTAAGTCCAAAACACCAGGCTTGTCCCCATATAAGTCACTATTAAAACATTACAAAGTATACACTGCTCTTATGCATGAGTATTACTTCCATGAACATTAACAAAGAGTTTCTTGCTTGCACTAAAAAGGAATGTATTATGATTATACACCTACATGGATCAGATGAGTAACTAGCCAATAAAATGCTCAAAAAGCACAAGTATATCTGAGTCAATGTTCCCTTAAGTAGCTCTATCATTCACAAAATTATTTTACAGAATATAAAAACAATACAATATTAACTGGACTTAAATTAGATATTCATTTTGCAGCTTAAAATTATATTTTAAAAATTTCTTATAGGTACAGACACTCTTGATTTCCAGGGCTAAGTGATTTCTCCATATCAATAAAAAAAGTCTGACATTAATTTCCCCTTTGGAAAGTCGGCAGGCTGGATAAACACAATTAGGGCACATTTCTTATTATAGGTTATGTTTCTGGTAAGTTTGCATTAAAGTTAATAAATTCTGAGTACATTGTCTACTCCTGGAATATATGTATTAATTATAAAAGTTCCATGAAGACATTCCAGGAGTTTATTAAATAATAGTGTATTCTCTAACATAGCCCAGGGGTTATGATAATATGCCATTTGCAGATCATGTTACTGCCTGTTTTTAGTACAGTATAGCTGACAGAAATAAAGGTGCGTGACTGAGCCACTGAAATTATTAGTTAAAGATGCTTGCTTTCCATCAACATACCATCAATCCTCCATGATTATCTTGTCTGAAGAATTTCCAAAATCCCATATGCAATGGCATTTCATTCACAAATTAAAAACCCCACTGTATTTTGACTAAAATAAACTGAAAGTCTCATTAGGAGTTTTAAACAAGATGCATATTTGCTGCATTCTTGGTGTATGGAACAGCACTTTAAAGATATTACCACAATTCCCTATGACGTATTAATTAGCGATATTTTTTTATTAACTTTAAAGTTTAGCTGACACTTCAGCTTATGTATGATTAAGGGTATTTCCAGCCTATACCTATCAAGTCTAGACAGAATTCTCAGATTTAGCAATATTCGAAGTGCAACAAAAATCAATGAATACAAAATTCAGCCGTAGTCTTTACAAGGCTAACTTAAAATTTTAAAAAGGAACATGAGTTGAAAAAAAAAGCATTGTCTAACTTATTACATTTCCTTTGTTAACTAGTTTTCATTTGCTCTATAGCTAGTCTTTGTTTCCGTATAACAGCATTACTGCTGTAAAACACTGTTGCTGTTTAGACTGAAATTTCCTTTAGGAAGATAAAACGTATTATAGTGATTGTGCTAATCCATTCAAATACTGTTTGATTTGTCCTTCAGAAGTGCCTGAACCTTTCAAAATACTCTTTGAAAGTTTGTGCTGCTATTTAGTCTCCATAAATCTTCCACTGTTTCAAAGCAGATGAAATGTCACCATTCAGCTTTTGGTCTGAAGACAAATGACAAGGTACAGTAGGAGATCCAACATTAACTATGTAAATACCTTTTTTCTTCATTTAACATTTTAAATTTAATACTTCTACTGCATTAAATCTCAGCAGGAAAGTTACTGAATAGTTTCAATAAGCAAAAATATTTGTTGGAGGTAATATTTGGTGGGGCCCTCCCTTCCCTATTAATTTTTTATCCCTGGCAGTAGATGCAAGCAGATGAGCAGTCAGCTCCTCTTTCCTGCAGGGGCTGTTGGGTGGAGAAGCCATAGATCTGGCACCAGCATGGTGCTGTTGCTCTTATTGCCCATGAAGTCAGACATTAGCATGAGTTGGAAAAACTGCTGAAAATCATCAGTGACCTCCTGGCTAATTATAAAAGCCATTATATAAGCCAGGCTCTCAGCAGCCCTTCTTCCTTTATCTAGCCCCAATATTTAAAAAGTGACCCACATTTGTAGATTCACAAAGCTAAGGAGTAACACAAGGAACTCCAACTTAGGCACATCAAACATTATGTTCTCCTTTTCGGAGGCCACTTTATTGTAGAGAATTGGTACATTGGTTAGTGCAAAATTCAAGCACACTGGCTTTTGCAGGGCATTCTGTATTCCAGTTTAACAAGTTCCACTCTTCTGCCTAATCAGGCAATATTCTAGAAATGAGAAAGAGAACACGAATGTGGCTGCAAACACTCTCTTCAATCTAGAGGAAGGTGCACTTAGCTGGGAATCAGGAGTTCTGATCTCACCTTTACTGACTGCTGTCTAAATTTCTGTGCACTTCAGAGCCCTTATTGCCTTCATACCCTAAACAAGAAAGCAGAGAAATATTGTTCTTGCCCACTTTACCAGGAAGTTAACAGAGTTTGCACAGGGCAGACCTAGGGTCTAGTGCCCAGGTCTTTAGTATGGCAAATCCAAGTCTCACCCACTCTGCCACATCTTCTCCAAAAATTAACGACCTAAATCTGTGTGCCTGGATATCCGTACTCTAAGCAATACATGCCTGCCAGAGCTAGGAATAGACCCTCCAACATTCTAGCATTGTTTGACAATCAGTTTGGAAACTCACTGGCAAAATGTACGTTAATTGCTTCGCTAGTGGCTGGTCCACAAAGTGTAGCTCAAATGGCAGAAGTCTGCTCCAAAGCGTGAAAGTTCAAGACCTGTTAGCAAGCTGTTTGTGTTGGGGAGCCTTTATACTTGCAAATGATGGAATTTGGTTTTCAACTTTCTATTTAAAATATCAGTTTGTTTAATTCACAGAAGAAGAAAATATCCCTAAAATCAGGTTAAAAACCAGATGACCTGACAATTCTGGCACAAAATGCAGGTGTTCCACAGTTTGGTAATATGTCACATTTTCATCACTGTGTCTCTCAGTTTTGAAAGTTGAGAGGTATGGCTTTGTCTAAAAGAGAACCAAAGTATTCAGGCACTGTTTCATTTTAAACAAAACATTCTTTGAAGGTATGAGTGTGCCTCTGGGGAGAAGTACTGTACTGGTCAGCCATACATGCTCTCACTTTAAACACACACAATTTCAGGAGGTGGCTTTATCCATTTATATACTTGTGTCTGTTGGGTTTGTTTGTTTTTTCCTCCTATATGCTGGGCCTGATTAACTATTGTGTTACTGCAGTTTAATGTTGTGTAAAGTCCACTGATTTAAACAGAATTACATCTGTGTAACACTGGAGTTACACAATGGTAAGAAAGGTCCTTACCTTTTTTTAAAACAAACTTATTCTATATTTGCAGCTTCTGTTTATGGTTGGAAAAACCTGAATAACCTGAACTTAATTAAAAGAAACAACTTATTTCCCACTAGCCTGGCTTATGTCACAATACTACATAATGTTACAGTAAAGTGCCTTTCTGAGGTTAGGAGTAGGCTGGTGTGTAAGATAAACCAAGTACACCACCACTGACATTTTAGAAAGTGAGTCAAACGAGAGATTAAAGTTGAAATTTATAACACTTCTGTGTTTTTCTTATAAAGTCATAAATAAATCTAGCAAGACAGAGAATGTAAATATTTCTGCAGTTGTTTATATTAGGGAAGAGGAAAGGAATTTAACATGCAATTAACCACTTAAGTGTTTCTAGATATGTACCATATGGTCTCTGAATTATTTAAGTTATTAACAAAAATGTAAATATTTTTCATTCCACCTACTGAATGACTTGATCATCAGAGCTCAAATGCACAAAAGCTATTTACTATTATATCCACTTCTAAGATGACATGATATAAACTGGCATTTGAGAGAGAGAGAAGAATATCTACTTCAAAAGGTTAAATTTATGATTTAGCATTGCTCCACAATCTTTGTTAGGTGTTCGTGTTAGGTTTCTGACTAGAAGGCAGGCCGACAGGACAAACGTCAAATGAAGATTTAGTATATTTAAATTGAACAAGTAGCAAATTAAGACAAGCTACATTAGTAGCATCTCTTGTTGTTGTTGGTTCCAGGCTGCAAAAGAGACAATGTGAGCGAGGTAATATTGTTTATCTGATCAACTTGTGTTGGTGAGAGAGATATGCTTTCAATTTTCTTTCCCAGATCTGGAGAAGAGCTCTCTCTGGCTTAAAAGTTTCGTCCTCTCACCAACAGATGTTGATCCAGTAAAAGATATTACCTCACCCAGTGGTATTACACCTTTTACAATAAAATTATAGTTTTCTAAAATAAAATATTAGCATCACATACAAAGTTGAGAAGTTCCAAATTTAACCCTTCTATACTAATATATAGCTTAGGATATACACATACATGCAATACACACATAAACAGAGCATTTTACCATTGATGAATGAGTAATTCTAATGCCTCGATCCTATAATCAGCTCAATATGGGAAGATCCTTTCCCAACGAGAGCCCCACTTAGGTCAACAGGCTTCACATGGGCCCAAGATCAGGTCTTAAGAGTCCATCTCTCAGTACCTTGTTAGTAACATTGCGGTTAAATTACATAATGAGTCAATGCTTTCAGATAAAATAAACAATACTTGTGATAAGTATCAATTTCCCTTTAACCAAACTATTGTAAGAAGTTAAAATTGCTAACAAAAATCTATATTATGAACACACTTCACGAATATAACACTGTAATCAGGTAAAACATCCTATCTACAAAATGAGACATCATCTAATACTGCAAACTAATCCTGTTCTTATGCCTGAATTTCTGAACATACCAGACTGGAACTACAGAGATCAGGATTCAGTTCCTGACTCTGCCACAGCTTGCAGTGTGACCTGGGGCAAACCGCAGAGTTTACCTACACATCAAGCTGGGGGTGTAATTTCCAGCTTGAAAAGACAGACACCGCACTAGCTCTGATCAAGCCAGTACTCAGCAGCTCCCTCCATTGCTCGTGCCACCTTGACTACACTCAATTTTAGCATGCTAACTTGATCAGAGTTGGCACCGATTCTGTCTCATTGAGCTGGGAATCTCTCTCCTAGTTCAAAGTGTAGACGCACTCACAAGGTGTGTCTCTGTAATACAGTTAGCTCAAGTTACACCTTGAGGGTTATCCCTAACAACTCCCATCCATACAAAAAATCTCTAACTCGAGTTAAGTAGTGCTTAAGCTCCGCTGAGCTAGCCTCTCGAGGGTGAGTTGAAGCTTGAGTGATACTGATGCTTGAGCTAGCAATGCAGGGGGATGCAACAGCTTCATTTACAGCAGCAGGTAATCCAGGGTACCTCTACACTGCACACTCCTTACGGCAGCATGTGGAGTACATACTGCACCCCACCTCACCACAGGTATAAGCAGCACAGACAGTGAGGCACTGCTTAGGCAAGCAGAATAAAGACACACCAAAACCTTAGGGTATGTACCCTACATGGCTCTCTGCATGCAGTCAGTGTCTCCCCTCTCTACATTGCTCGTTTTAGCAGTATGCTGTCCCACTGCAGGGAAAGGCCCCTGCAACAGGGAAAGACTCTGGCAGTGCTCTGCTGCAAGCCTTTTCTTCCTGCTTTTCCCTGCCACGTATAGCTGCACAACGCAAAGTGGATGCAGCCTGCTTTTCCCCGTGGCACATAGCTATGAGCACCCTGCTCATTACCACCAATGGTACATAGGGTAGACCTAGCCCCAAGCTTAACTGGAGTGCTGTTTTGAAGTGTGTTTGCTCTGGCTGAGCATGCCAGCTTGAGCTCACTGTGGTACTGAGGACAAATCTTTAGTTTCACTGAGGATTAGTTCCCCATCTGTAAAATGGGGATGATGGTACGTCCTTCTTCCCCACAGTGAGACAGTCATTTCCATTTAAAGGAAAGCTTTTTCGGGGACATATGTCCTACTGTATGTGTGCACAGCACCTTAGATAATGGGGTCCAGATTTCAGCTGGAATATCTACCCACTACTGAAATATAAACAACAGATATCATTGAGCTATTAGGCACATGTTCCACCAGTCTCGCTCTCCTGAAAATAATGGGTATTTGGCATGTTGAGCACTGACTAAATCATTCAGTTTAATCCCTTCCTTTTTTGCTCCACTAAAGAGAAGTGTTTATAAAAGTAGGGCTGTCAACGAATCTCACTTAACGCATGGGATTAACACAAAACAAATCAACGCAGTATTTTGTTTTTAAACGAGCATTAATTGCACACCAGGGTGCTGTGTTCAGGGAGGTAATTGTTGTATCCTTCAGGGACAGAGGTATCCTTTATCCCTTGCTATTCTACTGTCTATAGCCAGCACTGCTCCTGCCCCTGCCCCCGCCTCACAGCTACCTCTGGCCACGCTGCTTGGGAGTGGGAGCCTCCTGCGTGCTGTGCTGACTGGGGGTGGGAAGAGACATTGGGGTGTCTCATCTCCCTGCCCTGGTACCCAGTCTCTGCTGAGGAGGAGAGACAGTTGCTAACTCTGGCTCAGGAATGGGAGCTGCTGTCTGAACAAGTTTTCACGCTGGTGAATACTCTTCTTAAAGAGATACCATGGTGTCCCTCCAACCCATACACGCTTCCTGCCAAACACCCAAAAAAATATTTAAATAAATGGTACTCGGTTACTGATAACAGAGCAATTAAAACTGCTATTAATTGCAATTATTGCAATTATTTTTTTAAATCCCATGGTTAATTGCAGTTCTTATTTTTAAATCACTTGACAGCCCTATTTTAAAGAGTTACCACTAAGGAAAATAAACAAGTTTCTCCTCTTTAAAAAGCAGCTCAATTACACATAAATATCGCTAAAAATTTGTTTGAGTTTCATGGTGGAAATGCTTGTAAAAAGAAATTCCTTAAAAGTGTTTTACTGTCTTCAATTTCTATAAACATTCTGCTGCTACAAAGTTGTTCAGTGAACAGTGTCATATTCCTCCTGGAATACAAGTAATGATACTTTGCTACCAGTATTTTCCCTCTTATAAACGTGAACTGAAACATGTTAAAGAAAAAAATAGTCAAACCAATCTCCTAGCACTGCGACTTCATGAGCTTTTGAACATTCCAACCATATTATAGGTTTCAACTGAATGTTTAACTCAATATGGCGCCAGTCCTTTTCAAACTGCTTTTAGCTACTATTTACGTAGATTTCTACAAAGTTCATTGTGTGCTCATTTTACTTTCCTCTCACCATGCAGACTTTGGTGTTTGATTTGATAGTATACTTTAAGAAAGCCCATCTGAAAACTAATCCATGATTTGCATTTTGTAAACCACGGGAGTTTCCAATTTGGCAAAAGTAACTAACTCTGTTCAAGTTACACTAAATCCAAAAAGCAGACAAATGGCTGCATCGCTCTTCAGAAAACTAAGAGCTGGATCAGCATCTGATCAAGTAGCTACATTACTTAGTAGAAAGACAATCAATCAACATTAAAGCCTCAATATCTTTATTTATCTTTAAAAACCTTTAACATTTCAAAAAGGAAGCAAAGTTATTCTCTTTGATATGACCTATTAAATATGAAGAAAACTTCTCATGCTATGAAGCAAACTATACAGTGCACAAAGGAATGAAGCATAATTAAGTCTGTTACCTAAGGTAGGCTTTAGGTCACTAACAAAAGTGGCCATTCTGAAAAACTGCATTTTTAACATGTTGGAACAAATCAGATATATTACCAGATTATTCAGCAGTCCAGGCCGTAATCAAAAGACTTGCTACTTAGCATCCCAAGTTATATAAACCAAAACATGTAAGTAGTCTCCTGTCATGGGTAATCACAACAATTTGCTCAGGCTAGCTCTGAGACAACACTGCATATTATAACTGAATACAACAAAAGAGTTCTAAATACTGAGAAAATTACATATAAGAGGACGCAGTGTTCACAAAAAAAAGTTTCTCTTCCTAAACTAAAACTGTGTTTTATTTTGCTGCGACCTTAAAAAGAGAGGTTAACTAAAACCGACAGTTCTCCCTTAGAATCTGATATGGCGTCTTTCTTTAAAAGCATCTTTTCAATTGTCAGGGCTTTGATTAATTTTTTTATGCATGAAGTATAAACAAGCTCAAAGTTTACTTTCTACCCCCAAAATTAAGTTTGTCCTATTGACAATGTGTAGTTTCTTATTCATTGAATTTCACTGATTTCTATACCAATTTCTTTCCATTCACAAATCTCACTATCAGTGTCCCCCACAACTCCCAAACTCACCAGGGCTTGGATAATCAAGGTGAGTTATTTCTAGCTCAGACATGATCACTAGTAAGAGGCCCTACAGCCCTCATTTATACATGTTCAACCCCACTGTTTGCAGCCTGCACAAGTGCTACTAGAATAAACTGGGGAACTGATTTGAAATCAGTAAGACAAAACTCAATAAAAGACAAGTGCACAGTGTACCACTTGCAAATTATATGCAAAAGAGAAATCAAATGAATAAATATAAAATGGGGAATAACTGCCTAGGCAGTAGTGCTGCAGAAAAATCGCGGGTTATAATGGCTCACAAATTGAATATGAGCCAACGATCTGTGGTGCAGTTGTGGGAAAAGGGTGTGCCACACTATCTTTGCTGGTTCCATGATAGTCCCATGTCTGCAGATATCACAGTTTGTCAGGTGCCTCCTGTACCTCCCCCGGGGGGATCAAGTATCTAGAGCTATGCTACAAAAGGTACCAACTATTCCTTCAGTGTAGTTTCTTGCTAAGTGTAATGTAGAGTTAGAATGTTAAGACTCCGAGCACAGATGCCCTCGGATTGTGAAGATAAGCACCTAGGCAGCATGTTGACAATGTGACTCCATTAGCAACACTTTTGTACTGGGACAGACTATGGGATCAAGACGAAGCTTGTACTCAAATGGTGATGTTATGCTGCACTACTAAAGGTTGCTAACTGTTATGGGCACCATCCTGTGGATAAATTGTGAAGATTAAAAAATTATACAAATTAAAGATTACAAGCCAATTTTCAAAGGAAGCAGGGAACTTATCTGGTGACCTGGCCAACATTTCCCTCTTGGGTATTGTGGGGACGAGGGAGAGAACAGTTCTAAACTTAAGACTATGTGAACAATTATTAAATGCCTCCATATGCCTAATCATTCTATATTAAGAGTATTTAAACATAAAATTTGAGTATTAAAGATGATTTACAACAAATTCTATTCTCTGGGGATATCGTCTCTGGAATCTGTGGCTGAGGAGGATGTCATGGGAATGCAATCAGCTGCTGCCTTTGGAGCTGGAAGGGTTTAGGAAATGATGCACACAGGGAATGCACATCTTTTACAGTAATAGGAGACTCAGTGGTTTGGTTCCCATATAGCACCAGCAACGAAAGAACACCGGTACACTGTGGGAAGGGTGAATGGCTACTCAGGCGAGGCTCCTGGGTTCAGGATTTGCTAGCACAGAGTACAAGCACTATAACCCAAAAGGTCACATCACACGCCTGATTAAACAACTGATTCACTCTTTTGTTAAATGTAATTTAAATTCCAAAGAGAAACTATTCTGCATCTTCAGAGTATAATTTTCACATAACTAAGACACACATTCTCATTCAGAAAAAGGATTAATGCCTCCGATTCTGTGAATGCCATCAACATACAGCATGTTTTACACAATATGCTTCATGTGCCAAATTGGCTGTTGGACTGTTACAGTGGAACAAAACTGCTGTTCTTCACAGACCCAAAATTACAGAAAAAAACTAATTCCACTAAGCTTTGTCATTCTGAAATAAAGTACGGACAGAGCACTGTCTCCATCTTCTCATCCCAGAAGCAAGGAGATTATATTTAAATACATGCACACGAAGGCACAGTGGCTTGACAAAAGATTTTTTTTAACTAAAAAAATTTCAACTCCAGTAGTGGAACACCTTGGTATTTATGCCAAGAACCTCAGTGAGTGGCCTTCGTTTTGAACGACAGTGATAGGAAATTTGGGGATTATAAGATTCTAGTGAAAGAGGAATGACAGCTTACTCAGCCTGCAAAGGTCACGAGGGCTAAGCATTTCCAACCTTTCCTTTTCTTTTCAAGTATGAATGAGAATGAAATGTTATACTCACAGTATTTGGTACATATGGCAATCCATAAAATTTCTCCTGGGTTTCCTCTAAAATTTCTGTGGTTGATTTCTTTAGAGGATGTTCCCCATGATAGATCAGGTCCAAGACAGAATAAAAGACCTAGACAGATAAAACATATATTCAGTTTTGGATCACAGTCCTGGCATCTGACATGTGGTTAACCAACAAAGACAGATGCAATAGAATAAACCATGAGAACTGAAAATACATGTGTTTCCTGGCTCTTCTATTTTCGGTATAAAATAAAAGGATATAGAGACTGATCCTGCTAATGTGCTGAGTGTCCTTGACTCCAACTGACATAACTGGATGATGAAGGTTCAGTACCTTGCAATATTAGTTCCCCAACACTTAAAATGACACTGTCAGACTTTGTAAGCTCCCATATTTGTCTACCTTAAACAAAACTGCAACCCATTCCTAAGGTCCCAAAGCAGTCTGCATTTTGGGGGAATTTTAAAAAAAAATACTCTTATTAAAAAAGACCACCAAAATATCACCCTTGGATTTTAAGAAAGAGACAGAACCCAGACCAACATGCTGTCATTAAGGTGTGCATTCTGTGTATGGGACCATAAAGAATAGAATAGCACAACCACAGAGAAGAAAATTAAAGCACTGGACACCAAGGGTATATGTCCACACTTGCAAGTGAGGTCGACTTAAGGACGCTTATGTTGCCCCACAGAACGCCACACCCACACCTGGCTTTCATTAAGTTGACTTAAGCGCTTCCTTAAGTCAACTTAATAACTCCCACTCTTTAGGTTGACTTAATGCTTAAGTCGACCTGTTAAGTCGACCTAAAACCAGTGTGGACACCCTAGGTCAACTTAATTCCCTAAGTCAACTAGGGCTGCGGAGAAGGGAGCCATGGCTCCCTTGTCCCTGGGGGGATCCGTGGCTCTCCGTCGACCTAGCATCTGCGTATGTGGATGCAGGCAATTGACTTAAGATTTTAGTGTAGACGCTGTAAGTCGACTTAGCTTTTCTAGTGTAGACATACCCCAAGTGTCCTGAGATGGATGGCAAAGGAGCAGCTGGGGGCACTTCTCAAGTTCCCTCTAGAACTGGGCTGTATTGAGCTTTAGGGGAAGTGTTCGGTTTGTCAGGGTCCAAGACATAAGAAGAGGTAAGGGATTAGGAAGGAAAGCTACTGAAAGAGCTCAATCTTTCACAGGTGCTTGGAGAGGAAGAAGGCAGCATATGTGGGCCTTTTATGGGACTCAGGAATTATATGAGAGGTACTGAAGGTTTGACAAGGTTGGAAGTCACAGGGAGTGGGAAACAGAGTAGCAGCATGTTGGTTTTTGAGATGTGTGTTAAATGTTCTGTCGGGCAGACAAGATAAGAAACAACTGTCCAATGTATGACATTCTGGAAAGACTTGGTGGAGACAGACTTTAGGCCTAAATCAGGAGTCAGACTACCCTATGGTGACCAACTGCTAGATGGAGAGGCAGCCACACTTGTCATTCTAGCAGAGCTTTGCAGAATTTCTTATTTGTGGATCAACAGGGCAATCCAGCTCTTCGGCCCAGACTAATTTTCACTGAAATCAATATACTTAGGGGTTACGAAGAAATATAATTAACACCTGGATGCTGGGGAAGAAGCCACAGTGGCTACGGGAGGGTGGAAGAATAATAATCTGTGATTCTTGGTGTCAGGAAGTAATAGTTAATACCTTTATTAATATTCATGCAATGCCATTAGTGACATTACATAACAATAACAACTCCTTCACTGTCTTGGGAACCATGAGATAGCTCAGGAGCTTGACTGTGTACGAGTTGTGAACTATTCTGAAAGTCGAAGCCAAACAGAAATGTCTTTTTACTGAAATACAATGAGTTAAGTTTCTAACAGACACTCAACACCGTCCAGTTAAAGCTCCCCCTGCAGACTGCCACTTTTCAGTCCCACATGCTAGACAGATCCATGTGCTTTTCAGCTTCCCTTGGTCTGGGTCACCTCTGGCACTATTTCTTTGGCTTCTCTGGCACACTTATCCCTCTGGGCAAAGAGTCTGTTACCCTTCACAGAAGTGGGAACACATGGTCCAGCTGCCTTATGTTCTCAGAACCCCCAACAAGATATGCCAGCTGCTTAAACAAGACCTTTCCAGAGTCTAGCCTTGTGAGCACTCTGGTTTGCAGTTCTGTTGAAGCACATAACATAGACTTTGCCAAAGGGATTCTAAAACACTGATTCTTTACTTGAAACAACTCATGATACACTGATCTGCACAAACTGATAAAATGCCTGTTTATCATTCTCTGCCTTAATTTCCTCACCACTCAAGTGTTGGTTGGGATTTAGTCAGAGTCCTTCAAGGTGTCCAGGATCGCCCCCTCCCACTCAGGTCTTCCCCTCCAAATCAGAGAGAGTGAGTGTCTCTCTCCCACCCACAACTAGTTTCCTTCTCTCTTCCCCCATACAATGGCAGGCGAGAGACCCTTTCTGTTATAACCTCTGGTCCCATTGACTCCATTTAAAAAAAAAATCCATACATGAAATAGGGAACTTGGGAGATCATACTGTGAAAAAGTGGAGCGAGTCATTTACATGATCTGACTAAAGTAGAATTGTGTCTTACATTTGTGTGTGCATGCTCAACTATTTCTTTGAAAGTCTTACGATTGGGTAAAAAAAAAAAATCCAAACCCACTGACAGCTTGCAATTCAGCCAGAATACATTCATTATATAGATTCGCTTTGGATTATGACCTTATCTAAGACTTCACATCTAAATGTAAACACTTCCCAAGGATTACTTTACTTCTGTTTGAATGACTCTCTTCCAAACATATGGCAGCTTAATAAACCTTTCAACTCAGATTTCCAGAATGATAAACTGTGTTAAGACATTCAAAAGCTGCTCTTTCATGGAACAAGCGTATGCCCTTGTGGTTAGAGCAGAGGACTGGGTGTCAAGACGTATGTGATCTATTTCTGGAACCTCTATTAAAGAGGGATGAGGTGGGTTGCTTACAGCAATGTTTTCAAACTTTTTTTCTCGGGACCCAGTTGAAAAACATCATTTATGCACACAACTCAACAATTACATCTTTGAGCAATGCATTCCAGTCTTTTGGCAGCAGCAGTAGGGGATGCCATGACCCAGTGCCAGAGGGTCTGTGACCCAATATTGGGTCCTGACTCCAAGTTTGAAAACCACTGGCTTGGAGAACAATGCAGCATATGAGAGAGAGAGAGAGAGAGAGAGAGAGAGAGAGAGAGAGAGAGAGAGAAACAGGCCATTGAAGCCAGTTACAAGCTCCTCACTTCCTTGTCATATATAGAATGTTAGAAGGAAGTTCTGACCCAAGCCACCAGGAGATCATAGTGGGGGGAAAAAAAATCCACCCTTGAAAATTAAACACTGATGGCTTTACAAATATTTTCAATATTTTTTACAGATATTTTCAATGATGTGTCAGAGTTGTGTGTTTGCGCCACAGTAATGGAACTGAAAGTTTTCACACTGCCATGTAATTTTAGGGTTGTTGCTGAGGAACATGTAGAATCTTATTTTTAAGCATTTAGATACTGGAAAATTCCTACTTGTCAGAGTTTATCTAGAGTAGACCTTCAATAAGAGGAGGCAGTGTATTATAGTAATTATGATAAATTATTATATTCATGTAGTTACAATGTTATTAATTTGGTTCTGATTCTTTCTGGCTCCCTGTCTGCTTAAGAGTCATTATGTAATGAGCTATACCTGTGCCAATAAAGTTACTGTAGGCCCAAACTCTCAGAAATTTACTACATGTGACAAAAATATGCCTTTTGAGAAGTCATGTATTTAAATTTAGAGTAAAGAATTCCAGTTTCCTCATCCTTGTCTCAAGAATCTATTGAAGACCACAGCAGCTGAAATTATTAGAGTGACACTGCAGTTTATGTATGAAAATGCAATATAATTTCAAATCTCCTATTTTTAGATTCCATAAACATTAACAGAAGTGATCTGAAAATGGTCTTACTTTATTTTTAGAATACACTTGAACACATCTCTAGTATTTTCCTACACTTGAAAGATTCTAAACACTTTCATTTTTGAAAGGTCAAGTAATGGCATGTATGGCACTTAGCCCAAAATGAGAAATACATGCTTTTGTGAAGTCTGAAGAAAATGAGCTTGAATTTTCAGTTACAAATAAAAATAAATAAGGAGTCCTGTGGCACTTCTAAAGATTAACAAATTTATTTATCACATGAACTTTCATGGCTGTCATCCCATTTTCTCAGATGCATGAAATGGAAGCTGTAGCATTCAGGTGAATAAATAAATACCGAGAAGAGTAAATCACAAGGTCAGTTCAGTCTTTTTAAGCAAACCAAACAAGTTCTTTTGATTCAAAGAGTGTGGAACAACAGATATGAAGGTGGGAAGGTTAAAAGAGAAGAAAATCACATTTGGTAATGAGTGAGCCAGCCCAAATCTCTATTCAGACCTAATTAACAGTGTCAAATTTCCATATGAATTCCATCTCTACAGTTTCATGTTGGAGTCTTCTTTGTTTTGAGTTGGCATTCACAAGCATTAGGTTTGAATAGAGATTTGACCAAAGCCGGTGATTTTCTTCTCTTTTAACCTTCCCACCTTCTTTGGAGTACAAACTAGCAATTGTCTTCACCTTAAAATTATGAATTGTGGTTTAAAAAAAAATATTTAGCATCACTAATATGAATGCTAATGTGATTATTAATTTTTAATGGCAATTGCTGTATTAGGATTGAGGAAAAAGCTACCTGTTTCAACAATGACAATTTAACTTCCCTTTTATTTTAATGCTGAAGGCTGGTTGACACTATACAGTTAGGTCAACATAAGGCATTTTATGTCAACCTAATTTGGCCATGTCTACACTACAGACTTCCTCCCACTGATGTAAGTGTCTTACTACACTGACAATATCTCCACCTCCATGAGAGGTGTAGACTCTGTCTCTCTTATGTTGGCTGTCTTGTCAATTTCATGGTAGGAGCAGGAGATTGGGGGAGGGTTGGAGAAGGGTGTCACAAAATGGATTTGGGAGCTAAAATTTACGCTACCAGGCCTGAAAATTTTGGCCCCAGTAAATACAAACAAAGATGGCTAACTCTGCATTTTAAAAAAAATGTATACTTGGTTTGCTCTGTTAAAACTTAATTATGAAAGACAACCATTTTCAAAGCTGTGTACCTTTAAATGATTATCATTAAAATATCTAACTATATGCAGACAACTGACAATGTTAGTCAAAACATATTAAAATGAAGTTGAAGACAAATTCTGTTTAAATATTTTGCATTTGTTTAGACAGCACAGATACATTAGAGTTAAACGTTAAATTACAAAAAGTTGTAAGATTTCACAAATTAATAGAGTCAAATTAATATACTTCCTATAAATTTAGGAACTCATTTCAAATTTAGGTTCTAGAAAAACCAGAAATTAAAGAGCATACCTGAAGTTGCATATCAGCAGCCCCACAAAGCTTTCTGGATTCACAGAGTTGTAACACCATACTTTTGGGCAGTGGCTTGAAGAAAAAAAGCCAGAATACATTTACAATAGAGTACATTACTTGAACGCATTTAATGTACTGTACTGATGACTAAGGAAGACAGAAATAGAGGACATAAAAGTAACACAATGGATTTTACTGTAATTTTTAAAACTATGAAGACTTTTAGAAAACACTTTGGATGGAAAAACTGTTAAGGATCAAGCCATTCTATTAAATTTCAACAAGTACTTATTTGTCAGAAAGAAGGATTTGAACATGCAAATACAGAATTGCAGATTACAGCTTTGGCACTTCTTTTTAACTAGTAACCTGGGATAAACTTTTGTTTCAGAGGTCCATATTTATAAAACAATACTTTGTTACCAATATGTAACTATTTAAAATATTAGGACTATAATTTCAGACAAAATCTCAGCCATTGCAGGCAGGACTTCAGGATCATCTGGTCTAATCTTTAGTAGTAGATATTGGAAATAAAAAACTCTTTCCTGCTTGAGCATGTCAGTAAAAATTGATATGGACTTGATCTAATTCCAAATGAAGTCAACAGAAGTCTATTATGGAATTCACTGAAGATTGGTTCAGATCCTATTTATTTACAACATGAAGATGTTTTGCAAGACTGAATACTGTTCTTGATATTTTTAATAAAACTTAATCTATATGTAACGTTAACATGGCTAAAATTATTTTAAACACTCCACAACATCTCGTGAGACTAATTGCTAGATTTTCCCCCAATATTCCATCTAGATCTCTATAAACACATCAAGAGACTATTCACTGCCGTATCTTGCAAAATACTGGTAGATGATTGTCAGGCCCTAAATTTCTTGTCAGTCTATCTATAGGCTCTTCAATAAGTCAGTTTTCCAAATACGCATTTTCTTTTTGTACATATTTTTAAGTATGTTGGCCTTGGTTAAAATAACTCAGTTTTTGCTGTCGTGTTAAACGATATTCTGGGTTCCGCCACGTAACACAGAAGTTTCCTATTACAGAGAACTCAAAATGCTTACCTGAAGTTTTACAGTGTGTTGAAGTGTTTAAGAACCAATACATCAAAGTTTACAGATTCTGATCTCATAGCAGTATGTTTAGATTCTGTACATATGACTTCAAGACAAACCATGTTGATATTCATAGACTAAAAACACCTAACAATGGCATATCATGTTATACAACAGTGAGAAAAATGTGATCAATTCACCATATGGAGTTTAGAAGTTAAAAACAAATAAGAATGCTCAAGTTACAGTCTTTTTTTTCTTTTTGGCAGTAGCTTGCCAGGACCCCATAATATTTTTTCCCCAGTATGATCCTGAGAATGGGATATTATAGTATGCACTATTTTGTCATTCATAATGTACACAGCTGTTCAGTTATGTGTGTTGAAATTTGACTATTGGATATTAAATCGGGGTGGACAAAATTGGCTCACAGCTATGCGCCAGCAATTTTACTTTTGCTCGCCAGAGGGTGCTCCTCCATTACATTTCTGCAGCAGAGCGAGGTGAGAGGCTACTAAAACTGGTCTCCATGGTGACCAGAAACAGATTTGCTGACGCCTGCATTAAATCTCTCCTGCAGTACTCTTCCTATTCCAGTGCTAGCTCTCTCCTGAACATAGAAAACTCATTGTTTAGAAGTAGGTGATGATTTTGGAATAGCTACTTAGTTATACTGCTGGCCTCCAGATCAAGAAAAGGATACTGAGTGTAAAGAGAGATAAAAAGGCAGAAAGGTTAACAAGTTAATAATAGATTACTTAAACTAACCATATACAAACTGATCTAATAACACAATAGGACAGAAGTTAGAGAAGCAATCTCTTAAATTAAATGACTACTTCTCAACTTGGTTTTATGTAATGTATAGGAATTAATTCAAAAATTCAAAATAGCTGAACCACTTCATAATAGGTGGCTTCAATATAACAACATTTAACATCTTAAAAGAGAGGAAGATACCAAAACCTGACAAAGTGCCACTACAATTTGGAAAGGAAGATTTTAATAAAATGAAGAATAGCTAGCCAAAAAGCCCCCACATAAGCAAGGGAATTAAATTTCTTAGAAGTGGGATGGATGCTATTTAAAATAACAGTGTCAGAAGGCATCAGTGCTACTGAATAAAAATGGAACCTTGAAGGCAAGAGTAGACCATTACAGGTAACTGACCATGTTTCAAAGGCTATTTGCTCCAGAGGTCTTTTAAAATATAGACATCTGACCTTACTGAAGCTGGTAAACAGGAAATAAATAACAGCAGGCAATATGGAAGAAGGAAATCAGGTGGGCTTAGATGGATTTTGAAAACCGAACAAAACAAACAAGGAGTCCTGTGGCACTTTTAAAGACCAACAAATTTATTTATCGCATAAACTTTTGTGGGCACAGTGCCACTTCATAAGATGCATGAAATGGAAAATGTAACATGTTAGCTGTAAATATATACATACAGAGAAGGGTGGGTCACAAGGTCAATTCAAACAGTTCCAGAGGGATAGATTGCTAGCATATCTCTGCAAAGCAAACAAGTGGTTTTGATTCAAAGAATGTGGAAGAGGGAAAGCAAGAGCTGTAAGCAAGAGCTGAGAAGGGTAATACAGGGGAAATCACCTTTTGTAATGACTTAGCCATTCAAGATCTCTATTCAACCCAGTGTGAAGGTATCTAGTTTGCATACAAATTCCAGTTCTGCAGTTCCATGTTCTTATCTATTTTTAAAGTTTTTTGCTGAAGTACTGTAAGAACATAAGAAAGGCCGTACTGGGTCAGACCAGAGGTCCATCTAGCCCAGTATCTGTCTACCGACAGTGGCCAGTGCCCAGGTGCCCCAGAGGGAGTGAACCTAACAGGCAATGATCAAGTGATCACTCTCCTGCCATCCGTCTCCATCCTCTGATAAACAGAGGCTAGGGACACCATTCTTAACCCCTTTCTGGCTAATAGCCATTTATGGACTTAGCCCCCATGAACTTATCCAGTTCCCTTTTAAATATTGTTATAGTCCCAGCCTTCACAACCTCCTCAGGTAAGGAGTTCCACAAGTTGACTGTGCGTTGTGTGAAGAAGAACTTCCTTTTATTTGTTTTGAACCTGCTACCTATCAGTTTCATTTGGTGACCCCTGGTTCTTGTATTATGGGAGTATTTAAACAACTTTTCCTTGTCCACTTTTTCCACATCAGTCATAATTTTATATACTTCTATCATGTCCCCCCTCAGTCTCCTCTTTTCCAAGCTGAAGAGGCCCAGCCTTTTCAATCGTTCCTCATACGAGGCACTCTCCAAACCCCTAATCATTTTAGTTGCCCTTTTCTGAACCTTTTCTAGTGCTAGAATATCTTTTTTGAGATGAGGAGACCACATCTGTACACAGTATTCGAGATGTGGGCGTACCATGGATTTATATAAGGGCAATAATACATTTGCAGTCTTATTTTCTATCCCCTTTTTAATGATCCCTAACATCCTGTTTGCTTTTTTGACCGCCTCCGCACACTGTACGGACATCTTCAGAGAACTATCCACAATGACTCCAAGATCTTTTTCTTGACTCGTTGTAGCCAGATTAGCCCCCATCATATTATAGGTATAGTTGGGGTTATTTTTTCCAATGTGCATTACTTTACACTTATCCACATTAAATTTCATTTGCCATTTGGATGCCCAATCACTTAGTTTTGTGAGATCTTTTTGAAGTTCTTCACAATCTGCTTTGGTCTTGACTATCTTGAGTAGTTTAGTATCGTCTGCAAACTTAGCTACCTCACTATTTACCCCTTTCTCCAGATCATTTATGAATAAATTGAATAGGACTGGTCCTAGGACCGACCCTTGGGGAACACCACTAGCTACTGTAATTAGCATGGGTTTTTTTGGCATGTCTGGGTAGATTAAAAACCAGCAGGGAACATTTCAATGTTACCATTCTTGATGTCTGATTTGTGTCCATTTATTCTTCTGCGCAGAGGCACCCAGGGTTTGCCAGTGTATACAGCAGAAGGTCATTGTTGGCACATGATGGCTTATATCACAATGGTAGGTAAGCAGGTGGAAGAGTCCTTCGTGGAGTAGCTGACCTGATTAGGTCCCATGATGGTGCCAAAAAAAGTTAAAGATTGATATATTGGAAACAAGAAATCTGTGAAAGAATCAGTGGGTCTTCTGGATAATCAGATGATAAAGGGAGCAATTAACAATGAGAAGGACATTGCTGAGAAAGTAAATGCAGTTATATCTTCCAAGGCCAGAACAGACGATTGGTAATTATCTAGTCTGCCCTCCTGCATAACACAGGCAATAGCTTCTCCAGAAAATTCCTTGAGTGTACCTTTTAGAAAAACATCCTTGCATAAAAGTTTTCAAGGCTGAGACTATCAGAGAGAGACCAGAAATGAGTAGGTCCAGAGTAGGTAATAAATAAAAGATAGTCTCAGTGACTGAAAAAATTACTAGAACAAATTCTTAATATAAAAAGCAATAATTTACCAGGTCTAGAAGGTACAGCCAAGAGTTCTGAAGTATCCAATAGCTGTTAGCAAAGATGTACAATCTTTAATTTAAAAAACAGCTAGCATACCAGCAGACTGGAAGGTAGCAGCAAACAAGCGAATATTAAAAAGCAGCTTCAGATTTAAATCAGAATTACAGATCAGTAAACCTTACATCGGTACCGGGTAAACTGACTGAACAAATCATTTAAAATAGAATAATAAAACATGTGGAAGATGATATATATCATACATGATTTTTGTTTGCATAAACTGCTTCACTATTAAAATTCTCTGAATGTGTCAAATTAATGGATCAAGGAACACCAGCTAACAATTTATTTAGATTTTCAAAGGGCTTTGATGACGTCCCTCACAAGAAACTACTAAAGAAACTAAGTAGTCAGTGTGGGGGGCAAAGTGGTGTCCTGAACCAAAAACTGTTTAAGGGGGGGAGAGGCGGGGGGCCAGAACAGTCAATTTTTATCATAGCTAAAGGTTAACAGCAAGTGCCCTCAAGGCTCTGTACTAATTCCATTACTGTTTATTGTATAATCATCTGGAAAGGGAAGTGAGTAATGAAGCAGCAAAATTTGCAGATAAATTTTTTAGGTTACATAATTCTTCCTCTACATCTGCCAGTGCCTTTTGTCTTATCTGTTTGTAGGCCTCTATCCTGCAAGCACTTCAATGACTATTCATCATGGAAATAAATAAGCACATTGATGTTTGCAAGATGACAGCCTTATGGGAGAAACTCTTTGTGCCTGATACATATTTAAGCACATTTCGTTAAGCACCAACAACCAATATATACTTTTCAGATAAGTTGCAATTTTTTTCTGCATTACAAAATCTGAACATCTAAAAATCCTGGCAGCAGTGGATGTATATATTTTACGTACTTTAATTGTTCAACAAAAGCTACAGCCAAGACCACTGCTAGTCTTCAAACCAAATTTGTTCTTACCGTGTGACTGATTTAAACAGGTTTACATTTTGGTAGTTTTAAACATTAAGATGGATTTAAGTATAGCAGCTGTCAACCAAATAGCTATAGCAGTTATTTAAAACAGAACAAAAAAAAAAAAAACAATCCCACAAATCCTCCCTGAAATGGGAAATCCAGGTTTGCAGTTCACAGGAACACAGAGTAGCGAGCTTCTGTGATGGGGACTGAGTGCAATTGACATCACACACCCCACAGCCTGCGTGGGACAAACCACAGTCACCCCCTAGCCTCCCAGCAGCTACTGAAACAGCTCTAATCCATAATTTACAATTGATTATTTCTCTTCATGGCTCTTCCCCTTGAGAGAATGTTCTATTGGGCAGGGAAACATAAGAACACTCTCGTAATACTGGAAAAGTGAATAGGTGTTCCCACAGCAGAGAAGACTACAGAAAGTCAGCCACTGCTTCCATCCCCCAGCACTCTCCTCTTCATCACCTGCTCTGGTGGAAAACAAACAAGGAGTCTAGCAGCACTTTTAAAGCCTAACAAATTTATTTATCGCATGAGCTTTCGTGGGAGAAAATCCCACTTCATCAGATGCTTGAAGATGGAGAACTTATAGAATGGGAGCAAAATAAATGCATGGAAGTGTAAATCATAGGATTAGGTCAGACTATAACAGCAAATCAAAGCAGTTGTTTAGATTCAAACAGTGGACAATGGCATATGGGGGGGGAGAAGGGAGGGAGGAGGGGAAAGAGAAGCAAAATTACTTGTTGTAATGGGGGGGGGGTGAGAACAGTCTCCAATCAGCCCTAAATTGACAGTGTCAATCTGCATATGAATCCCAATTCTGTGGCTCCCAACAAGTGAGTAGAGATGGGCATTGAACTCTCCCTCTGTAATAACCAAATCTCCCTCCCAAAGGACTGGAGAGAGAGCTCAGATCTCCAAGATGTTGCTGCTGAAGTAGCAGCTTTGGGTCACAGTATCATTCTTTCTAAATTGCTGCTTACCCCAGTTCAGCCTACCAACCAGCTTTGTGTGTACTCTGGTATCAGTGTGGCAGGAGTAGAGAGACTGTCCTTTCATCTGAGACGCAGCACCAACACAAGGAGCACAAAAGAGCAGCTGATAATTGTAAGTAAACTCTGTATCTCATGGGGGGGGGGGGGGAATCACAAAAATTAATGGAGATAAGTGAAGTTCTAAAGTTTGAGGTTTGTGATTAATAGGATACAGTGATTAATGGTGTAGTCTCTAATCTCAGCTAATATCAGACATTTAAAACACAAGATTAAATATTCATGCCTCACACGTTTCAAATACAAATCAAAAAGTATTACTAATAATTAATGACACACAGACTTCATTCCTTCCATCCACATTGTGTCAGCTGTATCCTTGTAGGCCTCACCCTAATGTCTGAGTCATAAGCAGCAAGTGGATACAAGTTAACAAGAAATCACAATAACTTCGGACGATGCCTGCTATTGACAGAAAAAGCATGGAAGAAAGACAAATCCCGAGCGTTCATAAACTAAAGGGGGCTACTGAGATGACTCAAGTAGAACCCTGCAAATCCGCGGATATCCGCAGACAATTACTTGCGGATGCAGATCGGATTCAATCTGCATATTTGTACCTGTGCAGGGCTAGATCCCTGCAAATCTGCGGATACCTGCGACCATTTCTTACAGCTGCAGATCAGATGCGGATCCACATATTTGTGCCCGTGCAGGGCTCTAGACCCAAGGACTATGCTGACAGCATAATTCACAAGCAAGAAAACGATGGATAAAATTGGTGTTATAAGTTAGGTTTAAACAGTGGAAATGATTAGGAGATGGCAAGTTTTGCTGGGACTTAGGGCAGCTAAAACCACCTGACAGAATGAGGCAGTCTATCCAGCCCTGTCTAATTTGAGAGCCACTGGAGAGATCAGTCAGATGGCATTTCCAGGATTTAGAAATGCTCCTGTCTTGTCTGATAAATTTGCCTAGGGCACCTTTCCATGACTGATTAACAAACCTTGCAGACATCAACAGAAAGCTGTTTTTCCACACACTTTTCTATTTTGTTCTATTCCAGTCTATCTGTTTGCCAAAAGCAGGAAGAGCCCCAACAAGGAGCAACTGAGTTAAAAGTCTAGCTACAGAGCTGTTTTTTATTCTATCTCAAAATGAGGACTCTCTGATAAAACCAGGTACTTGAATAACCACTCTCTGATAAAAGGACTTTACTGAGCTTTGGCTAAGACTGTTTTGACTGAATAACTATTTTTTTTACTTTAAATTCTTCTTTTCCTGACATTTATGTTCAATAAACTTAGACCTTGGCATGAATTTTACAGTGTCTTTATCACGATGGCTAAGGAAGCCAAGTATCTATGCAAACCCCAAAGCATGTTTAACTGTTTAACGTTGTACAGTAACAGAGTCGTATTAATACCTTTGACTACTGGGGCCCATTTCTTTAATTATAGTAACAAAACACGACCTTTGTAATTCCATCTGCCTATTATACTGTAAATAAATGACAACTCACAAATGGTTGAGACAATGACTTTTTCAGCTGGCATTTCAAAAAGCATGTAGTTGAAAAGTGGTTTAGACTTTTACCACCATCACAACCTCACAACTACGCATTTAACAAGAAAACAGAACATAAAATAGCACGTATTCACAAGGTGGTCTAACTAACTTTCTTGGAACTTTTAAATAGCAAAGCCAAGAAATACAAATGGTACTGTGCAGTGGAACCTCAATATTTCATTAACACAGACTTTTGTACTGTATTTAATTTCCTAGAGCTTTTCTTTTGTTTGGTAGTATTTTTAAGAAAATAATAATAATAAAGTCTGGTATGCATCTCCTTGAAGAGAAAATTACTTACCTTGTGGGAACTGGAACTTCTTCAAGATGTAGTCCCTGTCTGTATCCTCCTTTGTTGTACATGTGCCTGGAGCTGGAAAGTTCTTGCAAGCAGTATCCACTGGTTCACACGTGTGGCCTAACTCTCCTCATGCCTCAAACTAAGGACATAAAGAGTGGAGGGGTCCAATTCCCCCTCCAGTTCCTTCTCTACCACGAATCCAGGAATAATCCAAAGCAGAGAGGAAGGAGGGCAGGTAGTTGGATGCAGATATGGACCACACATTTTGAAGGACCTCCAGTTACAACATAGTAACTAACTTTCTCTTTTTCTTCAAGCACTGGTCCATATGGATACCCCACTGTGGGTGACTGACAAGCACTATTCAAGTAGGAGAATGGTGCAAACATGTAGGTGGCAGAGGACTGCTGTCCCAAAGGATGTGTCAACAGGAATCCAATCAATACTAGAGCATGTCTCGCACATGTGTGGATGGAACATAGGATCATAGAAGATTAGGGCAGGAAGGGACCTCAGGAGGTCATCTAGTCCAACCCCAGCACCGTTCAAAGCAAGATCAACCTCAATTAACCCTATGCAAAGGCTTTGCAATTATTAATTAGATGTACTTCATGAAGTTATGGTAGGTACTATTATTGCTTGTGCTCTTGTGAAATGAGCCCTCATCTCTGAGGGAAGGATGCAGGGCCGGATTATCACAGGGGCTAAATGGGCTGAAGCCCCGGGACCTGGATGAAAGAGGAGTTCTGGGCTCCAGCTCCTAAAACCCTTGCGATAAGCTGCCCCCCACCTGCCTCACTCAGCACTGATAGGGTTTGGGGGAGCACAGCGCTCCTGCCCTGCTGGTGCTGGGGGGAGGGCTCTGTGCTATTGCCCCGCCCCTGCGCTGCCCCTCGGGGGGTGGGGCGGGCCAAAGCCTGTTGGCTCTGCTTGGGGGATGGGGCCAGCTGGCACATGGCACAACCTCTGGTGCAGACTTCCAGGGCCCGTGGCCCTGGGGGGCTACACCACACTCCAGCCTGCGCCCGCCCCTCCCCCCCCCGCAGATTGGGCAGAACGGGGCAAGGCAGAAGCGCCCTCTGGCCCCAGGGTCTGCCCCTCCCCCCCACGGTCTGCTTGTCCACAGGCTGCTATACTGGGGGGGGGGGGGAAGGGGGACAGGAGGGAGGGGGAGAGTCTGCAGTGGGAGGCAGCCCAGGGCCCCCAGGCCAGTTAAACTGGTCCTGGAAGGAAGAGGCAACAGCTGACAGCAGAGCACAATACAGTCCAAGATCCATTCACCGGCTACAGCTTGACCTCAAACTCGTTCTGCTTTCATGAGAAAAGACTAGGTGACTTTCTAGTTAGTTTTATTTTTTTGCAGATAAAGAGCTAAAGCTTGTCATACATAAGGGAATAAAGTCTCCTCTCCTCAGAGGCATGCAGTTTTGAAAAAAATACAGAGATTGACTGGTAAGTGAACTAAGAAAGGTCATTCTGGGTCCGACCATCTAGTTAAGTATCCTGTCTAGCCCAGTACCATGTCTTCTGACAGTGGTTGGTGCTTCAGTGGGACTGAATAGACCAGGACAATTATTAAGTGATCCATCCCGTCATGCAGTCTCAGCATCTGTCAGTCAGACGCTTAGGGACACCGAGAGCATGGAGTTGCTTTCTGACTCTCTTTGGTCTATATCTAATAGCCACTGATGGACCTATCCTCCATGAATTTAGCTAATTCTTTTTTCAACCCCATTATAGTTTTGCCCTTCACAACATCCCCTTGCAACAAGATCTCCAGGTTGACTATGCACTGTGCGAAGTACTTCCTTTTGTTTTAAACCTGCTGCCTATTAATTTCATAGCATAAGCCCTGCTTCCTTCATTATGTGAAGGAGTAAGTAACACTCTTTTATTCACTTTCTTCACACCATTCATGATTTTATAACCCTCTATCAAATCCCCCCTTAGTTCTGTCTCACATGCAGAATAACCCAAGTCTCTTTAATCTCTCCTCATAGGGAATGTGTTCCATATCCTTAATCATTTTTGTTGCCCTTCTCTGGATCTTTTCCCATTCCAGAATAACCTTTCTGAGATGGGATGACCAGAACTGCACACAAGGTGTGGGCTTTATAGAGCAGCATGACATTTTCTGTTTTATTATCGATCCCTTTCCTATTTATTTGTAATGTTCTCTTAGCCTTTTTCACTGTCCCTGCACACAGAGACGTTTCAGAGAACTATCCACAATGACACCAAGATTTTTTTTGTTGAGTTGTAACAGCTAATTTAGACCCTGTCATTTTATAGAGAGAGTTGGGATTATATTTCCAAATGTGCATTACTTTGCAACTACCTTGGGGTGAACTCAAGACATAGTCATAATGAGACTTTGTCCTTACAGAATATAGTTCTTACAGTTCTGCCACTAGAGCTCTGAGTTCACCTATCCTTCTAGTTGAGGTGATGGCCATAAGGAAGGCAGAAGGGAGGCTTAATGAGAGCAAACAGGACAAGGAGTAGACACCCTTACTGGCAGCAAGGTACTAATTAGGGCTTCCAAGAATCTGTCAGTCAATGTGTGAGTGAAAACCAAACAGTCACCTAACAGTGTACAGAGGGCATGTACAGAGGGCTGCCAGGTCGTGGGAGGGCCCAGCCATCTCGAGAGAAAGAACATCATCCAAAATCAGGTTACATGCACTGATTCAGGAGATGTGTTTCTGCTGAGGCCAGATGGAAAAAACACTTCTGCTTGGCTGAACAACAGCCTTTTGTAGTAGAATCTTTTCTGCTGCTGTTAAGGATGGGTTGCACAGTCTCAGAACAGGAACGTTCTAGGATCGGTGCCCATCCAAAAACCAAGTCATAAGAGGAAGTGTTTCAGGGTTGGAATGCTTGATGCTGCCCTTCTCCTGGGTGAAGAGATCAGGAAAGGACTGGGTACTGCTCACAGGACAAGATGACATTCATAGGAGATTTGGGAACCAAAATTGTTAGGGCTAGTTGGGGCTAATGAGGATGATTATCATGCTGAATTTCCCATGAGACACATGGTAGGAGTGTAAGGGAGGAAAGGTATAATTCAGATGATCTTACCAGAGGAGGAGGAGAGAATCACCCTGACAGTGTAGTTTTAGAGTTCCTCAGGACAGTATCTGTCTCATTTCCATAAGGTGACCGTTTCTACACAAGGGATGGATTTTGCCCCATCCCCATTTGTTGATATAAAAGACAGTTGTTCTATTGTCTGGGGTTTTGAGGTGGTGGAACTGGATAAACTGCGGAAAAGCCTTGTCAGTTTCTTTGACTGCCCAAAATTCCAGAAGACTGAGGTGTATTCTGTCCTCTTGGGGCACCTAAGTTTGAGGCACAAAGAGAGAAGTACATGCACGGACCAATGGACACAACTGGCAAGAACTCTCCAACTCTAGGTACATGCAGACACACAATGGAATACACAACCAGCACCTGAAGAAGTAGCAGTGCTTTTGGGGTGGCTAGCTTTTTGGACTCAATTTACAAAATTTGGTAGTTTTGCCAGTGAAGCTTGCAAGTTTCTTTAAACCCATCAGGGCTCAAATTCAAAACACAGATTATGTCAGGGCTCAACAAAATCCAGGCACCAGGTCGCCATGGCGACCAGGGTTTGTAGCCTGGCTTCTAGCTCTGCTGTGGAAACGCAGTGGAGCAGCACCCTCTGGCAACCAAAAATAATACTGCTGGGCCTACCTGGGAGCCAATTTTGTCAAACCCCGGGCTATGTCTACACTGATGGCAGCGAATTTGCCACTGTCAGATCGATTTACCTGGTTTGATTGAGCAGCGGTAAGACATGATCAATTGATTCAGAAGTCAATCTAGTAAAACCACTTTCTCAGGTGGTGAAGTGCTACGGCAACAGGAACATATTTCCCAATCGGCGTAGCACAGTAGAAGCAATGCATAGAACAAAAACAACAAGAGTCCTCTGGCACCTTAAAGACTAACAAATTTCTTTGGGCATAAACTTTTGTGGGCTGCAACCCACATTGTCGGATGCATGTAGACTGGAAGTTACGATGTCAACAGGAGTGAAACCAGCTACTCTACGTGGAATGCGTAACTCCTGTCGACTGCCATGGAATTTCACTGTCAGTATAGACTGGGCCACAGAAAACAAAGGGAGTCTTTTCATGACTTTAGTGGATTTTGGAACAGGTCTTTATCCAGCTGCCCACATGTGCATAACACACAAGTATCTTTAAAAGCGTTCCAAAAGAATTAGTCTTCTGATGTATATACTCATTTAGCAATTTTCAAATGTTCATGTTTTTAAAAGCAAACTTAACTGCTTTTTGAACAATAAGCCAGGAGCCCATCTTCAATGAAGACTGTAAGCCCAGGACCTCATCCTACTACAATTGCCTTTATAGGGAGCAATGGGCCATAGTCAGAGTCCTCTTATTCATATCACTGAAATTAGTAATGGGATTTCTTGTTTGCATAAGAAACAGAATTCGGTGATAATGCCCACGCCAAGTTTCACACTTCAGCCATTTGTGCTAAAGCCATTTTTTGTTTCCCCTGAGTGTGGTTAGAATAATTTTTATAATGGGAAAAGTAGATTTTGTTTTCATGCTCACAAAACTCAAACAGCTGAAGGGAATTTTGCTAAAAGCTTCCACAAAAATATTCATCTTCAGGCAGGGACTAAGCATGGAAAATTGAAGCTCCAAAGATCAATTTTCTGTGAAGTTGTAAGTGTGTAGAACAAAGGATTTATTACAGAATCTATTTAGCAAGCTTAAATAAAGCAGTTGCTACTGATGACTAGTAATAAATAGGAATTTTCCTCTTTAATTTCTATAACTTATTCATATGTAAATCCAAAAGACAAATCATTTTCATCAGCTTTCTAAATTAGAGAAGACTGACTAAAGAAAGAAATAGCAAATTTATCTAGATAATAGAGATAGTGATTTAACTGTAATCTAAATTTTAAAAATTAACACAATAAAAATAGCACCAGTTCAAAAACTCAAATGGCATTTAGTAGCTCCAGGCTCCATTTCTAGTCTTACAGCCTAATCCAGTCTTGTCCCTTTGCAAGATTGTATTTCTACATTAATGCTCACTCAGAGTACAACTGCTCCCTGGCACACAGTAATTCTGTGCCATAAAAGGGCAAGATTCTACAACCAATAAAGAGAAGAAATTTATAGGACATAGTGAATGCCTGGTTCTTCGCTTGCGCACTGCGACAAAACATGGTTTAGATTTAAACCATTTTGAAGACACAAAGCAGTAAATGATGGCCCACAAATTTATTTCAGATGTTTCCTTCCCCCTCCCTTTCCCTCCCGAAGATCATGTGTTCATGTGCTGAATCCATATGCAGTCAGATAACTTCACAATGCTTAAACAACAGGCTATATAAACTTTCTAGAGAATGTACCAAATAAATGTAAAGATTGAAAAATGATTATTTAAACAACATGTTATATGGTCCAAACTTATCAAATAATGAAACCTCTGATACTGTGCACCCTTGTACTAACTTCAACAACACTTAACAGTGCTCAACACCTTGCAGGACTGAGTGCTCCATATGAAAGCAGGTATTTACACCACTTTGGTAAGATATGCAATACTATTCAGGGCTATGGGAGTCACCATTAAGCAGTATTAGGTAGGGCAATTCCCAAGGCCCAAATGGAGAGAGTTGAGAGACAGCTAACCTCACCAATAATTTCAATTTTAATAGATACTATACAAGCTAATTTATCTAACCACAACATTACTGTTGAAGCCAACAGAAAAATGTTTCCAGCTACTCTCAAACTGTTGAAATATAATAGAGAATGTTTATAACTTTCTACATGTCTGTTGAAAAATTTCTCATGCTATTGTAATATTGTCCTGCTTTGCGGAATTAACTGCAGAACACCACTGTGGATGCACCACAATGCAATGCTTCAGTACACTGGAGCTTAGCTAAAAAGCATCTGAAACAGATTTGTAATATGTTGTTCACTGCTTAGTATTTCTGAAATAGCTTAAATAGAAATTGTGTTTTGTTGCCATGCGGGAACAGCTAACCAGCAAGTCACTCTGTCCCCACCAGTAATTCTTTCTAAATTTCCTCTGCTTGTGGTGAAGGGATCCCTGCCCAGCCCCGACACAGAATCACTTTATTTCAAAAAATATCCAAGTAAGCTTTAAGACAGGAATCCAAAACTGATGAGGGATGAGATTCTGCAGGCATGCTATCATGTGAAAATGTTGTGTGATAATATAGTGAAAACATGCATTTCCCAATATGATTAAGTGTGCCAAAACTTTTGTATCACACGTATCCCTTTCCTCCTTGTTCATAAATCTGGAAGGAAGAATGAGATAAGAGTAAATACAACAAGTTAATTTTGAACCGAATGAATAATCCTAGCTTTGTACTTGGTGACTAACGTTGACAATAGAACTGTTGCTGATAGAAATATGATTAAAAGATTATTAATGAGGAGTTAATATGTTAAACAAGAAGCCATGTTTTAGTAACACTTTATTTTTAAAATATTTAGGGACTGATCCAAAGCCCACTCCTTCCAAATACTTCACTGGGTTTTGGATCAGACTGTTAGGAAGGTACTGGTTTTATCTTATATAATACAGCGTATTTCTAAGTGCCTCATGAGGTGAGAGCTCTTCATCCACCCAAGTCTATGGAACTGAAAAGCACTAGTTGATAGACAAAATATGCACTAATTTAAGAGATGTAATGTTACCAGAACAATTACTGTAATCAGGGTAACTTTCAAGTGGAAATTAATTCATTTAATGGGCTTACTAAGCAAATCATTAGATACTAAGTTGAAAGCACCTCACATATTTTAGTTTGGTCAACAGAAGTACTCCTACTAAATCCTTAAAATGACGTTCTATTACTACTAGTTTTCACAACAAAGCTGAGTGAACTTTTCTTCTCCTACTGTTCTGTAGGTCACATATCCAAGTTTTCCAAACTTTAGGTATACAAGCTTATCTAAAGTAAAAGAGAGGAAATGACCAGAAACAAACATAGTAACGTGTTATGTTCTCTGAACATAACTGCAAAGACCACAACTCTAGCGTCTTGTACTTTTTTCAGTCAACTGCTTATTCCACACACTATGACCTCGGTGAAAAGAATTTCATTCAAGAATCAGGCAAAATGAAGAAAATTACCAGAATAATGAAATTCCAAAGGGGTAGCCGTGTTAGTCTATTGTAGAAAGACAACAGAGTCCGAAGTGGGATTTTCTCCCACGAAAGCTCATGCGATAAATAAATCTGTTAGTCTTTAAAAGTGCCACTGGACTCTGTTGTCAGAATAATGAAATTAGAGATAATACTAAAAGAACTGTAGGCATACAGGATATTGTTATTTGTATTTCAGAGGACCCTAGAAGCCCCAACCAAGGACCAGGATCCACTGTATTAGATTCTGTAGATTGAAAATAACAAAAACAAAAGTTCTCGCATGAAAGAATCCAGAGTCAAGTAATATTACAAGACAACAGAAGGAATAAACAGGTGGGGGGAAAGATGCGAGGACAAGATGACTGCAAAATGAGGAAGTTTTCCATATAAATTGGTAGTCTCACATCTTGCCATCAGCCGAACTGCTGCCAAAAGGCAGGGTTTTACAGGTAAGTCTTAAAATAGATGTGAAAAAGGACTGGTATTTTATGGATTTTAGCAGGGCTTTTCCCCCCAGGTATGAGGTCTGGTGGGAGAAAGCATGGAGGTGCCTGAGTGAAAAGTGCAGGATGAGCACGCTGAATACGGGCTAGATTTTCAGATAAATCTCAGCTAAACCTCAATTTCGGCAGGCACCGTTTTGCACCTACAGTGTACTGCATATGCATATACTGTAGTTAGATGATTAACAACCCAGTTTGTGGGTGCAGACGGTGGGACATCTAGTAAAAATTGTGCATACAAGAGCAACTGCAAAAACATCTGGACTCGGGGAAAATGAGAACACTGGCCACAAGCACTTTTTGTGATTACACTTTACGAGGGAAGGAACTGGAGAAGAGAAGTGCAAGGCAATACAGCCAGGATTACTGGGATATAGCTAAGAAAAGATGCACATACATAACATTTTAGGGAGGAAAAATGGATCTCTTTGGTGAAGCAGTGCAATTTCAATAAGGTGAGGTGTTTTAAACTAGTCAAAGAATTACAGTACCCAAGGGAACAATCTTGCTCTGGAAGTGGAAATGTCCAATGCGGTCAATCCTTTCCATTATTTTCTATATTTTTGTACAACCTCTATGCAAAAATATTCAAGACACTGAATTTCTAACTTTGTTTTTAGTATCCAATACTATTTTACACATCATTTGGTTCATAGAGTAGTTTACTTATTGTACCACATTATGTATAAATTAGAAAAATGATTTTGGTTGGAAGTTGAAAACTGCCAATACAACCTCAGATGCAGAGATTCAATTTCCTTTTATACACAGGGTACTTGTTATTGTAGGGAAGGCAAACAATTATTTTCTCAGCAGTTAGATATCAACTAAAATATCAAGTTAATGTTACCTAGAGTTTATCGTTGCCTTGCTACTTCCTGCTGAAAGCCCAGTGCAGTTCGACTGTTCGACAGGACTAGCATAGCTTTAGTCGCTTGCTTGGCTGTTTTTACCCCTGTAGCTGACATCTTCTGGTTTGCAGAAATGAACAGGATCACTGAGCAAACTTGTAGATATCCCAGTTCCTGCATACCACGGCATGTAAGACGAAATACACAACATGTATTCTTGGAGCCGCACATAGACAAGAGCAATGGGAATAACAAGTTATCCTTGAACATCTGAGGGTACCTTCTTCTCATTGCCCAGGGGCATATTTTCATATTGCCCTGCCTGTTACCAGACATTATTTTAAAGACCCCAATTATCATGGTCAGAATGGAATGTAGTTAAGGGTAAGAACCCAGTTTAGGTAATTAGCATATATAATAATGAGTAAAGAGGTAATTGAGTGAAGGCTGTTTACGAAAGGGTATAAAAAGTTATTAATTGACACAAAGGGGCACACTCCATCAATACCTGATTCAACGGGAGGTGCTGCCAGTTGGACCAAAGGCCACTGACTCCCTGGCAGGAACCCTAAAGAAACCCTTCCTGTATACAGCCTTCTGAGTAACTGCTTAGCTCTCCAGGCTTAGTGAGTATGATATATTACAGTTAATTTTAGGCTTTGTATGTAACAACGGACAGACGGACGGATGGACAGACAGAAATAAACCTTGCACATTAAACCTTATTAATCTGCAATTCGGGCGTACCGTGTCTCACTGGTATTCACACTAATCACTACTAGCTCCAGTATCAACACTTCCTTGTAAATGATAACTGAAAAAATTAATTTTCTTGTTTAATACATCTTATATTTTAAATAGTTTGCACATTCGTTTTTCCTACCTGACCAGTCTGATAATGCCTCGCAAATTTACTAATGATTCGATAGTCATTTGCAAAGTACTCCATCAAGATAGAAGGAATTTCAGCAAAATCAGTAGAACATCTAGTCCCTAAAGGAGGAAAAAATTGAGAACATGAGTACACAGCTATTTACATTAGCACACATTATTCTATCTTTCTAAGAGCTCATTCGCATTCAGTGTGGACTTTTAATGAACTAGGATATTCTTTCATTCCTTAAGTCAATATTTTATTTCTATATCATTACTGTACATATTCGCAGAAAAGTTTCATTTTTATTCTACACATTTTACTATAAATCACAAAGTAAAAAAATATTTGAACAGCTGGGTGAGGTAATTTATGATGATGTGAACCACACCTTGTTAAACTAAACCAAATTGCAACCTATTTGGCCCTATATAAAACACCAAATGTTTTGAAGGGTCCTAAACCTAATTCCAGCTATAGTATAAATCAATTTGCATTAATACCACTCTCAATTGTAATTCTTATCTCCCATCTCTTTGCTGAGCTCACATACACTTGATTTTTAGCCTTTAGTATAATATCTTTGTTTTTAGCCGCTCTTTACAATACTATCATTGGGTGAAAGCATTTTTGCAGATTCAAGACATGTTCTAAATAAATTTGAGGAAGTAATTATTTTGCAATCACATAATGGTGTTTTTAAAAAGTATATTCCCCAAATCCTCTCCCTCTTCCCCGATCACATTCACTCTAGCTCTGTGTTATCAGCACTGTGCACCAACACTGAGAGGTACTAGAAAAATATGAGACATTATTGAACCAAAGCTGTACATCTATCTGCAATATCAATTATGTGAACCTGGGATACCACATGCTCTATTTTATTTCCATTCTAACCCCAATGTTAAGCTATTTCCTTCCTTGAAGAAAAATCCTCTTTAAGCAAATATTACTTCCAACCTCAAATTTTGCTATATGTGTATTTGGGCATGTCAATATTGCAGGACTCAGGCTCACCAGGCTTGGTCTGTGGAGCTAAAAATTGTAGCGTAAATATTCAGGCTCAAGCTGGAACTCAGGCTCTGAAATCCACTAGGAAAGAAGGTCTCTGAGCCTGGCCTACAGACTGAGAGGGAACATCTATAATGAAACTTTTAGTCCCACAGCCTGAGCGTGACAAGCTCAAATCGGCTGACACAGCCATGTAAAAGAACTTTAAGAACTGTTTGCAAATATGAAATGTAACATGATGTGCCAACCAGCTTGGCCAAAAGCAGGGCTCTGACATGTTTGCTAAAGATGAAGAACAAGGCCATACAGCCTGTCAACTGCCTCCTATATACTGATGCTGAACTGCCACTGTTTGAAAAAGAAGTTCTCTCTTCCTTTTCACGAGCAACACCTCCTTTTGTGTATGTTTGATGATATGTGACTTGGTAGACTGTGTTTACTTGTGTTCATTTATTTATGATAAGAGGACCCAATAAACTCCACATGGTGATAAATTACCAATTTGTTTTATTTACCAACTTGATTTTCATTGGGACTAACAAAATGTACAGCTTGGCTTTAGAATTCCAATATTGCAAGGGCTTTTGTAATTTAAAAAAAAAAAAAAAAAGCTCCCTCTTGGGGCTTGTTTTTTCACAGTAAGTTTCCTAAATTACAACCCAGGGTCATCAAACATTTAAGCTGGGTGTAAAGAGGACCTTGATTTACTTTCAATCAATCCATTATTCTATTACTACAAACAGACTGGTGGAGAGAGTAACTTGTACGCCATTGGGCAACACCACTAGAAAGCATCAAAGGAACAGCAGGAAGGGGTTTGTTGGAGTCCCTAGTAGAAGAGATATATTTCATTGGGCCCCCCCCCCCCCGAATCTAAAAATCAAGCTAATATCCCTACTTCAGGAAATTAACAAGTGCAAAGAAATTATTCATACATTTAATAACAACATAAATCACTATCCTTGATGTCTTACCACTGACATGTTGGTACTGAGTTCGTCCCAGCATTGAATGCATAGCATGTCCCATCTCGTGGAATAGATTCTCCACCATGCCAGGGGTTAGTAATATGGGTGAATCCCTCGTCGAATGGGGCAGTTTCAGCGAAACAACAACAACAGGCAGCTGGTATTCTCCATCTTCCCGTAACCTGCTTCCACGAATTGTAAAGTGGCTGTCCTTTGAAGATAAAATACCCACTCAGAAAAGGCTATTCTACATAGATTCTCACCAGCAAGCAGACACCATATGGCAAGCAGGGCCGGCCCAACCACAGCGGTGAACTAGGAGGTCCCATAGGGTGCCTGGCTTTAAGGGGCACCAGATTAGACAGAAGTGATTTTTTTCTCTATTATATGGGAGGGGGGGGGCGGCAAAATCATAGTTCGCCTACGGCACCAAAAACTCTTGGGCTGGCCCTGACGGCAAGAACACTAACACAGGAACCGATCCCTGCAACAAACCTCATTGCCAACTCTGCCTGCATACTGACCCTAAAGACACCATCACAGGTCCTAACCACAACAGCCACACTACTAGGAGCTCATTCACCTGCACATCTACTATGTGATATACTGCCATCATGTGCCGGGAATGCCCCTCTGCCATGTACATTGGCCAAAGCGGACTGTCCCTATGCAAAAACATAAATGGACACAAATCAGACATCAACAATGGCAGCATCCATAAGCCAGTAGGAGAGCACTTCAACCTCCCTGGACACTCAGTAGCAGATTTGAAAGTTGCCATTCTCCAACAGAGAAACTTCAAAAGCAGATTTCAGCATGAAACTGCAGAGCTGGAACTTATATGCAAACTTGACACAATGAGCTTGGGTCTGAACAGGGACTTGGAATGGCTAGCTCATTATAAAAGGTAATTGTCCCTCCTCACATATTCTCACCTTCTAATCAATTGTTGTGAATGGGCCTCATCTACCCTAACTGAATTGACTTCATTAGTACTTGCCCTCCCCATTGTAATGTTTCTCACTGATCCTTGCACGTGTATACACACCTCCTAACTGTAGCTTCCATTTCATGCATCTGACAAAGTGGGTTGCAGTCCATGACAGCTTATGCTCGAAGAAATGTGTTACTCTTTAAGGTGCCACAGGACTCTTGTTGTTTTTGCTACATAGATACTGTTGTCATATTTACAGTATTAAATAAATGCTGAACGTCTTAACATTAAGAGTTCTATTTTGCTTTCAGACCAATGCAATCACATTAACTGCAATAAATTTGCTTCAGACTAACATAGCAGAATTTGCATTTTGCTTGTTCATTAGTATAAGCATTTATAGCATTATACTTTCCCATCTTTTAACTATACAATACAGCAAAAAAGATGCTTTTATTTCATAAAGAAAAAAACAAAAAGATGCAGCAGCTTTAACATGTTGAACAAAATTTTATTTTCTAAAAGCAGCATATTTAAGTTAAAACTATCTACAGCGTAAAAAAAAGGCTAAAATTCTCATCTTTCCCAAAAAGATTTAGTTTATTTTCACATACCAGAACTCTGCAGACCTGTAATTACTATATTTCATTCACAATCTCTCTCCATTAATGGCAGAGGTTTAACAGCAAGCTCTGCCATAGAGACATTTTATTAAGACATTACTCTTATAAAATATACTGCAGAATATTACTAGTACATTATGAAGTGTTCGCAAAAATAATTAAAACTAAACTACTCTTGACAAAATTACTAACATTGCTGTTTCATTGTATGTGTTTGCTGACTCTTATAGTCACAAAATTAGTCATTTGCAAAACTTTTCTCAGTCATTAATGCTAATTAATGAGGTTCTGTGATATTTTGTTTTGTAATTTATACACTGGCATCACAAATGTAGTCATTATCTAACAAATGTTGACAGTTTCAACTATTTAAGATGAGGTTTGGGAAGTGATCCAGCTGACATTCTGGACTTTTGCCTTGGTCCAGAGTGTATTTGATTTCAAATACTGATTGTTCATCAGCAGCAAGTAGAAAATAAGAAAGCACAAACTCACAACACAACTTATTTTAGCATTTTCATAGTGCCTCTCACTGTAGAGTTCAACCTACATGCTATTCCTTGTTAGCTGAAAGCTACTGACAAAAATAAGAAGTTAAAAGCAAGTTGAACAATCAGTTTCATTGTGTATACTTTGGAATGAAGTATTCATAGAACCTAAATAAATTATGGATTTTTCTAGAATTACGTTTGGCATTGCAGATGGTCTTGTTGTGTGTGTTTATGTGATTGTTAGTTTAAGTCTAAATGCAAGTTGCTAGATTAAGAGTCGATAGCCCTATATTGTTGTCCCTACTCAAGTAAAACCACCACTGCTGTCAGAGCATAGCTTTTACCTGAAGTGATTTGCCTGTTCGGTCGATGAAGTCACAATAGATGTAGCCCAGCAAACCGTCATTTTCGTGAACAACTGCCTAGAAAAGAAATAAATAAATAATTTCCAAAGAGAAAGTCCTGCTCAGCTGGGTAAGTTGAGAAAGTATCTTCTCAGATGCAGTCAATAGAAAAGGTTTTATGTTCGACATATTTTGCAGCATATTATAATTTAACATAAGGAATAATATGGGGATAAATATTTCTACTACGCAGAATAAATTATGTATAAATATTTCAAAGACTGTCATTCAGACTGTACCAATTTCTGCAAGTTACACAAACTGATTTCTCTCTCATACCAAAATTAAAAACAACCCACTTTTTACCAGCAGGTGGCAAGTTAACTAACTACTTCAATTCTGCAGAACATAAGTTAAGTACAAGGGGAGTTGATTTACCAAAGAAACATATGAGAGGGAAGCCAGAAGTGGCAGATTGACATTCAGCATCTGAGGAGCAGCAGCCCTCACTGAAGATTAGGCTTGGAGGTGGAAGGGAGGGAGAACGCCCACTAGAATACTGGGCAGGAGCAGAAGGAGGACAAAGAAACCAAGCAAACTGGTAAATGGAGGGGAGTCCACATCTGCTACTTCCATCCTACAGAACAAGCCAGAATGGGAAGGATTGAGTCAAATAAGAAAATAGGAAGACATAACACAGTAGATAAGAAGGGAAGGGAAGAAGATCTACATATCAAGCATGCGTGCACATTTGTAACACTGCAGAAGTTTACAAGAATGCATTAATTCAGGGTTAAATCAGAAAATACACAACAAAAATAGAGTAATATTCTCTCTCTTTCTCTCTGCAGAGACCTAGCCATTCTGACTCTGGCAGCTTTCACCTGGGAGAGATTTTGAAAAGACATTTAGGCATGCAGACACACAGACAGCCATTTTCAAAAGTGGCTAGACACCTAACTACCAATGACTTCAAAGGTAGACACCCTACATAATTCTGAAAATCCCAATGTGTGTGTATCTGAATCCTTTGGCACAACCTTTAAAAATCTGTTGCCTTTGAGCTGGTCTACCGTATTATTTTGTATTTAAGACCATTAGAATTTAGAATTCTTACCAGTTTGCGAATGTCTTCATACCAGACCTCTCCTTTCTGAGTTTGTTCAGCATAGAGAGAGACTCCTAGGAGCTGCTTGAACAAGAAGTTCAGACCTTCCATACATGCTCCAAGAGAGAAAAATGGAGTGTACAAACTGGGCTCAATGTTATATCTGAGAAAACAATCAGAAAAGAGTCAAAATATTTGTTGATCTTTATAATCTGAGTTGTACAATATGGTCTTGATTTACTTCTTATAGGCACTTTATGATGCTCATCACTGTATCCCAGCATCTCGCAACTACAAATGAATTAAATCTCACAACTAAGGCACAGGTTACGGCACAACATTTAAAGGTGTCCATTTGTTTTTTGAGTTTTTAATTTTAGGTAGCCAGCTTGACACATGAAGGACATGATTTTCATCGGTGCTGAGCACCCATAGCTCAAACTGATTTGAGCTAAACAGCTTGTTTATCATCAACAAATGCTGCCAGAGGAGGGGCAAGATATTGTAGCATCATGCATTATAGGGATAATGCAAAGAGGAAAAAAATCCGAAAATAACAAAGAAGTTATTAGAATGGATGAAAGTGGCTTATTGACCTAAGTAATCTAGTGCTCAGAATTCCTGAAAATCAGTCTCCAAGTCTTGCAAACTGGGCACCAAACACTGAGGTAACCAAAATGAGTGAACACAAGATATTCAAGGCTCCAGTGACCTGCTCAGTGTCACACAATGAGTCTATGGAGAAACTGGGAATGGAATTCTTAGTCCCTTACTCTTGCATGGCCCCCAATCACAAAAATATCTCTGCTCCCTTCATCTCCACACAAACTGCCAACAGTTGACACATGCTAGCCAAGGGAGTGGCTGTCCTTACATTTGCCATTTCTTCCAGGGTTTCAGAATACCGGGTGACTTCAATTTTAACGTTTCTCGTCTGTAGAAGATCATTGCCCCTTCCATCTCATTTTTTTTTATTTCTCACTGACCAATCAGTAGATAGTGAAATCTAAATTTCCATCTGTCTACAATAGCTGAACACCAGCCATTAGTACCCTGCTATTTTAAAGTCTCTGATCAAAAAGGCTCAGCAATAGCCAAGCTGTGAAAGAGATGGTCACTATTCATCCAAACTGCTCAGCTCTCCTTCCTCCTCATCCTGACCTACACAAAAGAAAGTGCTTTGTAACTAATCACATTTCGGCACTGTCTTTTGGAGTCATGTTGCTTTTAACTGCAGTTACAATTCACTACCCAACTTCACTGACTCTTGTGCACAGCAGGACAGGATTAGCCCTCTGAGCCACTGCACCAGCTCTTTTAAGCATTTCAATGTGGGTTTGTTTCCCTGCTGCCCCCATTTTTTATATTATCCCTATAATGTACTCTAGCTGTGTTTTACTAGCACAATAGCAACATTTGTTGAAGCTACTGGAGATATTTAGTTGCAAGACTTCACATATTTGCACACACCACCCTGGTATTATTTCTGACGTCCTGCATGTGTATAATTCTGCTGATGTAACAGCTGCACTTCAGGGTCTGACAGCAAAAAAAGACACTTTTTTCCTCCTTTATCATTGATAAGTCTCTACAGACAAAGACCTATTCTGATTTGCTGTTACAGCCTGACCTGATCCTGTGTCATACATTTCCCTGCATTTAATTCCCTCCCATTCTGTAGGTTCCCCATCTTCAAAGAGTCTGATGAAATGAGATTTTTCTCCCATGAAAGCTCCTGCGATAAATAAATGTGTTAGTCTTTAAAAGTGACACAGGACTCCGTGTTTGTTTTATATACAAAGAGCAAAAGATATTCTTCCAACCTATAATGTCTCATTTTAGATTAGAGAACATAAAAAGACAGAATACACGTCTCCATAAGAACAAGGTGTGTGTTTTCTGTAACAGGACACACTAACTACATGTACAAAAAGGCTGGTGTCTGTGTATGCAGGTACAGTTCTCAGCAGTGTAAAGGTTCAGTGCAAAGTCTGCACTGGTACTAGTGCTTCTCAGACTTATCATTCCTAACAAGTGCTGCTCCACCAGTAGTAGCCCTGCTGTAAACTGTAGCAGGAAAAGCTGACAGCCTCCAGATTTTACCACATTGTCTAACCCAGCTCAGGAAGTTGGAAAGACTGACGCTGTGCAAACTTCCTCCAAATTCCTTCCTTCCAGTGCACTTCAGTCTTCTCAGAACACCCCCTCTGGAGTGGATTTCTGCATTGACCTCAGCCCAAAGTGCAAATAAGTAAATACATAAATAATGCAAAGACATAGGCCTACGGTACAGTTACGCTGATACAGTGTCCATGTAGACACTGTGGTTTACTTACATCGGCTGTTGACTGGCATTCTTGTCAATTTCATGGTTCCTTTGGGGGCTCCCCACTCCAAGCCAGGTTTCATATTCCTCACAAGGAGCCCTGGTGCCACCCAAGCTCCCAGTGAGCCAAGAGCATGGGGGGTGGGTACTAGGGAGCCTAGGGAGGGAAGCAGTCATGCTCCCCATAGGGAGGTAAGATCCCAGGAGCAGCCAGGCTCACAACAGGGATCTGCACATAGAGATAAGAGCCCAGGTTCTTAGCACCTATGCTGCCCCAAGTCGGTGGAGGAGCTGCTGGTGAGGACACGCACCGCTGACAGAAGACAGACAGTGTAGACATGTTCCAAAGGGGTAGCCGTGTTAGTCTATTGTAGAAAGACAACAGAGTCCTGTGGCACTTTTAAAGACTAACAGATTTATTTATCGACTCTGTTGTCTAGTGTAGACATGAACCACATCAGTACTGTAGTGATTGTAACTCCATATGGCCTACCATAGACCAATTTAAGTTTGTAGTGCAGAAATGCCCATTGTGTTTACTTTAAAGCCTACAAATATTATTATACGCACTGCTTTGAAATCTTATTTTATTAGTCCACAGTTATCAGAAGACCTATTTTTTAAGAGCTGTTTTCCTTTTATATATACTCATGCCTTTAGGAGAGGATTTATCACCCATAAAGAGAAAGCTAAAAACAACAATGTAAAGTGAGGATTTTCCAGGAAGTATATACACATCTTGTCATTATAGAGATCATATTTTCCAAAAGAAATCAAGGATGGAATAAGAGACAAAGCAGCTCTGGTTTTGAATCTGATATTATTTGAGTTCAAGTTGTGCCCATTTTGAAAGAGCAGCATGCAGAACTTTCAAATAAATAGGACACATTTGGGAAAAGTCTGAATCTTACATACACAATTGGTGGTAAAAAAAAAAAGCAAGATTTGTTGTATTTGATTCATATGGAAATACATGGAGTGTTCATAACACTGTGGCTAGAGAGAGAACTATTAATCACCAAGTAAAGAAAAAGTAACATGAATATTTGCCCCACAACAATATTTTGAACCAGATACTACATAAACAGAGGTATAACATTGTGTGTGATCCCATGCTACAGTAGCCTTTAAACACTGTCAAGAACCCAGATACACAGTTTAGTAGCAGACTATCACAGTTTAATTCAGAAGGAAATTAAAACACACAATCTCTTGTGGTGAAATTCAGCATACAAAGCAAGAAAACACACACACAAAATAAGAAGAGCTTGGGAGAATATTTCAAAGGGATTTCACTTTTACAAAGCAAGTGTGAAAATCAAGAGAAGAGTATGAGAAGACGTCATCTGAATTGCACAGTACTTTCTAAAAAAATGATCCAGGACAATGATAAGACCATGTGAATTTACTGCCAAGCACACTATTTCAACTTTATCAAAAGACAACAGTATGTTCTGCTACTGCCTAAACCCAATGGAAACATTACATTAGCAAGCTCCAAAGGGGTATCTGCATTAGTCTAAGTTCAGCAAAACAAACAAGGAGTCCTGTGGCACTTTTAAAGACTAATACATTTACTTTTTGCATGAGCTTCCGTGGGCAAAGTCCCACTTCATCAGATGCGAGAGGCATTACATTAGCACAATGTTTTAAACATAAAGTATGCTTGCTTGAAAAAGCACAAGGAAATAGCAACATTTTACATTCATATATCACCCTTTATAAGAGAAGCTCAAAGTTCTGCACAAAAAAATTGAGTATTATCTCTGTGTTCTAGTAGGCAGTTTTTCCAAGTCCATTTTTACATGGGAAGGGAAGAACAGCTGGACTGCATGGATTGTAAAGGCAGGAGAAGATATGCTGATCCATTTCCTCAAGCCTTACTCGGTCCTGAGGTAAGTAAAAGCTGCCTCCAGGAAAACACCCCCATGCTAAAATGGGGTGGAAGGGAGCAGCTGGAACCACATGGTTTGCTTTTGTACACATTGAGTTACACAAGTATCATCTGATTTGGAAGGAGAGCAGAGAGCGTTGTAGCCATTTCTGTCGGGTGGGCAGAGTGGAAAGGCAACAGATTGAGTCAACAGCCAATAAGCTGGCTTTGCCCCTGGACAACGTGGAGGAAGAGGGGTGCCAGTGGATAGTATATGCTTTTTAAAAGGAGGTGTGGTTACCTTCCACATTCTGTTTATACCTTGCTTTGTCTGTCTAGATTGTAAACTGCTGGGGAAGGATTATATCTAACTATACACCTTCAGCAGCCAAGCAGGATCAAATGGGCACAGGAAAAGCCTAGGGCCTCTTTATAACAGCTCCCTGTGTTAGGCAGAGCACAGGCACAGCCATTCATTGGAAGGGGTGGGAGGATTACATCCGAACCTAATCATAAAACACCTTTATAGGAAGATTCAGTTCCTGGCAATGCCTCAGACTTATGACCTTGGCTAGGTCACTTAACTTCTCTGTTGTAGTCATTTAATCAGGATCAGGCCCTCATCATGCTATGAAAACCCAAAATAAGATGTATATTTAAACACCAGCCCCGAGTAGGGGCCATACACTGGGGAGATTGTGTCTAAGGTACACACAGTTTCTCCTGGTGTTACCTTTTGCTTACCTGTCCCCCATCCCCACCCCCATATGCAATCTGCCAGGATGCACAAATCTAACTGGTAGGATGGTGCAGAATGCTCATCATGGTGCGCTGGTCTCATTCTGAGGCACTGTCAGGAAATGAATCTTCCTATAAAGGCATTTATAATTAGGTTTCCAAGGATTACATTTTTAGATTGAAAAACGCTGGCTTCACCACACACACAAAACCAACAAAAATATTTCGATCAACAATAATAAAAATTTACAGCTAAGTAAAGAAAGAAAAATACTGCTTGAGAACTTATTAGAATTGTTTTTGGTTTTCACTTTGTTCAAAATTTCCCAGAAAATTTTCATTGCTTATTATAGAAATTTAAAAAAACAGGAGTGCCAAAAATTAACTTCACAGTTTTCTAGGTGAATATCAGGATCAATATTGGGGGACAGGAGAAAAAGCAACAAATGGAGAAAAGGAAAAGTATTGAAAGTAAAAGCAGTTTAATACTATGGTTTATTTCATAAATTGGATGGGATTTCATGAATTGTCTAAATTTACTCGGTCCTTCTTCAACCCAGGCAGCTGAACTAGATAACCACTCAAGATTCCTTCCAGCCCTACATTTCAATGGTTCTGTGAACTGTACTTTAATGGTACGGACATGTATGCGTGTATCTTACACTACTTTGCCTTTAAGAGCCTTCCATATACACTTAGATTAACGTAAGAAAACCTAATGTCATGTATTGGATAGCCTTAATGTCATTAGCATTTTCATGTACTCTAGTGGTCCAAAATTTGGGTGAAGTCAGCAAAAAATGAACAACAGATTTTGCAAACCCAGGAAATTTTCAGTTAAAAAAAAAAAATATCAGTAAAAACTGAAGTCTAAGGGCCTTAAGTACGATGTAAAACTGTGTTTCTCGTTCTGTAAAGGGCTATTGCTAACTGGAAATTTAGTCCATATTTAAAAATTAATTAAAAAGTAGTTTCAAGTAACAACTTTGCCTACAATTCCCTTTATAAATGTCTATGATGTTAAGAAAATAAATTACATTTTTTCTCTATTTTAAAGATGTTCATCTCACTTGTTGCTGTGTAAAAGCAGCAGGTAAAACTAGCTATATGGGAGAAAGTGAAAATGACTATACAGAAAATGCTGTCAAATACACAAAGTAAATCAAGCAGCTTTTTCCTCTCCTCTAATCTTTCAGTTAGTTACTTTAGGTTAAAAAAAAATTTCAGATACAAGAATGGATTTTAAGATAATAAGGCCCCTTAAATTATCCTGTTGTGCCTCTAGAATGGCAGCACACAAGACACATACAATAATGTATTTTTCTGAAATCCTCTAATACAAGAGTCAAATAAAGAACTTAGTTTCCTTGCTTTCATTATCTATCTTTTAGCAAATTTCCAAACTCTGTCCCCTCTAAGTGTCTGCTTTTTAAAGCCAAGGAATTTGCATGCTGTACCAAAAGCCATGCAGAAAACCCTGAGCTATTTTAATAATGCACTTAGTCGGAGAAGATAAGTGTAGAGATTTTCAACAAGAAGTCACAGTACCCTCTCAAAGAAAGCCGAAATACCAAACACAACAGTTTCTTTGATGTGAAATCCTGCTTTGTATTAGAAGACGAACTGTGGGAGAAATCCAGATGCCTTACAGTATGTGGCTCACCACTATTTTCAAAAGAACTCATGCATCTAACTGATTTAAGAAAATGAGTTGACAATGGGATTTGGTTATTCTTCAAGCATAGCATCTTGGCAGTGTCCCTATAAAGCAGTGGTCTTCAAACCACAGGTCAGGACACAGAACCGGGTCGCAGACCCTCAGGTATTGAGTCATGGTGCTCCCTGCTGTCGCTGCCAAAAGATCGGACTGCATTGCTCAAAGATGTAGTTGTCAGGTTGCAGACATAAGTGGGTTTTTTTTCAACTGGGTCCAGAGGGAAAAAAATTTGAAAACCACTGCTATAAAGAACAAGGATGCAGTGTGTCATTATAAATAATTATTTCTAAGCTCATATGACTTCACTGAAAATGCGAGCTTCTATGCTTTCATTTAATGGGTACATTTTGGAAAGAAACTAAGACTGTTCTGTGCACCATGACTTTCACTTACTCCATTCAAAACGTGGATATTAAAGAATAATGATGTTCACTCAAATATCACTAAGGGTTGCACATTCAGACCATTTGTAACAATTACAAATTAGTTGCTTGGCAAGGCTTGTTATTGGCAAGGTATTAACAATAATCTCTAAAAGATCTGGATATTTTCTTGGTTTTCCACAAAGCTCTTTCCCCCCACTGTAATCAATAAAATAGAGAAATATGTCACTACTTCTAACCAAACAAAAATTTTGGTCTGATTTTCACCCCTCACACACTAAAAGAAATTTGGAAAACACCTTAAGTACAAGATAAAAGTGAGAGGAGCCATGGATTTAACTGGGAGAAAGACTGAGACAAGGAAAAAAAGCCTTTTCAATGTTCATTACCTGTCAATAAACTATGATATTTAAACCTTTACCTGAAGGGAGAGAATTCTAATTAAGATTTATAAAGTTGGTGATTTTCAGAGTGAGGGATAGACAGGGCAAGTTGTTTGGGTTTTATCTTGTGTGCTTCCCCCCTGACTTGTCAACTGTTACCTGTATATTTTTCTTTTCTGTTAATAGTACCTCCAGGGTGTTCTGTCAATTCAAATTACTGAGCCCTTAAAATCAAACTAATTTATAACATAAGATTGCTCAGAAGAGATGAAAGACAACTTTAAAAACAGGTCAATATAAAGAGATCATTTTGATCTTTGCTGTGCCTCTGCTTTTTGACCCATTTATCATATAAATTAACATTTGACCGCCAGAAGGCAAATTTACTACTTTTTATAAATCTAGTTACAGTGATATGTGCCATATATCATGCTTTGCCCATACTTCCTTAATTCTTTTAGCACTTGTGAATATGAGATATCAGACCAAGGAAGAATTCAGCAATAACTGAAACCAAGATACAGGTAACATAATATTTGTAAGTTCCTGAGGGGTAGCCATGTCAGTCTGGTTCAGCAAAACAAACTAGGAGTCCTGGGGCACTTTTAAAGATTAACAAATTTATCACACGAGCTTTCGTGGGAGAAATCCCACTTTATCGGATGCTTGAAGATGGAAAACTTACAATATGGGAAGGAAAAATAAATCCAGTGAAATGTAAGTGACAGGTAGGTACAGGTCAGACTATTTCAACAAATCAAACCAGTTGTTTAGATTCAAACTGTGTGGAACAGAAGTCTGGTCACATTACTGAAACAGTTCAATACATTTATACAACCATTACCCACTGACAGCACATCATACAGTAAGCAACGTAATAACAAGCCGTAATATATTTTCTGTTTCCTTCACTTAGCTAGATAAAGTCATAATATATATTTACTGGAAACTCATGATACTGCCTGGAAAAAACATCTGATTTTTTTTTTTTAACAACAGTCTGGATTTTCTCCAACATGTCATGTCCTCTAACCTAGGCACAGATGAACTGAGTGCTTTACTTCAGTGCACAGAGGCAGATAATGCTTGCAAATGATCTACTCAAGAAAGATACTCACATCTGGCTGTGATGGAGGCAGTATGTATATCTAAATAGATACTTACAGAACATTCTGTCTCTGTGAGGCGCTACCGTGGCAGAACTGTGCCTTGCAGTTTCTTTTTGAACCTTGTGTTACTTTTGGATTTTAGGTTTCTAGCTGGACTGGACAAGTGACATTTATCACACTTTTTTTTCCACGGAGGGCACCAATATTTTTTCTAGGGTATATTGAAAAGTGACCCCTCTAAAATGACCCATTCTCTTCAGCATGGGCACTCTCTCCCCAACCTACCCAATACATAAATGAGATAAAACAGGGAAGAAGAAAAAAAAAAGAAGAAGAGAGAAACATCTTCAAGTGCTCTTGAACAGTTCTCACTCTCTTGTATCATCGAGAGGCAGAAGTTTGCTCTACACCTAGGCTCAGACTGCCCGGAAGTAATTCTCTGATCGGGAGCCTCTGACAGTTACTACCTCCCACTGAAAATTCATCCACAGTTATATCCAGAAAGCTGGAGAAAGAACCAAGTTATTTTAGTAACATCTATACAACTAATTTCCCTAGGATCCAAAACTCCTCTAGTTACTAGGTTGCTCCTTTCTCTATAGGGGTTAAACAGGCTTCCTTCACAATTCACCTCTATTTCAACCTGGTTTATTATTCAGCCCCACAGATACTGGTCATCATAGATGGCAAAGAAACATAAGTTTGTCAGTGCCCACATTGGGTGGATGGGTGTGGGGGGAGAGGACTTATTTTGATACCAGTTCAAAAAAGGAACCTGAGCCACCTTCCCCGCCGAAAACCAAAAAAACCCAGCCCAGACTGGGTAAGTAACTTTTGCTGGGAAAACAGGGATTAGACGCAGTTACGTCTCAACATTCAGCTCTTCTCCCAGGCAAGACCAGTTACCCGAGAGAACTCGGGCCACCTCTACACGGACGGTGGCAAATTCGCTACTGTCAGATCGATCTTTCTGGATTGACTCAGCAGTCAGTTAAGACCCCTAAGTCAATCTGGAGATCAACTTACTAGGACATCCCCCAACACAAAGTGGCATAGTGCTGCATCAACAGGAACACATTTCCCAACAGCACAGTGACGTGACGATGCTGCGCTGAAGGGGAATTAAGAAGCTATGTGCAACTCCTATCGAATGCTGCTGAATTTCGCCGCCAGTGAAGGCCGGGCTTCAGTGAGACTATTCACTTGCATGAGTTTTGTGGGATTAGGCCCTTAGAGAGTACATTTACTATTAATAGCACTGGTTGAGATCTACTGTCATCATTTACTAGTGCATTTTTCCTCATTAAAACACATGCATAATATTGTAAGATACACAGACAACTTTTCACTTGTCTGAGATGAAGCATGTTCTAGCATTCACCGTTTTATCACTTCCATGTTGTCAAAATTCGTGAGGTTCTTTTAATTATTTTACCTTCTTATAGGTCACTGATAATACGCATTTCAGATTTCTGTCTCCAGCATCTGTTAAATGTAGACTTATGTTAATGTCTACAATCTCTGCCATTTAAGCTATGGGTGCAACAAAAATTCAGCTGACAAATTTTATTTTAACGCTGAAGAGGATATTTTTAAAATGTATTTTCTTTAAAAATATATTGAGCAAACTATCCTGCTACTGCCTAATATGAGACCTGTGCTTTTGAAGTGGGATCAAGTTTCCAGGGAAAAGCCTTGGTGAAAGCTGAGAGAAACAAAATGAGTGTAGATAGTTAAATTGGCACCCCCAAGAGTTTGTTCTGGCTGTGAGTCTGGAGCTCCTCCTGATGTTCAGTCTACAAAATAGCACTGAAGTTCCATTTACAGAAAACAGCAAAAACAATTATTGAAAACAGGGACAAACAGACAATAAGAAAACGAAGTACAATTCATAACATACTGGCTCAAACTCATTAGGATGTTATGATATTCTGTAGAAGGGAAGAATGAAGATACCGAATTTTAATTATCTAGCATCCTAAAATTAAAGGACGGGGTTCCTTTTGAATTTTCCAGACAAATGTCCCCTAGTACTGCACAGAGTTAAAAGAAAACGTGTGTATTAAAAGGAATTTAAGGAGGTGTCATTTTATATATAGGGTGGTGACTAAAGGGAATAGAGCTCCAGGTGAAGTGATGGATCCCAGGAATATTAGTATATTAAAGGGAAATTGTGATGACTAAGGAATAAATTAATTAAGGATCAGATTGTGTTACCCTCAAAGAATAATGCTGCACTCCATCACTACTTCCAACAGTTCCTAAAGGACTAATTGCAGAGTAAGGTACTAAACAATAATAAAGATAGCACAACGGAATCTAAAAGACTAGTCAATTTTGGGCATGAGAGTAGCCCATCACTTTTTTGAGTCTCAAGATAGAATGTTTTTCACTGACAGTGCTTTCTCCTCCCCCAACCATTGCATATGGTCCGTGGTTTTCCTTCTTTGTCATGCAAAAATTGTTTTTCAAAACTTAAGCATACATAGGATAGAACCAGCGCAGTTGACATCTAACCATTCCAGACATGTTAGGGCCATAGCTGGCTTCTGGTTCTCAACAACTATATTAACTATACAAGATTGTTCAAGACTACCAATCTCAATCACATGAACAGTGAAAGAAAATATACTGCACACAAACAAAAGTGTGAAAAAAAATGTTTCCTATTATGTTCGTCTTTTACTTATTTCAAAAGGAATTCTTGCACTTTCTGCCCTTTGCTGGCTGTTCAACAATAAATACCTATCCCAAACAAATGGGAAAATTACTTACTGAAGAATTAAAACTCTATTGTCCCATCTTATATTTAGCTTGCAGCACTCTGAGGCAGGGACTGGTCTCTTTTATTTGTACAGCTGCATAGCAAAATGGAGAGCTGAAGATTGTCTGGGGCACCCAGTTGGGTTCTGGGGGCCATCACAATATAAATAATATATATCATCTTTAAAAAATATATATTTTGTTCAGAAAACAAAAATAGTCATTTGAGATGTATTTCATCCAAGTGTGGCCCTTACTATGAACACTCATGATTAGATCAACACCTAAATGAGTTACTGGAAAGAGCAAACAGCGAAACAAACAACAAGCCAGTCATATACTAGTATGACTACCTCACTACAGCAGTCTTTTAGTAAATAAAGAATCAGGAAGAATAAACTAGAGGCGCAACTTAGGAGACACAGTAAAACCTGAAAGAAGAATGCAATTATGCAACCGATGTGAAACAGAATGAAATGGAAATGGCTTTTGTTGCAACATTCAAAATATCACAAGATGCACAAATCGGCAGAAAGGATAAAAGATTTTTATCAAAAAGTTGAAAAAACCCGGGGGGGAAAAAGATGATGGTAAAGATAGATTTATGGTATGTAGTAATTAATGATTGAATCAGAAATGGATAATCATAACAAATGGCCATAAAATGATTAAATCCCAGATACACTGTGAAACTCTGCTAGGCTGGCTGCCTTTAACTGATTCCTGAGGGTTCTCCAAAGCAAGACTTGTAAAGAAAATTACTGAAATGAACTTAAGACAACATTGCTTTGCAGAGGTCCTTCACAAAGGAAGGGGCACTTGTAAGGCACACACTGGAGTAGAGAAAGAAAACGGTTACTGGATTCACACTTATGCAGATCATAGGGGCCATGAGACATGCAGAGAGGGAATCTAGGTGGGCAGAGCTTACTATTTTAGCCTGTACGTTTGCCTGCTGGTGGTTGTGTGAAAACTTAGTTTCATACGAAACTATGATCATTGGTATTTTGCAATGGGGGAGTGGATTTCACTCTTTGGGCCAGGTTCTCCGTTGTCTGGTAATTTATCTAGTCATTATTCTCTATGCAGTGGGTCTGGCAGTATTTTAAATCCATGCTTTGTAAGTGAAAGTAATTACATTAGGAGCAGGGCAACAGAAGATTCATATATTCGCAGATAAGGCCAGACGGGTAGTGACCTCCTGGATTATACAAGTTTTAGGGCTTCTCTGAATTAATGCTTGTTTGAACTATAGCTTATCTTTTAGTAACAACACTAATCTTCATTTAAAAATTGCCAGTGATGGAGAATCCATCACAACCCTTGGTAGATAGTTTGAATGGTTAATTACCTTCACTGTTAAAAAACTGAGCCTTATTTCCAGTATGAATTTGTTTAGCTTCAACTTCCAGCCACTGGATCCTGTTAAAACCTGCGTGTTAGATTGAAGAGCCCATTATCAATTTTCTGTTCCCCACGTGGAGACTTATAAACTGCTCTAGCCTTTAGTGCAGTACTTTTATTAGAAAACCATGTGAGGTGGAAAAACCACCAGCTACTTTTGCTCAATTTGTTGAATTTTATGCAAAACAGCAATAGTGTGTGCGCCTCTGTTTCGCGGTGTTTTGTATATTTAACAAGGTGGTGGAAGAGGTGGTTTGCTGTTGCAGAGGACCAGGTGTGACCTCACTTAACTGTCTGGATCCCAGAGAACAGGCTGGATACTGTGAAACTTAGTAACTAGTGATCTGGAGACCAACCCCATCTCAGAAGACATCCGGTTCTGGCCAGAAAGAAAACAAAGGGATGAGAAGAGAGGACAACAGGGATCTGGAAGGCAGTCGGTTCTGCCTGGTGCGGGAACAAAGGATGGTAGAGAGAGGGCCCAGGTGATCGGTCTGCCCAAGAAAGAAGACAAAGGTCAGAGATGGGGCTGTTGGGAAGGTGATATAGGGAGGTCGGCTGGAACGAGGTCGCTTCTGGACTGCGGACAAAGAGCATCCTGAGCCCACCTAGATTGGGATAGACCCAGATGGACGGTGCTAAGACTTTCTAAGCTTAAGGCACCTAAGAACTTCCTTGCTGTGTTCAGACCAGGGCTCGACAAAAACTGGGCACTAGGTCACCATGGTGACCGGGCTTTGTAGCCTGGCTCCTAGCTCCGCTGTGGAAATGCAGCGGAGGAGAACCTCTGGCGACCAAAAATAAAACTGCTGGTGCCTAGCTGGGAGCCAATTTTGTCACGGCCTAGTTCAGACATACAGTAAACCCTTCTGTTTTACACTGGCTTAGAGACACTGCAGCAGGATTGCCAACCTGGCATTTTATTTTTACTGACATGAAGATTGAAATTGAGGGGTTTTTTACTGACATCACTAAAAATACCTTTAACAATACAATAATGTTACAATATTATAATCATATAATGTCAGCAACAGACAGAGGCTGGAGAGATGGAAAGAATGAAGGTGGAAATGAGGAGAGGGGCAGGTGGAGGTATAAAGGCAGGAATGTCAGGCCAGGGGATGGTGGCGAAGGCTCTGGGGAGGAGTGGCAAAGATAACACCCCAGGCAGGATCAGGAGCTATAGGTGCAATGTCGCATGCATCCCTCCCAGGGAGCACATAGGGGCCCCCTATGCATCTTTCTTGCCTCTGCCCTGGTGGTGCTCAACCAGGTTCTCCGGATGCAGAAGCAGCCTGGAGATTCCGTGACTCCTGCTGTGAAGATGGGCTCCGTGGGACACGTGGAGACAGGAATCAGGCTGCACAAATTCCCCCCACCCCCGATTCTCCTCCCTCTGCTCCCTGGCCCCGCCATGGAGAACAGTTAAAGCAATTGCTGAACACTGGTGACTTAAGTGCAAGGCCAGAGTTTGTCTGACCTGCCGCACCTGATCAACCCTACAGCCCCACCTACCCTGCTCCTGCCCACTGGATCAGACCCACGTTAGTTTCCAAACCGGGACTGAATGCTATGCAGAAGTTAGATGCTGCCTCCTGGGCTTCCCAGCATACATAGACCTGGAAGGCTTCCAACACTAGGATCCAGGAGACAGCACCCCTCAGCTCACCAAAGAGTTGAGCCTGTGTTTCCCTCCCTGTTGCTGGATGAGTAAGTGAGAGATTTTTTATGGAGATTTTCTCTTAATTACAGACTTACAGACAGCAGTAAATTTACCTTTTTTTTAAACAGACTTCTGATAAATTTACAGACAGTTGGCAACCCTGCATCGGGGTCACATTGCTTTCTCTGGATGTGGAGGCCCTGGGAGTCCAGAGTGAATGGATTCCCTAAGGGGGATCATGGACAGAGACAGGTGTGCTGAAGCCTCAGAGGTATGGTCCCAGGAGGCAGGAAGAAGTGGATTTTTCCCCTGGCTAATAGCACCAGGAAAGATTGGCTAAGCTCAGGTTACCTGCCTGTCTGTAACCAGAGCCTTAGAGCTGAGTGGGATGGAAAACTGGTCCCCGCTTATCTCTACATGGGAGAGATGGATCACCCTGGCTCTGATGCTGTGACCAAGGCAGGGGGCTCCCTGCCTACCCTCACTGGGGAAACTGAGGCAGATATGAGACCTGAGGTAACTGAGACACCAGCTGAGCAAGGGCAGACACAGGCAGAGTAGGATGACTGTCCAGAGGTGCACGAGGCTGCAGGGAGGGAGAAAGTGGCTAGAAGGGTGCTGCTAACGACAGAGGTGCCTGATCAGATCCCATGGCCAGGATGGGTTCCCTTAACCAAGAAAACCTGAATCTCAGTCCTCCAGAGAGGCAGGCCAGGAGATGACTCAATCCACAGGATTAGTACAGGGCAAAGGCAAGGCGGTAAACATCCATGCTGAAGACGATGAAGATGGTGCAGGAGCATTGGGACACGGGTGCGGAGATGTTACTGGCATGGCTGAGATGGTGGATCCGGACAAGGTAGTGCCCAGTTCATACCTAACCCTGAGGGTGGCAGGTCAGACCCCAGTTAAGGTGCTTGCCAGGAGGATGCATCTGAAGAGGGAAGGCCGAAAGGGACCACAAAAAGGCTGGGGTACATTATCAATTATCTGTGGAGGTGCTGATGGGGGATGATTGGGAGGACTGGCTGGATAGCACCCAGAGAACCCTGGTTTTTACAGGTAGCCAAAGCCAGAGAAGATCACTCAGCCCTGTCTCTGGACAACCTACCCAACTGGGGATCCCAGGAACATCCAATAGGGGCAGTGAGCTAGTGGAGACAGGGCCCAAACAGGGCTGAAATCAAGGCTTGTCTCAGGATGGGGAAGCCAAGGCACAGCCAATGAGGTCTGTGTTCCCAAACGCAGCACTTATAGATCGAGCTGCAAGAGATCCCTCCATAGAGAAGCTGAGGACACTTGCTGGCCACAGTGTTGCAAGACCATGGGGGAGGACTGCAGGGAAGGATCCGTGTGGAAGCAGGATTTCTGTACTGCGAATTGGCTCCCCAAGGGAAAACTGAACTTTGTGGGAAATCAAGAGGCAGCTAGTGGTCCCCCAGAAATACTGCCACCAGCAATTATACCTGGCCCAGGATGTCCTGGGACATCAGAGGGTCCAAGATACCAGGCAAATGCTGCTACAAAACTTACTGCTGCAGGTATCCAGTGGTCCACCCTTTTGAGTTGTTGTAGGGAAGGAGAGTGAAGAGATCCCTGGGCTTGATGAGAGACAAATGGGAGGGGAAGGCTTCTGCCAATGGGGAACTGGTGTAAGTAAAGCTCACTGAGCCCATAGGTTTGGCCAGGAAGAACCGGGAGAGCCTGAGGGAAGCAAAGGGTCTGATACAACCATATACAGCACATGCCTGCTCCTATGGCACTGGGGACCAGGAGAGAGTTCTCATCCCAGTGTGAAAGAATAAGCTCCAAGCTGTCTGGAAGAGCCCTTTATGGCTAAGAATCAGCTGAACAAGGCGAGTCGTGCTGGAGCTGTTTAGAGTCTGTGTGGACTACTGAAACAATGCCATCACTGTGTCTGAGGCCTGCCCCATGTGGACTGATAGGGTTCTAAATAAGCTGGGGTATGGGAGGAGTGTTATCTCACTGCTATGGATCTCAGCAAAATCTTTTGCATCCAGATGCCAGGGTGAAACCTGCCTTCATCACCCTTTAAGTCCCTAAGTTACTGGTTCTACCTTTTGGCCTCAAGGGGTTACCTGCCACCTTCCAGCACCTAGTGGATCAGTTTACTGAGGAGGATGGAGGACTTTGTCCTGGCACAAGCTGATGATATCTGTGTCTTTAGCCAGACCTGAGAGGAACCTGAATACCAGGTGAGGAGAGTGCTGAGTCACTTCCAGGATGCAAAACTAAATATAAAGGCTGGGAAGGGTAAGGTGGTGATGGCAGAAGTGTCATACCTGGGCCTTAAGATGAAAAGCAGCTGCCTAAATCCAGAGCCTGACAAGCTGAAGGCAATCAGGCACAGGCCTGCTCCTCAAGCTAAGAAAGAAGTCCAGGTCTTTATTGGTATGACGAGGTACTACCAGAGGTTTGTCACCCACTTTAGCTCCCTAGCAGCCTCATCACTGAACTGTGTAAAAATGGTCAGCCAGACAAGGTGATCTGCTCTGAGCAGTGCCAGAGGACACTCAGTGCCTTGAAGGAGGCTCTAATCCAGGACCGAGTTCTGGTAAACCCAGACTTTCACAAGCATACAAGATGGTCACAGATACCTTAGATGCAAGGCTGGGTGTGTTGCTGATCCAAATCAATGCTAAGGGAGAAAGATTACCCAACCCATAGTGTGCTTGAGCAAGAGACTGCTTTACCAGGAGCAGAATGATGCTGCCATAGAGAAGGAATGCCAGGCCAAGGTGTGGGCCCTTAAAAGCAGCAGCTATATATATTTGAACAGCACTTCACTGTGTATACTGACCACCCACCCCTGACATGACTGCATCAAATGAAAGGGGCTAATTCTAAACTCCTGAAATGGAGTTTGATCCTCCAGTAATATGATGACCCATTTAATGACAGTGAAAATATTATAGCTGATGCTTTGTTATGGAGGGGGAGTACCTGAATTTCCCCAGAGAGAAATGTGGAAAAGTGGAGGATGCAGTTAGTGGGGAAACAAAGGATGGAAGATACGGGGCCAACTGATTGGTCTGCACACAGAAGAAGACAAAAGACAGAAGAGAGACTGTTGGGAAGCTGATATGGGGTGGTCAGTTAGAAGCAGTCACTTTTGGACTGTGGGCAAAGAGCAGTGTGAGTCCATCTGGACTGGGAGAGAGAGTAGAATTGAGCACTGAGAATAGAATTATCAAACACAAAAATGAACATGTTTTACAGGGGAAGAATCAAAATGGCTTTTGTAAAAGGAAATCATGCCTCACCAGTCTATTAGAAATCTCTGAAAGGGTCAAACAAACATGTGGATAAAGGGGAGTCAATGAATATAGTGTCCCTGAACTTTCAGAAAGTCTTTAACAAGATCCTTCACCAAAGGCGCTTACGCAAAATAAGTAGTCATGAGATAAGAGGTAAGATCATCTCATGGATCTAGTTAAAAGGTAGGAAACAAAGAGTAAGAATAAATGGTCAGTTTTCAGAATGGAAAAAGATAAATAGTGGCGTTCTCCAGTGATCAGTACTGCAATCAACGCTGTTCAACATATTCATAAATTATCTGGAAAAAGGGTAAAGAGTGAAGTGACAAAATTGGCAGAACTATTTTGAATAATTCTATAAGTCCAAAGCAGACTATAAAGAGTTACAAAAAGTTCTCACAGAACAGGGTAATTGGGCAAAAAAAATCGCAGATGAAATTCAATGTAGTTAAATGCAAAGTAATGCGTACTGGAAAACACAGTCCCAACTAAACATATAAAATGATGCTATCTATGTTAGCTGTTACCACTTAAGAAATATCTTGGAGTCATTGTGAATAGTTCTCAGAAAATATCCGTTCAATGTGCAGCAGCCACAGTCACAAAACACTAAAACATTATGAAACTAGAACATTATAAACACTAGAGCATTACGAAATATTGCTTTCACTTTAAGAAGTTAATGGTACAGAAGAAAGAGCTGAGAGTTGGAAGTCAGAAGCACTGATTTCTAATCCCACTTCCCGAGGCTTTTGGCAAATCACTTCAGCTATGCTTGTTTCCCCTCTGCAAAGGAAAACTGAATGCAGACTTTGCATTCAATGACCAATATTTTTTTACATTATTGTATGAAACTAACAAATAATGTACAACCATATTAAGTTGAGTAAGAAACTTTATTTGTACCGAAACTGGTTGTTTCATTATCATTTATCCCCAAAGAGGTTTGATATTTACTTTACAAACCAAAAAAGGAAAGGGAATAGACAGAAACATTGATAGGCATTAGCCTCTAGTGAAGAATGGCTATGAACAACTAACTGTCCCTACTTACACCCATATTTATCACATGAAATGCTGCCTTATAGAAAGAAATTCTATGTACATTTATGGATTCCATTAGCCCTATTGCAAGGGTTTGAAATGACAATTCTCTCACATTTACACTGCTAGCATATACTTAAGGGACTTACCTCTCAGCGCGCAGGAGGCCACTGTAATACGGGTGATCCCAAGGCATCAATTTCTGGAACGTAAGATTCCAGCTTGTTATTACCTCAATGAAAACCAAGTCAATCAAAGAGAAAAAAATTCTCTTTCTCTACACAACTCAGAATGTTTATAGTTTCTGTGGTCAAAGCATTTTAAAATCTAATGGAAAGCATCTAACTCTAAATTCATTGTAAGAAATAGCATCATATTCCAAGATTTAATTCATTTTAAGAGGACATTTCTTATTTAAGTATGTTAAAATCTTAAAACCAGGGATTATAAACCAGAATTTCTAAAGCACACATGTAAAGAAAAATCTATTCATGTATAAATTCAGAGTTTGTGTAAAGAAGGATCAGGGCATATCACCACGTTAATGGGGCATACGCATTTTTTAAAATACAGCCCTTTATTGTTTTCAAATTGAAAAACCATGCTCAAAACCAAACATTACATTTTCTACCTTAGTTTTTGGTTATCACCTGTAACAATCTGTTAAAAACAACTGTAAGCTGTTGGTTTTAAAAACTAGAAACAGCAATTCAAAACCAAAAAGGTCTAAGCCAAAAGAGCAAATACCTATCAACATGCAACTCATATTACAATTATAAAGACTGAAGTTATTTTCCCCATCTGATGTCTGGCTAAGACATATTATATAAAACATAAAGGACATAAATGCACAGCATAACTTACTGAACTGTGGGGATTTAGCTTCATCTTCATCCCTTCCATCATTTCAAAATCTTTTTGAGTTCTGTAAAACAGAATTTCACCCTTCAAGTTTTAATTAATGGGGTATTTAGCCGGTATTGTACAGTGTAATGGCAACCGATGCGTTAATTGTCTTCAGTGTACAGTATAAATGGAAGCTCCACTACCACCGAGTGCCTACGGTGTCAGGGATGAGTTCCTCTCAACCTTTTTTCCATCGCGACACACCTGACAGATGATGTTCCCCGGCATGACACGCTACAATCTGCCAGTGGTGGTGGCACATGGGCTGGGAGAGCTTGGGAGGGTGCAGCACTCTGGGACCTGGGTGAGGGCAGAGTCAAGCAAGTGCAGGCTGGTGCCCTAGTGGTCTGGCTCAATGGGGCCGGGTTTCTTTTTGTGGGCAGGTGGTGTGGTGCTGCCCCTTTCCCCCCACCTCCAGGATCTCTGGGTTGCAGCCCCCAAGTCCCTTTACTCATCTAGCCCTGGCTGCTGCCTGTGTTGTGCAGCAGGAGTGGGCTGTTGAGGGCAGCAGAGAGCGACAGGCAGCAGGAGCCCCAAGCTGAGTTGCCAGTTTTCAGTGGCACACCTCCCAGCTCTTCATGACAGACTTTTGTATCCCGACTGTGGTTAAGAACTGCTGCTTTAAAAAACCACAGGCAGCTCATCACAGTGGAGCTCCTCTCTACTCTGTTCCACCCACTTCAGGCAGGGTCATGTGCTACTTCTCCCTCTCACACCCTCCCAAGCAATCCTGCTGTCCCCACCTCACTTATTTGTGCTCAGCCAACCAATTACATTCTGCAGGATACTGCTACTTTTTGCATAGGAGGAACCGTAGGGGGTGGGATAGGATGGAGCTTTGTGTGGGGAAGATCAGGGATGGTAATGGATGTAGGTCAAATGGAGGGGAAGCCCTCCACTTTAGTGCTTGATTGGTGGGTCCCTGTGAGACTCTGCAGACTCCCTACCTTCTCTGTTTTCACTCTCATCCCTTCTGTAGTCACCTTTTATAGTAGGAATCACATCAGGACTGTGGGCCACTTGAAAAAATCTGGAGAATGACTTATTTCCTACTTCTACTTCCTACCACACAGCAATATACACATTTCTTAATCTGTATGTCATGCTGTCTAATGAATATAAGGAAGTTAATATTTTAATCAAGACCTAAGGGAAACTAATATTTCAGTATTAACCTTAATAGGAATTTTTTAAATGCTCAAATTATTAGTAACTGGAGTTTGGTCTTGCAGGAAAACACCCATGCCCTTGAAATTAAAATGGTATTTTTTAAAAATAAATAAAAGAAAAATAGACTCACCGTTTAAACAATCTGTCAGAAAGTGTTTCAAGAAACTGCATTACCTTCTCTGGAAATATGAAAATGAAGTGAAATTACTAAACAAAATGACTACATCATTTAAGCATATTAGTTCACACCAAGAACCAAACAAACAGAGCAAGCCTGGTTTTAACTTATCTTCTGAAGTGATGACACATAGGTCAGAAAAATATAGATGTATAGCAAGGTAGCATATTAAAATAATAAATATATATGTATGTATGTGATAATCATGGGTAATGAATTGTATAGATGATAGTAACTTCAAAATTAATATTTCATTTACTGAAAAAATATAAGTATTTCAGAAGACAACATATAACCGCAATAGGACTCTCCACTACAACAACTGTGATACTGTAACAGATGGCAAGTTAAACTATCAGCATTTAGCTCATGCCTAACACAAGTCGCATCTTATTCCTAAACATACATGTACTTTACCTGGAGTTTTGGCCATTGTTCCCTGAAGAGCCCGGTGGGCAAAAGTGTCATAGCCAACTAACTGTGCCAGATGGTTTCTGCTGCTAAGCAATTCCGCTAAGATATGCAGCTGCTTAGCATCTGGGTAAAGAAAAATCTTGTAAGCAGCTTCTCGTACCTAACATCAGAAGAAAATTAATGGTCTTATCATAGCATAATTCATAAAAGAAACAGTTGAATTCTTCACAAATCATTGAAAAGCTAGGTGTCACAGCCCCAACACTTTCATATTAAGCAACTCTTTAAATAAAGTCTATCTAAAAAAGAACACAATGACGATTGTCCACATTTTCATCCTTTCCCTCTTATTAGCTGTGATCTTCTTATAACCCGTGACAAGATCATCCAATAACATCAGTTGTGTGTATGTATCAACCAGTAGAACACAAAACAATATTTCACCATAAGCAGATTTTAGTTAGTGGAAGAGAATACTATTTAAACAAGCATTGTTCCCCATTACCATATTATTTTCCACATTTTTAAGTGTCTGATGCAAAATTAAGAAGAGAAAAAGCAAATAAACTGAACTTTAATTTAGATGGCAACATCACTGAAAAACAACAAAAAATCATCGCCTATTAAAATACTTAGGTGTAAATATTTCTCATTAAATTGATAAACTACATACTGAATTCTACATCTCTGTTGGACAAATACAAAAAGATCTTGAAGACTAGAACTTAACTTTACCCTTTTTGGATACAAATAACCTGTTTAAAAACCATTTTCAGCCTCATAAGCAATTACTTAACTGCACAAACTGAAGATTATTAAATGCTGTGACAGTTTTCTGAAACTGAGGTTTGGGCATACACCAAAAACACTATGGCCATTTCAGGCAGGATTTAAGGCACCAAATTGCCTCCCAATTCTTAGGCAATAAGAAGGGCCATCTTATAAAGATGCTATAAGGGAATTCAGTAAAGAATTAGCGTAAATCTCATTTGTGTTTAAAAAACACTCTTGGAAATGTAGGTTCAGCTATTTCTTCTTAGTTTACCCTGATGAATATTAACAGCTGTACATGAAATAGCCAGAGAAGGTATTATTAATGCTTTTGATCTAACCAAAGTCTTTTCAGAAAAGCATCCAGGGAGAACACTAAAATATTAACCCTCACCTCCTAATTTTTGTTTTTAGCTGTTGGCATTTGTCATCTAGTGTCAAAATCACCGAGCACCTCTAGTATTCTAGGATGTACTGTTATGAACTTAGACTATACGTACCAAATCATCAGAACAGTCTACATGGAGATCGCTAATTTGTACCTCATCGCCTTCAACTACAAAGTTACAGCGAATGTGTTCTGGTAAAATTTGCTTATTAATCTTCTTGGGCTGGTAGGCGTAAGTAAGAAATGCATGACTCCAAGTAAGTATTTCGACATTGAGGTTCACTGCCCTTTCGCGCTGTAGTTAGGAAAAATAAAGCAAAAGATACGTAGTCACTTAAAATACAATACAAGTAGCTCTCACTTTCCCAGAGTATCTACATAGGTTTACACAGCTAAATCAAATCATGACCTATTCCCAAAAATACTTATTTTAGGATCAGGATCAGGCCTTTGACATTATAGAAATGCTAATTTAGGGCTGATCTTGTGTAACTGAAGTCAATGGCAGTTATATCACTGTCTTCAGTGAGAAGGATATAAGCTGTATACAAGGGGCATAGACAGAACTGATTTTTTTTGGCAGGGCCTGCAGTTGAGATGGGAAGACAAATTAGATGTGCTGAAAAAAAAAAAGCACTTCTTGAACTTCTGGCTTCCAGTAACGTGATCAGAAGCCAGAAGTTCGGGAAGAAACTAAGCTTCCAAATGGTCCAGTTGCAAGATAGCTTATGCGGAGTATCAGCAGCAGAACTTCTGTAACGAATTGGGTGGGCCTGCTTTCAAAATGGGTTGGCCATGGTCCACCTGTAGCAACATCACTGCTGTATACATTTATGCATAATACATGCTTAGTCTTTTAGAAGAAAAAATTTCTCACATTTCTGCAGTAGTTACAATGCACGATAAACCAACGCATCAATTCTGCAAAGACCCCAAGGACCCCATAACCCCAAGGCATCAATTCTGCAAAGACATATGCACTTAACTTTACTACTGAAAGTAATCCCACTGACGTCCATGGGACTGCTCATTTAGACACATGCTTAATTTTACTAAAGGATCTGGACCAAAATAGACAAAACAGACAAAGCCTGGGGAAGCAACATCACACAGTGATAAAACAAACTTGTCCAACCTGTGGCCCACAGGCCAGATTCCAGCCCGCCACGGGGCTTCATCCAGACCGCAGAGCACTGCCGCAGGACTGTGGGAGCTGGGGCTGGCCACAGCCCTTTTAAAGCTCCCACCCTGCACACAGCCGCAGGGGGAAGTAGCCTGGCTGTAGCGCTGCTGCAGGGGCTGGATTCAGCCCCTTTCAAGTAAGGAGGGGGCTGGGGAAGGGGTCGGGGAACCTCTGCAGCGGGGCTCAGGAAAGGGGGAGGAAGGGGATCCCGCACAGACAAAGGGAGGGGGCTGGGGAGAAACTGTATGGGGAAAGGGGATGGTTGGGGAGAAGAGCTGAGCTGTGTGGGGAAACGGGAGGGTGGGGAAAAGTTGGGGAAAGGGAGGATGGGGAAAGGTTGGGGAAGAAGACCTGAACTGCATGGGGAAAGGGGAGGGTTGGGGAGAAGATCTGAACTGCAAAGGGAAAGGGGAAGGAGGAGGAGAGTTGGGGAAGAAGAGCTGAGCTGCGTAGGGAAAGGGGAAGGAGGAGGAGAGTTGGGGAAGAAGAGCTGAGCTGCGTGGGGAAAGGGGAGGGAGGCAGAGGATTAGGGAAGAAGATCTGAGCTGCATGGGGAAAGTGGAGGGCGGGGGAGAAGAGCAGGGTGGGGAAAGGGAAGCGTTGGGAGAGGAGCAGAACTGCATGGGGAAAAAGAAAGGAGTGGAGGAGAGTTGTGGAGAGGAGCCTGTAAATGGAAAAGAAAGGGTGAGGTGGTGGGGAGAGGAGGAGCCTCGTGTGAGGGAAGGGAGGGAGTAGAGGAGCCAGGCAAAAGGGGTGAGAGAGCCCACACAGACGGGCATTGGACCACTGGGGGCCAGGGAAGGAGTCAGGTAGTCCATGGGGAGGGGTTGAGGAGCCCGAGTGGCGTGGAGCAGGAGGATGGGAAGCAGTGGCCACACTGCTTCCTTGCCACCTCTCTCCTCCCCTACCCCTACCACGTTCCCGTGCCACCCTCCCTACCTTCCCTCCCCTGCCATGCTCCCACTTGCCACCCCACAAAGCCCTCCGCACCCTCCCTTGATCTGACCCACCCTCCCTTGCCTACCCTATCCCTGCTCCCCATGCTTTCCCCTGCCACCCCACATGGCCAGCCTTGCCCTCCCATGCCCTGTTCTCCCTTGCCACCCCACACAGCCATCTCTGCCTTCCCTTGACCTACCCTGCCCCCTATGCCCTCTCTTGCCCTGCAACTCTCTCCTGCCGTGTTGGGTCTGAGGAAAAAAAAAAGGTAAGCCCTTTGCAAGTTTTCCCAAAATGTGGTTTAATTAAAAAGTGAAAATTTTCTGTGTACAAGTGTAAAAGTGACATTTATATAAAGGCTGCTATAGGGAGAATGGATATTATTTGGGAATTGTGTTTCGGAATGAAATTAGGAATAAGTTTCTGGTTTTACAGAACCAAATTGAGTTTCTAAACCAGTGTTTATTTTTTGACTGTTTAAATTTTATTAACAGCAAGATTAATTTCTACTTTGCCTTACCTATCCAAAATTTGCTCACCAGCCCTCCAACTGAGAAAAGAATTGCAATGTGGTCTCTCACCCAAAAATGTTGAACACCCCTGTGATAAAGTGACCAGCACGAAAATAAAACGTGTCTTGGAATGCCCATATCCTGGTCTTTAAAAGCATATTTGTTTTATTTTATGTTACAAAAGCTTTAGGTTTCCTGAGGGAGAGGAAGGGACTGTTGAAGTCTGATGGGGGAAATAAGTAGAAAGGGAAAAGGAGATTTAGCAGAAGGAAAGAAGAGGGGAAATAAGCATGATGTGCAAATATATGAAATTAAAGAAGACCACTGAAGGGTTGTAATGGAACAAGGCACCAAAATAAAGCGTGACGAACAACCAACAGCAACACAGAGAAATAAAATTCAGAGCCCAGGTTTCAGAGTGGAAAGAATGATGATGGCAGGAGGCTCTGAAAGTTCATTTCAATTGCTGTTGCATCCACAGGAGTAGTTTAAAGGTACACAGCTTTCATCACCACTGTATTTCTGACACGTTTCCACAACCCGTGCTGCAGTATGTCCCACTCAGCCGTTTCCGTTTTCCAGTGGATGGTGCCATCTGCCATTTTGAAATGTTTCTCTGTGTGGTTCATGTATGGCATGCATTTGCTTGGACACGTGATTTTGTGTATGGCCTTGTGAAGCCTGGGTATGAGAGAAGAGAAGTTTTATACGAGTTCAGTGGTGTCGGCCATTTTATTTAAAAAATTGTGTGTGTTTGGGCATGTGTGTCCGATAGAGAGAAAGAAAATAAAGAAATGAAATAAAAGTAGTAATATTGTAATGAAAGATTTTAAAGCAGAAAGAAACTGAAATTAAAGAAAAACAGAAAAATGAAATGAAATAAGAGATAGGTTAGTTGGAAAGACAAAAAGAACATTGTAATGAAAGAATGCGAGAGCAGAGAAAAATTAAAGAAAATTTTTAAAAAGAAAAATTATTAAAGAAAATAAGAGCAAGAATAGGTTAGATGGAAAGAGAGAAAAAGAAAAGAGGAAAATAATATTGTAATGAAAGAATGCTAAAGAGAAGAGAGAAAAAAATTAAAGAAAAATGAAATTAAAGAATACTAAAGCAAAATTCTAAAACAGAAAGAATTCTTTAAGGGCTTAGGGTAAAGAGGAAAGACAGTGAGAGATCCCTTTTTGTTAGGGTAAAGGGAGAAGAAAATGTTTTTAAAGCAGCAAAAAAAAAAAAAACCCTGGGCTGCGAAGACAGGCAAAGAGAGGAGGAAGACGGAGAGTGATAAAGGAGCAAATCGCCTACCCCAGACAGTGCCGGTAGCAAAATGATAGTTGTTCTGAAGCTGGGGGAGAGTCTTGGGAGAAAACCACGCTGCAGAAGCTGTTTAGCAAGAGGATCCTTCTTTTGCCAAATTAAAAAACAGAACCTGTTTTACAGTAACAGGCTGGCTTTTAAAGTTTGCCTACCTCAAACTGCTTTGTATTTTCCCCACAAGAATGTAAGCCCCTTTATTCAATTTTTTTTTCTAACATAAAAAAGAACAGGGTGCTTTACAGTGGCATGCCCCTTTTGACAAAAGATGTTTTACTTTTTTTGGTTATGCATGAAACAGCATAACTGCTTGGGGGAATGGCAGTGACAAGTGTAGCAAAATATCTAACTTTTTTAACCCTTTAAAGATTTTAGTCTAAAGGCTTTTGTTTATGTAAAAGAGGATATTTTTTAAACCAAGGAAAGTTTTAGGTTCGTTAAAGCTCTATCAAACTTCCATTTACTGGAAATTGACTTTAGCTGTAACAGAAATTCCCCATTAACTTAAAGACCCCACCAACCTTCATATAATGTGCACAAGCAACCACAGACCACTGTTGGAGGACCAGCTGATCCACAACCATCTTGTTGTTGACAAACTGTACTAACTACAAATATTCTACAGGGGTAACCTCCTTCTCTTTTGACAACTCCCACCCCTCAACCCTCGAAACCCATTCTAGGGCCTCCGTCATTTCAAAGCAGTCCCAGAAGCCTTCTTAAATCATACCACCTTCTGCTTCAGCTGGACCTTCTAACTTTTCCCCAGCCATCTGCATTAGAACTTTAGCGATCATGAGACCCATTTTTAGCCCTCAATCACTCTCTCATCTACAAGCTCATATTATTTAATGCTGTAAGGCATCTACAGTTACACTTTGCATAAAAGTTATATAAGAACAAAAATCTCTAGGGTCTCTCTACACAAGGTAGTAATAAACAAAAATATTTATTTTTACCCTACTACATGGCATCTCCCACTATGTAATCCCACAATGTTTTTGTTAATCTTCTTGATTATTTCTGACAGCTCATTGGATGCGGGAAAGTGTTTCTGTTCATGCTAAAATATAAGCACTAACAAAGAACTTTAGCAGCCTACAGGAAAAAAAAGGTTTCAGACAGTTAGCAATATCCCCCTGGAACTCAGGATGACTCTTTTACCTCCAACACCCTGACGTATAAGTCTGTGGCTTTTGTCTTTTTAATTTTTTTTATGTGAAAAAGTAGACCGTATTTTGTTAAAAGGTATGTGCTACAAAATGAACCTTGTTACTGATGCTTTTCATGTTAAACTTTTAAACTTTTTTTGCTTTGATTAAACACCTCTTGTTTTTTCATGTTAGCAAAACGGTGGCTCAGCAAGAAAGCATTCTATAAACAAAGGGATCAGTTTCTTCAAATAAGAATGATTCTGTGTTCCTTTCACTTTAAATGTGAAAAAGACCCCTCTCTTTCAATAAACTGCTTTCTCAGCATAAATTTATAAACCTTTTCTAGATTAAGTACCTTTGGCTTATTTAAAATACTTTGTAAGTAACATTTACCCTTTACAACACAAAAAAACTCTTTTCAGGCACTAACCTGTGCAGGCCTGGTAAAAGTCTTACAAACCTAGTCTCCTTATCTCTGATAAAGTGTTTACAGAAGCAGTTACAAAATGCACTCTATAAGCAAAGGAGCTGTTTCTTTAAATAAGGGTGGAGTCCTCTTCTTTTAAACCTTTGTCACTAAGCCTTTAGACAAAACTGGATTAAAAGTCAGAAAAAAAAATTTTGCTCTTGGTTTCTCATGTTAGCAAAATAAATAAATAAATGATATTTTCAAACTGTTAAAAGGATGGTTCTTGTGGTTCCTTTTAAATGTGAAAAATAACCTTTTCTATACATTGCTTTCTGAGTGTAAAACCCTCTTATAAGAAGTCAGTTTAGCCAATTTAAAATATTTTGTAAGTAGTATTTACTCTTTACTACACTAATAAACTCTCTCTTTTTAGGCGTGTGGCTTTAACTATTTCTTTACCATTGATGTTCCTGTACACAGGAATTTTCTTCCTTTAAATTAAAATCTTTAAAAAAACCAAAAAACAACAACAAATAATAAAATGGGTGAACTAGAGTGCCTAGTGGTAAAGGAGAATATTGATATAATAGGCATCACAGAAACCTGGTGGACAGAGAGCAATCAGTGGGACACAATCATTCCGGGGTACAAAATATATCGGAAGGACAGAACAGGTCGTACGGGAGGAGGAGTGGCACTATACGTGAAAGAAAATGTAGATTCAAATGAAGTAAAAATCATAAGCGAATCCACTTGTTCCATAGAATCGCTATGGATAGAAATCTCATGCTTCCATGACAATATAACATTAGGGATCTACTATCGGCCACCTGACCAGGATAGTAAGAGCGATGATGAAATGCTAAGGGAAATTAGGCAGGTTATCAAATTTAAAAACCCAATAATGGTGGGGGATTTCAACTATCCCCATATTGACTGGGAACATTTCACTTCAGGACATATTGCAGAGATAAAATTTCTCGATACTTTGAATGACTGCTTCATGGAGCAGCTGGTATGGGAACCCACAAGGGGAGAGGCAACTCTAGATTTAATCCTGAGTGGAGCGCAGGAGCTGGTCCGAGAGGTAACTGTAGCAGGACCGCTTGGAACTAGTGACCATAATACAATAGCATTCACCATCCCTGTGGGGGAAAGAACACCTCAACAGCCCAACACTGTGGCATTTAATTTCAAAAGGGGGAACTATACAAAAATGAGGGGGATAGTTAAACAAAAGCTAAAAGGTAGAGTGACTAAAGTGAAATCTCTGAAAACTGCATGGGCGCTTTTTAAAGACACCATAATAGAGGCCCAACTTCACTGTATACCCCAAATTAAGAAACACTGTAAAAAAACCAAAAAAGAGCCACCATGGCTCACCAACCATGTAAAAGAAGCACTGAGAGGTAAAAAGACTTCCTTTAAAAAGTGGAAGTCAAATCCTAGTGAGGCAAACAGAAAGGTGCACAAACAGTGCCAGCTTAAGTGCAAGAGTGTAATAAGAAGAGCCAAAGAGGAGTTTGAAGAACGGCTAGCCAAAAACTCCAAAGGTAATAACAAATTGTTTTTTAAGTATATCAGAAGCAGGAAGCCTGCCAAACAACCAGTCGGGCCCCTTGATGATGATAATACAAAAGGAGCGCTTAAATATGATAGAGTCATTGCAGAGAAACTAAATGGATTCTTTGCTTCGGTTTTTACGGCTGAAGATGTTAGTGAGATTCCCAAACCTGAGCCGGCTTTTGTAGGTGACAGATCTGAGGAACTGTCACAGATTGAGGTGTCACTAGAGGAAGTTTTGGAATTAATTGATAAACTCAACATTAACAAGTCACCGGGACCAGATGGCATTCACCCAAGAGTTCTGAAAGAACTCAAATGTGAAGTCGCGGAACTGTTAACTAAGATTTGTAACCTGTCCCTTAAAATGGCTTCGGTACCCAAAGACTGGAAGTCGGCTAATGTAACGCCAATATTTAAAAAGGGCCCTAGAGGGGATCCCAGCAATTACAGACCGGTAAGTCTAACGTCGGTACCGGGCAAATTAGTTGAAACAATAGTTAAGAATAAAATTGTCAGTCACATAGAAAAACATAAACTGTTGAGCAATAACCAACATGGTTTCTGTAAGGGGAAATCGTGTCTTACTAATCTATTAGAGTTCTTTGAAGGGGTTAACAAACATGTGGACAGGGGGGATCCAGTGGACATAGTGTACTTAGATTTCCAGAAAGCATTTGACAAGGTCCCTCACCAAAGGCTGTTATGTAAGTTAAGTTGTCATGGGATAAAAGGGAAGGTCCTTTCATGGATTGAGAACTGGTTAAAAGACAGGGAACAAAGGGTAGGAGTAAATGGTAAATTCTCAGATTGGAAAAGGGTAGCTAGTGGTGTTCCCCAAGGGTCGGTCCTAGGACCAGTCCTATTCAATTTATTCATAAATGATCTGGAGAAAGGGGTAAATAGTGAGGTAGCTAAGTTTGCAGACAATACTAAACTACTCAAGATAGTCAAGACCAAAGCAGATTGTGAAGAACTTCAAAAAGATCTCACAAAACTAAGTGATTGGGCATCCAAATGGCAAATGAAATTTAATGTGGATAAGTGTAAAGTAATGCACATTGGAAAAAATAACCCCAACTATACCTATAATATGATGGGGGCTAATTTGGCTACAACGAGTCAAGAAAAAGATCTTGGAGTCATTGTGGATAGTTCTCTGAAGATGTCCGTGCAGTGTGCGGAGGCGGTCAAAAAAGCAAACAGGATGTTAGGGATCATTAAAAAGGGGATAGAAAATAAGACTGCAAATGTATTATTGCCCTTATATAAATCCATGGTACGCCCACATCTCGAATACTGTGTACAGATGTGGTCTCCTCATCTCAAAAAAGATATTCTAGCACTAGAAAAGGTTCAGAAAAGGGCAACTAAAATGATTAGTGGTTTGGAGAGTGCCTCGTATGAGGAACGATTGAAAAGGCTGGGCCTCTTCAGCTTGGAAAAGAGGAGACTGAGGGGGGACATGATAGAAGTATATAAAATTATGACTGATGTGGAAAAAGTGGACAAGGAAAAGTTGTTTAAATACTCCCATAATACAAGAACCAGGGGTCACCAAATGAAACTGATAGGTAGCAGGTTCAAAACAAATAAAAGGAAGTTCTTCTTCACACAACACACAGTCAACTTGTGGAACTCCTTACCTGAGGAGGTTGTGAAGGCTGGGACTATAACAATATTTAAAAGGGAACTGGATAAGTTCATGGTGGCTAAGTCCATAAATGGCTATTAGCCAGAAAGGGGTTAAGAATGGTGTCCCTAGCCTCTGTTTATCAGAGGATGGAGACGGATGGCAGGAGAGTGATCACTTGATCATTGCCTGTTAGGTTCACTCCCTCTGGGGCACCTGGGCACTGGCCACTGTCGGTAGACAGATACTGGGCTAGATGGACCTCTGGTCTGACCCAGTACGGCGTTTCTTATGTTCTTATGTTCTTAACAAAAAACAACCCAGTTATTTCACTACAAAACACCTCTTCCTTTTTCATCTTTGCAAAGGGGATGAGAGGGATGTTTTGGCATCTGTTTCTTCAGATGAACAGTGTGGTTTATCTTACACCTTCAATTTTAAATCTTTAAAATGTAAAAGTATTGCTTTTTATTGTCAATATAGCTTTATTATAAAATAATGGGGAGTTCATGTTACAGCTAAAGTCAATCTCCAGTAACTGGAAATTTAACATAACTTTAACAAATCTAAACCTTTCCTTTATTTAAAAAATAGCCTCATTTATATAGGCAAAAGCCTTTAGACTAAAATCTTTAAAGGTTTTTAAAATGTTAAGCCAGGGGTCAGCAAGCCCCTGCACACTCCCCACCACCGAGAGCAGTGCTGTTCTTGGATGGGGGGGGGAGGTTTGAGAAAACTTGCTGCCAACAGCCAAGTTGGCAGCACCTCATCTTACTCCTCCAACCCTATGGTGGCGGCGGGTGGGAGGGGGTGGACTACAAAAGATAGCAGTAAAACACTACAAAAGACAACATGCAACGTACAGATTTCAAAAGGGGTGAAAGAATGCCACTGCCACAATGAAATAAATGTTTACAGTTCATTCTAAAACAGATAAATATTCTATATATATGGAACAATGCAGAGAGAGAAACTAACCTTTAGAGACATTTTGAAGAAAACATTCATGCTACCTATGAGGACAGGAGAGACTGAGGTATTCTCAACCTTGAAACAAGTTCTTAAGATATTCAAACCTATATTTGTTCCAGGAAGCTGAATCCAAGCAAATATGCTCTGCAGACATGCAGAGAGTATGTGGCATTTGAGCAAATCTAAAGGAGAGATCAGAAATTCACTATGGATGGCAGCATACCTCTAACCAAGAGCACCTTAATATGATCCAAGGTCCAAGCAGATAAAAGGTTGTTGCAAGGAAGAGGGAGAAAAATTGTTCTCCTTAACCTCTGAGGATAGGACAAGAAGCAATGGGCTTAAATTGAATCAAGGGTGATTTAGTTTGGACATCAGGAAAAACTTCTTAATTGTCAGGACAATTAGGCACCATAATAAATTGCCTAAGGAGGTTGTGGAATCCCCATCACTGCAGATTTTTAGGAGCAGGTTGGCCAAATACCCATTAGGGATGGTCTAGGGCAATGGTTTTCAAACCATGGATTGGGACCCAGTATTGGGTCATGGCGACCCCTGCTGCCACAGCCGAAAGACTGGAAAGCATTGCTGAACGATGTAATTGTTGGGTCATGGGCATAAATGATTTTTTTCAACTGGGTCCCAAGTGAAAAAGTTTGAAAACCTGGTCTAGGGTAATATTTAGTCCTGCCATAAGTGTAGGGGACTGTACTGGGTGGTCTCTGGAGGTCCCTTCCAGCCCAAGGAGTCTATGATTCTACAGAGAAATACGTCATAAATACTGGGAACATTTATGGACATCCAGACCAACATTTCTAACATGGTACTAGCTGACGTGTTGACTCCCTCAGGAAAAAGACAGTTACTGAGGTAACAGTTACTGAGGTAACAGGCTCTAGAGTCATTAAGATTCTTAGTCATGTTTTCCCTGCTCTATATAGGTACAGTTAATCATTTCACCAAAAATAAAATAAGTATCACACAGATCACTGAATTCCAGAGCATTCATGGGGGCAACTTAGCACAGAATTCCACTACATACACCCTGCATATTTTGCTACCTGCTTTTAAAAGTAAGGCAAACTTCTATTCACATCTCACAGACGCAAAAAAATTACCTTTTCTTCATCCAAATGAATACCACTGATCTCGAAGTCGAACATAAGAAGTTCTGCCACCCGCCTAAAAATATAGTAAAGCCCTGTTAAAGACTACTTTATTCACAGCAGTCAGATTTTACTGTGCTACTTATTATTGACTTTATTTTTGATTTGAGATAGAAATTACTTATTATATCATCTTTTAGAACTCTTATTGTTGTGCACATACATTTTCAGTACATTTATTCCTTTGTTTATTCAGTGAAACTGGATTTTTTTCCCCTTGTAGATACTTTGGTGATTTACTCTGAAAAAATGTCTTTTAACAAGCTTATTACATTAATTTGTGTAGACTATAAAACATCAATTTAATTTAACAATTTATTTTGATTGATCAGAGAAAAAGCCCCATACACCTAGAACATTTGATTTTGGGGAGCAGAGGGAAGTAGGATCATTATTCTTATTAAAGGCAAGTGTTGGGCATAAACCATTCCTACTGTGTGAGAGGAAGAATAATATGTCAGGTAGAAATGAATAAGCAGTAGTAAAAATGGTGCTTTATAACAATAAAGTGAAAGTGAAAAAATGCTGACACAGTTAATTTGATTCTATAGAGTGAAAGAATGTCACCATACACAATTGCCATTAATAAAAATGCTTACTTTTTTCATAAATCCCAATGATAAGAAAAGAAACAAAGTTAAACATACATGCACTTTTTTTCCCAGTGTGCTCTAGATATGATTTACAGTTGAATATTTAACTTATGTCAGAAGCTTCTTGATGAATGCACATGAACTCATTTAAACTTATATGCATATAAATACATTCCATTCCCAATTTTTTTTCTTAAATGTATACCTTATTATTGTTTACATTGTTAGATGTATATCATAGCAGAATAATGCAATTTGGTTAGGTTGATTTTGAAATTTGAATTTTGCATTTCCTCATTTTCTAAAGATTTAAACTGTGCAACCTTAACATAGCTTTTAGCTACATACACATTATGTATGGAGTACATTATGTGTACTCCAACACGTCCCATACATAATCATAACTGAACTTTCTGACTATTGTACAGTTAAATTCTTAGCAACTAACACAGTTGCATAAAAACGGAGTCTTGTATTTTGTGGCCCATAGGGCTTTGTAATTATTTATGAAAGGGTGCTGAACTTTTCAACAATTTAACAATACAGAAATATTTCCAAGTATTTGAGGGAATAATCTATAGTGTATTAACTTTTAAAACAAGTACCTGGTTTCTGGATCTAGGGAGTCCATAACCTCTTTATTAGCCAATAACCGTTGCAAACTTTGGCACAGCTCGGTATTTGTATTTAATCTAGAGAGATAAACATGAAAGCAACTAAGTATCAGCAATAGTTACTGACATTTTAGTCTCTTAGCGTTACTAGTTCAAAAGCACAACTTAATCTTTTCTGACATACATTATTAGAAATCAAAAACAAAGTTCTCAAAATGTTTTCAAGTCATAACTGTGTTTAGAAGCTATGAAACAAGTATACACGATATACACGCCAGCATTTATGGCTGTACAAATGGGTACTGTATTTTCAACAGGCAAGTATTTTTGCATGACATAATGGCAAATACAAGGAAGTCTCAGGATAATGGTTTATCTAAAGCATTCAGTAGAAAAATATTGTTTCTGACAGACAGCATAATCTAATTCTTAGAATACAGGACTGGAAGTCAGGAAGTCTATTTCACTATGTGAAAAACCACTCTGTGCCTCAGTTTCTCCATTTATAAAATGGACATAATACTTATACCTACCTGACAGAAATGCTCCAAGAATTAACAACGTCAGTAAAGCCAAGTCAAGGCCTTGTTTGTCGCTGGCAGACTAGGTGCAAACTCAGGCCAAAGCCCTCATGTCCCACTGAACAGTGACATGCATAGCTGGAAATCAGACCAGCTTACCTATGCGTTGTTAATATTATTAAAATGGATTTTAGAGTTGTGAGAATGTATTCAGACTTTATGGAATGCTTGTAGGATGCAGGATGTATTTATTCAACCTGCTTCTAACAGCTATATTCCATGTTATAAGGTAATGTTTAAATGTTTCTGCTGTTAACTATCAAATGTTTGCTAAGGCTGCAAACCTCCCCAGTCAGGGGAGAAGCATTATCAAGTGGGAAATACTAGTTTACCAAAAGAGATGTAATCATCTCCCCAACCGAAGATGGTCACACAAGCCATGGTGAACAAAAAATTTTGATGATAGCTTTCCCGCACACCACCAAAAAGGGTACATGCACAAACCCATGTTACATCACAATTTGAATGCAGGGGGAAGGGATAAAAATGTCAGTAAGGAAAAATTGGTGTGTCTACACTCTCTGGACTCTGAGGGGGCAAAGACTCCTAAATATAAGCACGGGATCCCCAAACTCCTCGGGTTGGGTTTGCCCTAAAAGACATAAAATCTTGCATATTATTGTTATAATAAAAGCTTCTATTACCTTTCGAACTTAAGATGTGTGTATATTTACATGCTTTAACCCTGTAAATAATCTGTTTTTTTTCTAGTTCAGAGCTCCCCAAACTATGGGGAGCACCCCCCTAAGACAGCATAGAGGCATGCTGCAGGGCCTGGCTCTGCCTCCACAGGGGATGGGGAAGGAACACCACCCAGCTCCGCAGCCCCCCACATTCCACTTCCAGCCCCAACTGCAGCTCTGGCCTTGAACCCTGGCTCAGCCACAGTGCAACACCAGCCCTGGCCTTGGGCCGTCTGTGGTTTCACATCTGGCCCCATTCCAAGACACAGCCCTGGCCCCGACCCTGGCCCCTAGCTTCAGGCCTGGTAGCAGCTCTGGCCCCAGCCCCAGGCAGGAGCAAAGGGGTGTGCCACCTAAAACGTTTGGGGATTACTGTCCTAGTTAATAAACCTTCAGTTGTTTTGTTAGATCATTAGTTATAAGCATTGTCTATGGTTTGGTATCTGAGTACAACTGAGCTGGGGTAAATAACTGGTCCTTTGGGACTGGAGGTAACCTCAATATTGGGATTTATTTATTTATTTATTTATTTATTTTAAAAGTCCATCTATCACAGAGACAGGCTTGCCTGGGTGAAAAGACAGATCACAGCACTCAAGGGGACTGTCTGTGTGGCTTCTTATTAAGGCTGTTATAATGCCTGTCTGGTTCACACTTGTAACTTGGATGGCAAAATCAAAGTACAGAACACATAACCTGCGTGTGGTTCATGCCCTGTTTTTGACAGTCTGCTCTAAGTTTGGCATTCCCAATTGGAAGCTACTCCAGAGAGCATGACACCTCATGTGAAAGGAAGTAAATAAATGCAAAGATTTACTACTGTTACGAACCAGAAGCTAGTTACTCAGGGACACTATCTGCCATAGAAAGAAATATTCAATGTAAAGACAATAGCTATCTCCAAACTTTCAAAGTAGGCAAGAGATTTCTGAGCTTCAAGTTACCAGATCCAGTTTGATACTTAAAAACAGACAGTCCGCATCAGTTTTTCTGTTTATTTGGAACTCAGGGGGCAGCAGTGAAGCTCTTAAGAATCATGTCAATTTCATGCTGCTATTCAGTAAAGCATTCAATGGGAGGACCACCCAAAAATGGAGGATGGCCTTGTAACAGGGAGCCCCCAAATAGGAACACAATCCAGGGACTGCTCCCAGGCAGAAATCTCTTCATCCATCCCTTTCCTGGCATTCAGAGGTAGCAGGGGACTATAATTAATTTAGCTCTGACCCCACCCCGAATCATCCCGTTTTAGTTTATTCACCGAAAAATGCAATTTGCCGTCAACCAAAACTATTCACAAATTCATGGTGAGTTTGCCAAATAGCTTTCATCTAACCAGAACAGTCTAAATGCTTCAGGAATGTTGAAACAAACAAACAAAAAAAACCTTTTCATTTCAACCTGAAAATTTTTGTTTCTATTTTCAGGCTGGCATTTTTGACAAAAGAAAAGAAGTGCTAGATTCACTAAATGATTAGCCGAGGTGGCAGAGCTTATAAACTTTAGTGTAGTTGCCTGGAATGTCAGAGGCCCAAATTTTACATCTGCTTCAATGACTATTTATGAAAAGTGGAACAGCTTAATGATTTCATAGCCCAATGAGCTAAAGCACTGGTGTGCCGCGAGAATTGTCCAAATGTGCTGTGAAATTCTGTACAAAGGTAATGAAAAATCAATGTAAAGCAAACATTTTTTTCATCTTATATAACATTCTCTCCAACCAAAATTATAACTCATAAAACTTGTGAAAGTTAATCATCAAATTAAAAGCAAGGTATAGGTCTTTGGATTCTAAAACATGAACATTCTAAACGCAGGCGGCCAAAGGGCAAAATTGAGATGATGTATTTTTTTCTGGTGGATTTGAAACATTAATGCATTTGATCCTTCTTTAGTTTGTTGTATGCACTATGTTGCAAACCGCTCTAGTAAGACCATAATCATAGTAAATATAAGTAAATGTGATATTTATGAGCAATCAATTCAGCTAAAGAAAGCAGGTGTGCCGTGGAATTGTTTGTAGCATTGAAGTGTGCTGTGTTACTGAAAAGGTTGGGAACCACTGAGCTAGAGCACTTTCCTACAACGGGGGAAACTAAAGTTCAAAGTTCTTCTTTCCACATCAGGAAGAGGGAGGAATTGAACCCTGGATCTCCTGGTTAGGCTAAAGTTTACAAGAAAAAGGTACTGTCAGATCTTCCTCCTGTTCCCCTCATTCTGTTTTGGGAATGCAGCCTCCTTTCCTTGCTTTATTCACAATGCCTGAAGATCTTAACTAAATTTTATGAGACTTAACTGAAATGTTTCATTTTGACTTGAAATTTTTTAAATTTTTTGATTTACCAGGAATATTTTTAAATGTTTTCTGTTCTACCCCAAAACTAAATTATTGTTCTAATTAATTGTCAGTGATCTAAAACATCCATTATTCATTCAGCTCAATCAGACTTCTTATCAAGATACTGCCCATACAAGTTGCTGGTGGAAATGACTCCTCCTCCGGCAAGTAGGCTATAATATGACTTGTTTGGAAGGTCTCTGGTAGAATTTTTTAAGCCATGCCAACCTTGTCTACACTTTTCACTCCCATACCAAACTGTAAATACCCCTCTGTCTTCACCATAAAGCAAGCAACTCTTTAAAACTATTTCCCACTACACTCAAATTCTGATTCAAATACTAATCTAAGAACATAAGTATTTAATCAAGATTTTTTTTAAAAAAAAGTGGTGTTTCAGCCAGAATGGACTTCCTCAAGGCTAAGCACTCCACTGTTGATATGTGATTGGACACAGCCTCAAATTTTAAGTCTATATTCTAAATCTCAGTGGAAGATTTTCCTCCCTCTTTCCAACATTCCCTTTTACACAATCAGAATCCAAGTAGTAAGCATGTCAGAAGAGGAGGCGTTGTGTCCCTTTAGATTTGCCATCCCTAAATTATACAGCCCTCAGAGGCAAAGTAACTGCCAGAAACTTTAGGACAGGGGTAGGGAACCTTTTTGTCTGAGAGAGCCATGAACGCCACATATTTTAAAATGTAATTCCGTGAGAGCCATACAATATGTTTAAAACTAAATACAAGTAAATGTGTGCATTTTATGTTTTAATTAATTGAATTTGAATTACTTTTAATTGAAATTTAATTTTAGAAAGGTTTTTAAAAAACCTTTAAAAAAGGTTTTTAATTAAAATTAAATTTTTAAAGGTTGGGTTTTTTTAAAAAGGAAGGAAAAAAAGAAGGGAGGAAGGAAGGAAGAGAGAGAAAGAGAGAGAAGAAAGGAAAAGAGAGAGAAAAAGGAAGGAAGAGAAAAAAGAAAGAAGGAAAGAAGTGGAAAGAAGGAAGAGGAAGGAAAGAAGAGAAAGAAAGAAAAAAAAAGAAGGAAAGAAAAAAGAAGACAGAAGGAAAAAAGAGAAAGGAAGAGAAAGAGGAAGAAAAAAGAAGGAAGGCAAAGAAGAGAAAGAAGGAAAGAAAAAGGAAAGCAAAGGAGAGAAAGAAGGAAAGAAAAAGGGAGAAAGAAAAAAGAGAGAAGGGAAAGAAAGAAAGAAAGAAAGAAAGAAAGAAAGAAAGAAAGAAAGAAAGAAAGCCAACACCGCCGGCGGGGGAGGACCCTACCGCGGCCCTGGGAAGCCGCCGGTGGGGGCGGGGGGAGCAGACCCCAGCGCCGGAGGCTGATCCCGGCCCCGTGCTGGGAGGCCGGGGCCGTGGATTAGCCCGGCCCCAGCCCCGGGAAGGAGGTGGTCGGGGGGTGAGAGCCCGGGATCCCGCCGCTGCCGCAGCCACCCCGCTGCCCCGGCTGTGTGAGGCAGGCAGGCAGGCCCGCGCTCCTGATCTGAGCCTGCCTGTCCCACCCTGGGGGCGGGGAGGGCCAGCCCAGAGGCCGGGCGCAGGCCGGGTGTGCCGCGGCCCCGGGGGTTGGAGGGAGCGGCGGGGGCTGCCGGGCTGCGCGGGGGTCCCTCACTGCTGCACGGGGGGTGCGACGGCCGCTGCGCGGCTGCGCGCCCGCGCAGCTTAGAGGGAACACTGGCAGCGAGCCAGATGCAGCCATCAAAAGAGCCACATCTGGCTCGCGAGCCATAGGTTCCCGACCCCTGCTTTAGGACATTAAGCTCCAACAGTTTGATGTGTTCCAGTGGCACAGACCTTCACAGTAAATTAGACAAAGAAATAGAATTCCAGATACAACCTGAAAGTAAAATAGAATGACCTTCCACCAGAAACAGTAGGGATAAATCTTTAAATAATTAATTTAAAAGAGTTTCCTTCTGTTCCACACATCAAAACCTCCAGGTACCCAATAACAATAAGCAAAAAAGTTCTGTTGGATAACAGAGATTTTTCAAAGACATAAAAGCCAATATTACAGCAACATCATGAACAAAACATACTTTTCTACCATGGTAGCAATGTTTGTACAGGCTTGTCCAGCAGCCACTTTGAATGCAAGGTCAGGATGGGCAATTTTCACAAACTCAGCCTGACACAGAAGGAAAAAAAAAAAAAAAAAAAAGAGAGTGAAGTGATGATGATTTGGGAAAAAACTGTTCATAATTTGAAACCTTAAATACAAGTTAGTATATAAAGAGCTTGAATTTACTTGACATCTATTTGTAAATATGTTTAAACTTCCAAAATAATTTAAAGAAAAGTTGGCAATTCCACTTTGCTTAATACATATTTCCTCTGTTGTATGCAATCTTTTTTCACTGAGCAATTTGACTTAAATTTGTCTTAGAACCAACATCTGTTGCGAAGTGTCAACAGTTATTAATTGCTACAGTATAAATTCACTCCAAAGAAAATATTTTCACTAAGACTTTTTATTATTATTTTTAGTTAGATGGTGCCTTAGAAAACGGTTCTTTCCTTTGCAAGAAACTCCTCTAACAAACAGTGTCTTTGAATCCTACTGCTTTAGAAAACTTTTCCCCACTAAACTTAATTCCGGAAAAATAAACAGGCTTTTTCAAAATTTAGTATAGACCATCTACCCCTAACAAACAATTTAAGAAATATCATTATATGCTTGCTTTAAAAAGGGTTTTCTGTACTTAGTTTATTTGATGCTAAAGCGTTCATCTTTCATCAAAATTTGGCATAACCCATAGAGAGAGGATACATTTTGTAGGTGTCTACCATTTGCAGAGGAATAGACAAATGACAACATGCTTCTGGAAAAAGTACTACACAAGATTAAAGGCTCAGCAGAGACTTTCAGTGAAATAGGGAACCCCGTCTTGAGCAATGTGATAGATTTCCCTCCATGCTCACTAAAGCCTCAATCCTGCTAAAGATCCAGATACTTAACTTCAGTCACATGAAAAGTTCCATTGAAATCAATGGCATGGCTCATGTAAGTACATTTAAGCATATGTGTCTTTGTAGGACTAGGGCTCGAAGTCCCAGTGCTGCAAATTGTTATTCACACAAATAGTATTTTGACAGCCAATGGAACTATCACATGAATAAGAACAACGTACTAGGAGTTAGCAGGATTTGGCTTACACATGTGAACTCCCTGCTAACCCCATTACCAGCTCAACAGTGACAGTAGGTTACAAATCTAATAGGGCCACCAGGGATAGATGTTTTACTACTCTTACCATGTATGATCTTGTGGCACATTTTTTTTTATTTGAAATATTTTTAAATGGAAAAGAAACTAAGATGTTTCAGTATGGCTACTACTCAGCAAGCTACTAGTACATCCCACATACAATGTATTACATTTGTACACAGAGATTGTTATGACTTCCAGTTTATTTCCAGGTATAATTCAAATGATTGGCTTTGCTATATCAAGCCTCTATAGCTTGCACCCTACTTATCGGACAAGCTCCAGAGGGGTGCTATCTTTCTACCTGACAACATCTGGGACAAGACTAAAGTATTCCTTTGTTGAGGACCCTCAACTCTACTATTAACTTCCTCTCCTTTGATCTGATAAATTTGTTGACTCTAAGAGTTGTTTGTGTGTTTAAGAAAGCATTTCTTAATGGGGTGGGTTAACTGGAGAGGGCCTTAGAGACAGATTTTGCTTCCAGGAATGTCATTATTAAAAAACCCATCGACTTGAGTAGGAGAAAAATTCAGTTTCTAGATTCTGTATGGCCTGAGGAAGGATTGAAGGGGTCTCTTATTGGCTCAGCTGATATAAACCTAAATTAACATAATGACTGGGATACAATATGCATTTTTATATTTTGTTTATGCCACTAATATCACACAATATAACATGAAAAAGTAACACAAATGCAGCAATAAATCATGTGCTACAGTAAAAGTTTCAATACTAATGAAGTAAACATTTATAAATAACACCATAAAAATTCCTTTGCAGCACACTTTACAGTCAATAAATTCAACTCATGAGACCACTTTAAAAAAAAAAAAAAACCACTACCATGAGAAAAATAGTCAAATTGCATAAAACCAATAGATGCTTCAACTACAACTGTCAGGGCCCTAACTTCATCATTAACCCACTTTGATAGTATCGTGATTTTTACACATCAATAAGTTTAAATACTGAAGCAAAACATGACGACTTAAGAATGGAGATTCAGCTTTTCTAACTGTCCATACTTTACTGGACTTGGGATTAAAACAGACCATTAATATTATTTGAACCTGGATTTTATAGTAAACAATACACTGCTTAGACATAACAAGTGAGGATACAATTTGCAAGATTTCATAAAGTAGGCAGTGTCAGGCTTAATAAGTATCAGGGTGGCAGACCTCTAAAAAAATCCTAGGCTGCGACAGGAAGCAGTGTTTATGTTACAATACCTAGCAATCTTCGCGCTAAGCCAGAAATAAACCTTCCCAATACCATGTTAAGGAACATCCTGTAACTGCATGTTCTGTGGATCCTGACTATTTCTGGAATTAACAATCCCACGAAACTTCACAAGAATGACAGCTATCAACACATAAGCATGATTTTATAGTGTTTTTCCCTTAACAAAATAATCTAATTTCTGCTATTGCTTTAGTTGGATAAAGTTAGGTCTGCACCTAACCCAAAGTTAGAAAAAAATTCACACCCTGTGCAATGCAGTTTGCCTTTGGCAGCATTTTGCGCTGGCCCACCCCTGGGGGTGGACCAACCAGCTTAGGGGCAGGGCAGGAGCACAGAGTCCAGCCCCTGGCCCAAGGCACCCCCACAGGCCAATTGGCCCTGGGCCCCCCTCACCCCTAATATTGATTTAGGCCCTGGCTGTAGCATTTCTTGTGCAAACATATCTTAAGATAGTCATCACTCCCTGCCCATAAACTGCATGGAGTGATGTTGTCACAATTAAAAAGCCATTTATGCTACTGCCTAAAATTGTTTTTATATTCCAGAGTGATCTGATTCCCAGACCTACACACTTCATAACCCTGGAGAAAGAAAAGTAAGTCTTGCAAAAGGCACCCATTGTTAATTAAATACTGATCTGATTTTACTGTTTTTTTCTTGTCATTGTTATATTACTTTTAAATCTCATTTAAAGTTTACTATATAGTTACAAATCACATCAGATATAACTTCTGAAACTATCTGTAATTTAATGAAAGCTTTTGTAACTGGTAACTCTTTCCCATTATGGAATCTTTTTAATTTTCTATCCTGACACAGGAAGTGGCAAAGTTGATAGAGTACCTGTTATAGAAGAAATTACAAAATAGAAGTCTGAGCTAAGCTAGCAATATCCAAATAAAAAGTTTACAATGAATATCAAACTTAACAATAAATCTTACCAAGTCTGCTACTCTGCACAATGCATCTGAAATTTGATCAAAGATCTTTACTATTTTTGGCCCAGGAGGTGTAATACATGCTTCCTGCACTAGCTGTTCGGCTTCTTGTAATGCCTTTTTTTCTGCTTCTTCAAATCCTTCTGGAGAGCTCAATTCTGGAACACCAAATAGACCCTAAAATACCAAGTACACGTTCAATACACAGTGCAAATATAGAACAGTAAATAAACTAGACTATTTCATTTTTAATCTGTCTCAGTTTCCGGTCTACATCAAACTGACAAAATTCAGAATAAAACATCTTTAATATACAGTATAATACTGTCTACTACAGAAATATTTGCTAAAACTTGGACATTTCAATTAATCAGCATACATATTATTTTTATGAACTTAACCGTCAAGAAGGTTCTATAACGTTCAGAAATGGGTGTTTGACATGAAAAATGTTCAAATTACTTGTGTTTTTAGGCATTTGGATATCACCAATTTTTTAAGAGCTACTTTTATGCTTTAAATCAAACTGCTAGTGGCCTAGAAATATAGCACTTATCTCATGAGGTTTATGTTACAGACCTGAGGAAAATTTTCAAAACTGTCTAAGTGAGTTAGGAGTCTAGCAGTCCTATTTTCAAAAGTTGTTTAGGCACACAGGCTCAAATCCTCAAAGATACTGAATAGCCTTGAGGCTCTGGGCCTCAGAAGCCTAAGCCTTCTTGAAAACCTGATCATTCTGAAAATGGGATTTAGGCTCATAAGTTACTTAGGCATTTCTGGACATTTTTCACCTGCTCTCAGCACCACCAACTGCCTGACTTAGAACTTCAGGGCTGGAATCCTTCTTTGGCGTTTGTGCAGTGGGTAGCATATTGGTTTTTGTATTATTTGTTTCCAGTAGTGCCCACAAAGAATAATGTTATTGGTATCTGCTCTGCCAGTTTATTTCCAACTAATTCAGCATTATAGCTCACAACTGGAAATGTCTCTGACAAAAATGAAAGACTCTCACATACACATCTACCTCATGGAAACACTCCACAGATAAATGTTTGCTTGTGATGGTCAGTAAAACCGTAAAAACAGATGTACACAAAAGGGTGAAAGAGCAGACAAAATATAAATTGTTTCATCTCTAAGATATCAGTCATTGCAGAATAATCTTCACAAACCTTCCATTTGAAATGTTCCTATTTGAATTATGAGACAATCACAGAACAGTTTTTCATTCAGAAAATCTGATTGCTTTTTATTGCATTTAACAAAAATATAAATTAGGAAAAAATATTTCTTCTTGTGTAGATCCTAAAGGCTGTTCCAGGACACATGGCCAAAATTTTCAAAATTGGGTTCCTAAAAGTTAGTTTCCTGAATCCATATTTTTAAACATGTCAGTAAAGGTAGCCTGATTACTATGGAAATCAATTTAATATGGATTTAGGACCTCAATTTAGACATTCAGATATGAAAATTTAAGATTTCTGTGGAAGTTTTATGCAAACATTTGTTTTCAACTCTTGAGAAGGCGAGTCTGTTTCAGCCACATAGATTATAAAAGAAATTAAGTGACAGATAAATTTTAAAACTGGCTGACTAAACTGCATGTATAATCTTTTGCACATCAAATAGGCACGAATTCTCTGGGTTGGAAGAACTGAACGGGTTGGAAAATAATAAAACAGGAAGAGCCAGGAAACAAAGGATTTACCCGAGAACACAGAATTTTTCTTGCCTTGCTTTGATAAAGAAATAAATTACTGATGACATAGCACAGAATTATCTGAATAAATTTACCAGTTGGGTCATAAATTGTTTCAATGATTTCCAACCCCCAATTTTTTTTTTTTTTTTATAAATTAATTCACTGGTGATGCTCATTCCTCTGCAGAACATCACACGTGCCCCACCTCCTGAATCCTCAAAATAGCGATTACACACCACTCCACAGGAATATTATTTTATGTAAGCAAGTATCTATTTTAGATCTGGTCTACACTACAGACATATCATACAATTACATCACTCAGGGTTGTGAAAAATCTACACCCCTGAGCAATGCAATTATATCCATCACCGACAGGTGTAGCCAGTGCTATGTCGATGAGGGCTTCTCCCGCTAACACAGCTACTGCGGATCAGGAAGGTGGCTTAACGCCAGAGGCTGAGGGGAGATACTCAAGCCACATAACATATCTTGCGCATCTCCTGCTGACGTACTTAAATTTTGGTACTATGGTGTTTTCATGATGTATCTTTAAAGTACAATCCAGAGCAAAAAGGGGCCCAATCCTCCTTCAACTTCCAGAATGCACAGGTTGCACTGTCTGCTCCCTGCCTGAGGAAGATCGAAGGAGCAATCCTGGATCCTTGCTGGGTGAAGGTCCAGTCCCTATTTACTGCTGAAAGTCTAATTCAATGCACATAATTGTTGTGTATTTTGTGTCCCTCCTAGTTTGCTGCCTTAGCAAAAGCAGAGGGGACTCTGCGGTGGCCCAGGCCAGGCAATGGGGACTCTGCGGTGGCCCAGGCCAGGCAATGGGATCTCCTCCTCCACCACCAGGGACCCGGCGGCAGGCATCCGGTCTCAGCTCCCCCACCATGAGGCCACACCCACGGTGGCTCTCAAAACACTTTGTTTATTGAAGAAATTTTAACAAATAGCTCTTATCTTTTGGGTTGCCGGTCCCTGAGTTAAGCCCAAACCCTGCCTGTGTGTTTACATCGCTGTGTCCCTGCCTGCTGCTTTCCCTCTCAACACAAGTAGCTTCCAAGGATTCAAGAGCAGCTCACGGTCCCTTCTGGCATCAACATCCACTAGTTAAAAAGCTCTCCCCAGGCAGGCACCAGCGCGAGGGACAGCCCAGTCTTTGCGGGGGACTCTGAGCTATGGATTTCTAGAGCTTAACCCCTGGACGGCATCACGGGGCACAGCCACGTGCGACCCAAGGGGCCCGCTCTGCCGCGCCCTGCCCTGATCCAACACGTGGGCCCGGCCTGGATGGGGCAGGAGAGGACGCGGGTCCCCGGCCATGGTCGAGAGGCGGCAGAGGGGACGCGACGCCCCGCCCGCTCACCGTGCTGCTGCCGCTGCTGCTCTGGCTCGGCGCCAGTCGGCTGCGCTGGGCATCGAAGGCGGCCCCCACCCGGGACCAGCCGCTGCTGATCCACCTGCAGCCGCCCCCCGTCCAGCCCCGCAGGGCGGCCGGCAAGGCGCGCCGGGAAGCGGCCAGCAGCATGGCTCCGGCCGGGGCAGCGCCGGGACGCGGAACCGCCGGGGCCCAAGCGCGGCAGCCGCGAAGCTCCCGCTACAGCCAGCCCCGGCTCAGCTCCTCCCTCTTCCGGCTGCGGGCCGCGATCCAGCGCCCAGGCTCCCAGCGGGAGGAGGAGCCGGCGGGGCGGGGCTTGAGCCGGGGCTAGCCTGGCCCTAATCCTGCGCTGAGGCCTGGGGGCCGGGTATAGCCAGAGCGGAGGCGAAAGAGTCGCGCCCACGTGGAGCCGGCGTATTCCTGGTTCCTTTGGCCACTAGCCTCCCGGGCCCCCCCTTCGGCGGAGTGAGACATAACCCAGCCTCTGCCCCCACATACAGGAATTCCCCGGCAGCCTTTACTTAAGGTTCAGATCTGAAGCGTAGATCGACCCCTGCCTGGCCCAGGGGTGTGAAAAATTCACCCCAGTCACTGTGGTCAGGTCACCCCCAGTCCCCCCCAGAGCCCAAAGATTCTCCATCAACCCAGCTACCCCAGAGGAGTGAAGTAGCTCAGCAGAAAGCTCCCTCCTGTCAAGGTAGACTGTCTACAATACCCCTCGGCGCTTCAGCAGCATAGCCGAAGTGCCAAAGCTGTGCCCCTGGAGCAGCTGTATTGTAGATATGGGGATGGAGGGGAGGAGAGTGATACCATAGTGAGAGGTGCTAGATAAAAGCCTAGATAATTAGGCAGTAACTAGAGTGACAGCCCTAAGGAAATCCTACATATGCAATTTCACTTATGGCTAACAGAGGCAGCTTTTGGGGTAGGCAAAGCAGGTGCACGCCTAGGGCCCCGAGCTGCAAGGGGCCCCATCGCCTACCCCAAAAGTCATGTCTGCCTTGGTCCATGGCAGGAGGAGAAGCTGGCCCAAGGGACCAGGGCTGTGTGGGAGTTGCTGGGCCTGGAGTGGTGGGGCAGGCAGGGTCACAGAGGGGGCCCTGCAGTCCTATAGGGGGCCCCACAAGGGGCCTTCGCCTAGGGTCCCCAATAGCCAAAGGCCACCTCTGATGGCTAATACAGTATTTTAAATATATACTGTAAACATTTCACCTAAGCTTTGAGTGAATCGTGAAGAAGTTACATGGAATTTAATTTGGCTGCAAGGATTTCTTCCTAAGCTGATTAGCTGAGCCACAGAGGGAACAATCATATGCTTTGCAAACTGGGCTTTGCTGAATTCTACTGTCCAGTCTTGAGAGCACTGCAGATTTTGAAGAATGGTTTCAGCCTAGTATCTCTCAGCCCATGCTGGCAGCAGTCAAAAGATGAGGGCTAGTCTGGTAGTTTAAATCTATTTTTAAGAAGCATTTCCAAGTTTGATCTTTTCTGTGGCATAAACTTGGCTTACAATCAAAATCAGATACCTCTCAGTTGCTCTTTACCTTAAATCCAAAACAGTCTTTGCTCCATGTCAGTCTTGTGATATCTCTTTCATTACAGTACAATACTGACATCAGAAACGTAGGTGCAGGAAACCACGTTTATAGATATTTCTCCTAAAGGAAAGAATTCATTTAGAAGTTTCTTGTGCTATTTTTCACCTCCCTTATTTTAGATCTATGTTCCACAATTGGACCTTTATTCAAGAGAGTTGTTTTCATAATTTTTAGTCTCTTTGGCTATGTCTACATTTGCAATTTAGGTCGACCTAACGACACTTAAGTCGACCTACACAAAGCCGCGTCCACACTGGGCGCTTATTAAGTCGACTTAAGCACTCCCTTAAATCGACTTAATAACTTCCCCTCTTTAGGTCGACTTAATGCCTAAGTCGACCTTGTTAAGTCAACTTAAAGCTGGTGTGGATGGGGAATAGTCTAAGTCGACCTAATTGGACGTGGGCTGGAAAGAAGGGGAGAGCCACGGCCGGGGAGATTGGCTGGGGAGAAGAGGAGACCCATGGCAGGGAGAGCCACAGTTCGGGAGATGGGGTTGGGGAGCCAGGGCCAGGGCTGGGGAGAGCCACTGCAGTGGATCGGGGGCCAGGGAGAGCTGCGGCGGGGGATCGGGGGCTGGGGAGAAGAGAAGGGATGCGGCGGGGGCTGGGGGGCTGGGGAGAAGGGAAGGGATGCGACGGGGATTGGGCTGCATGAGTTGCGCGGGTGTGCAGTGGCCCGTGGGCCGCGCGCACCTGCTGCTTCGAGGGAACATACCTCCTGGCCCCCACAACACTCCTCCGTCAATCTAGCACCTGCCAGTGTGGACACAGGCAGTCGACTGGAGTGTTTAGTGTGGATGCTCTAAGTCGACATAACAAAGTCAACCTGGTTATGTTGACTTAACAGAGCCTGTAGTGCAGACATAGCCTTTGATTCTGTAACAATATTAAATAATGGCCAAAAATTACCCTCATTGCATTTCCTTGCATTTGTGTGTGACACCTGCCCACCCTCACAGATCTCTTTTTTTTTTTTCTTTTGGAAATAGTAAAAAATGAAGTTTACCAGCATCATAAAAATTAAAGATGGGCACTTTAGAAAATAATAAGTTGATCAATAATTTATACGTCTCTGTCTCAAACTTGGTGAAAAAGATTATGTTTCATTTTACTGGAGAATTTGTTCTGCACCTGTTAATTTTAAAGTACAGTAACTGTATTTTTGTTTTTACAATTCTTGTTTAACATTTACCAAAGTGAAACCTTTAACTGCTTGTGTTGTATGTGTCCAACTCTGACCACCCTCTAGCTAATCATGAGCCAAAGAACCACATTTAAAAGCTATTTAAACATTCAGACTCATTTGCAGTAAAACTGGATTATGTTAAGTTCTAAAACAGAACTGCAGGGCTGTTGCATTAGTTCCTAGAAATTCCTATGGATGGCTGAGCACTGATGTTCTGCCTTGACACTGCCCTCTTACCCCATTTTCAGGTGCATAGTTGAATGTTTAAATATTCTGAGTCAGCATCAAATCAGAAGAGGCACAGAAAATATAAAATATCTCAAAGTATGAAAAATGGCACAAAGCATTGTCTTTATGTTGCCAACTCTTGCCATTTTATTGCTAGTCGTGTGAAATTTGGTGTTTTTCTAAGGCTCCCATTGCTGGAATCAAGAGATTGCATGAAAAACACTTCTTTCTTTTCTTCTGGCTCCTACAGTGGCAGAGAAGAGTTTGAAAATGTGAAACAAGTTGCACCCTAAAAAGCTCAGAACCCAGAAGGAAAAAGGGAAAAAAACCCACATTTTTTAATTTTTTAAAAAAATCTCAATTTGTAAAACCAATCTCCTGATTGTTAGGGTCTGGTTTATGATCCTTGAACACCTGAATTTAGCAATACAGATGCACCAGTAAAAACTAAGGACAGGAAATGCCACAGGGTAGCCATTGTATGATGTGGGGGTGGAGAGGCGGAGAAAATGACATCATAGTGAGAGGTGCTATATAAAAGCCTAGATAATTAGACAGTAACTAAAGTGACAGTCCTAAGGATATCCTACATGTGCAATTTCACATATGGCTAATACAGTATTTTAAATATGTCCTGTAAACTTTTCACCTAAGCTTTGAGTGAATCGTGTCAAGAAATTATTTTTTCTGCCTTCTTTTAAAGTGCATTTTCCCCTCTGGCTTGTGCACTTTTCTGCATCTGAGCAAAAAATTAACTGTTACCAGAGGTTGTATAAAGAGACAAAACACTGATCCCAATCCTGCAGCCATTTACTTATGTAGAAATAGAAGGAAATACTTCACCAAAAAAATGAACTTATTTCTTGTTAATTGTAGAGAATGATTACAATGCAGATTTCTTTTTCTGTAGAGCTCATGTCACTCTTTCTGGCCAAATTGTGTGGAAACCATGTAGGAAAACCATCTCCTGTTCTGTATTTCTGTAAAAAGATAGAAGACTGCTGCCTCCATTTGTCAAACCTTTGGATTTGTTTTTTGTTACCTACCAGTTCAATATAATATCATGGAAGGAGATGTGCGTTATGAAAGTCAGTCACGCATCAGAACTTTTGTGTCCAGTGGCAGCGCTAGGCACACGGGACATGTGCCCTGAGTCCTAGCACCAGTACCCCAAATCTCGCGGGAACCTGGGGCCTGGCCGCCACCTGCGGCCTAATGAAGCCCCCACCGGGGCTGGGGACCAGCTGCCAGCGGTGACCTATCCGGGCCCGGCCGCCAGCGGCAGTCCAGTGCTGCCCCCACTGGGGTGGGGTCACAGCCTGAGACCCGGCCCTGGTAGGGGCCGCATCGGTCCGCCGCTGGTGGCCAGTTGCAAGACAGCAGTGGCAGGAGCTAGATCCAGGCCACAGCCGGGGACCCAGGGACGGCTCGGATTGGGCCCCTGGGAGACAAATCGGGCCTGGGACAGGGCCCGGGCCGGAGCCCGGAAGCTATTTTTGGGGCAGTGACGTCCCTTTCTGTGTCCACATTTCATACACAACTGCAGCTTGAGTGAGACAATTTTCTGTGACCTCACTCTTCCTTTTGTCTATTTGCACCAACTTTCCCGGAATCCCAGGCTGTCCTGCTTCACCTAGTAGGAGAAAACGGAAATGATTCATTGTATTATGTTACAGACTTTAACACCCAGGTGGCTGTGTTAGTTAAGCATCAATTTATTTTCATTTAAAACTAAGTCAAGCCATGACAGGGCTTGGCCAGCAGTGTATAACAACATACTCTCCTGGTAGGCAGAGTATACAGACTTCAGGGAGACATTCAGATTCCAGCTTCTTTAGTTTACTGAACCTCAACTCTAACTGTTTCATGCTGAGCAAATGTTAAAAGAGTCTTTACCATAGTCTCAAGGGAGCTCATGCAATGGGGGGTAGCAAATGATGAGTGCTTGGCCCAGGGATGACTAAAGGAAAGAGAGGCTGCCCTGTATTAAAAAGATGGATGTGATCATACTTGAGCCAGGGCAACTATCCTCCCATCCTTCATTAGACATTGGGGCTTGAGAACACTTATTTCAAAGTATATTGTTATAGATAGTGGGCCCAGTCCAATTTGTATTGACGTCAGTGGCAAAAATCCCATTGGCTTCAAAGGTCTTCCAATGAAAATATAGATTTGTAATATAGAGAGTGGTACAGTCACCATAAATCCATTCAGACAGTAGAGTGGTAACCTTTAAATAGTCAGCAATTGCCAAAAGACTCCCAACAATCAAAGTTATTTTAAGAAGAAAACAAATCTGTGGTATCTGAGATACCACAACCAGGGCCAGATCAAAGCCATGGGGGGCCTAAGGCTATACACCCTTGTGCGGGGCCTCCTTGTCCCCCCATTGTTGTGGCGTTCTGTCTGGGGAGGGCACCTGGCCACCCCTCATGCTGGGGGATGGGGTCAGGGGCTCTGGGACCTCAGCTAGCATGGTGGAGGGGTTTGGAGGGGCCACAGCCAACTGGTGCTGCTGCGGTGAGGCTGGAGAGGAGCTGTGGGCCTCCACAGCTGCGGGGAGGTGGGGGGGGGGGGCTGGAGAGGAGCTGTGGGCCTCCGTGGCTGCGGAGGGCCTGGAGAGGGGAGGAAGCACAGGCCAGCATTGCTTGGGGTCTGCAGGAAGGCTCCATGGGCTGGTGTTGCTGCTGGGGGGCGAGGAGGCAGAGGCCACAATCTGCCGCACTCCTGCCCCACCCACAGGGTGGCTGGTCTGGAGCAGATCAGCAAGCCCAGGGACTGGCAGGCAGGGAGCAGTGGCAGCCAGCCACTCAGGATAGGGCTAGATTTTTGGGGGGCCACGGGCCCCTAAAGCCCCTGCCTTAATCCGGTCCTGACCATAACATACTAACTGTTGGCAAATGCTGAGTTTTTAAAGGCAACTGCAGTAATAAATGGGGATTTACAGAAGAGAAGAGTATCTTTGCCCTCTATTTTCCACTTTGCACCCCCTCTTTGAATCCTTGGAGTCCATTGTATTGTAAAACTGGAAGAAAATCAACAGTGATCTTCACTTTAAGACGCTAATGACTAGCTTTTTTTTATGTGGCTTTTAGATGAATATTTAATTTCATCATATTTTAAATGCCATCAAGAATACTTCTTAATTGCCTCTGGTTAGTGAGCATTCCATTCTGTTCCAGTATTTGCTACAGAATAAATTTCTAAAGTGCTGTGGCCCACTGAAATCAAGCCAAAAGTTTGTTCATTAGATTATACAGCGGTCCCCATCACAATCCACTCCTGAATGGCAGTTGCCATTAAAACCTATGAGCAGAGCGCCTTCTGCTGGTGAAAGGTTGGAGACCACTGGATTAGAACTTTAGGCTCTGATGCTGAGAGATGTTGAGCATCTGCAACTCCTATTGTCATCAAATAGCTCAGGCACTCTGCCTCTTTTAAGATCAGGCCAGTAAATTGCATTTCAGTACAAACTACAGCGTGGTATATAGTATTAAAATGTATATGGTATTAAAATGGAATCACTACACATTCTTAGTAAGAGAATAATTAACTGTTCTTTTACTGCCCAGATCTCTAGCCTTTTCCTATGGAAGAAGTCAACAGAACAGACTCCTCTTGCAGACTGACTTCAATGGGAGTAAGGGCCTTTATGTTTGAGATCAACACTGTCACATGTAAGTTTGAAATCTTCCCTTCAGTTAGATTAGTTATTTACTTCTAAAATGTTCCTTATTATGTATTTAATGAGTAGACTACAAAGACTCCAAGTAGTAATTTTTTTCCCCATCCAGCAGTGCCTTAAAGGCAACCAAGCAAAAGTAGTTAAGCCACCATAAACTTCATTAACTTCAAATAATGTGGTGCCTGATTCATAATATGGAGGAAATTTTAATAATAATGCTATTGTTGCCCATTAGGTTGAGTAAAAAGATGAACTTCTGGTCTTGTGTATTTTTTCCTGATGAACATGCTCAGTGATGAGATCTACCTCCCCCCCTCCCCGCAGTGCAGTCAATTTCTAGAAATCTCCACAAAGTCCTATTTCCCTGAAAAGCAGTATGTACGAATATACAAGACACACAGTTTCCTTGCTCAAAAATCCCAAGTAAGCCCCTCTAGCTAGCCCTGTACCCAAGGAGATGCCACCTCCCTGCTGCTATTTACTTGCAGGCTCAACATAATTGCCTCTTCTGGCTTATTCATACAATCTGCAACCAGCTCCCAACCACTGCATTTGGCTTCCCTAGGGAAACCCCAGATCCACAATTCCCTTTAGGCTCCATGCTTGACCAGGAGGCTTTTGTGATTAGCCTCACAATACCTGCCTATATTTACCCTTTCAACTGAGAGTCTTTCCTGCCTTAATGGAGGCCCACTGCAGTTAGTTAATGATGAATAACAGACAACCTTACTTCTGAATGCTGCTGGCTTGTTATTTGAGAGCTTGATTCTGCAATGTTTATGCACATTAAGTATTTTGGGTCACTTAAGTAGGACTACTTATGTGAGTAAGTGATGCTCAGCATGAATAGGTTTTACACAACTGGTCTTTAAATAAATCTGCTGATCAATATGATTAAATGCTTATTTCTTTTTACCTGTTTACAGAATTATTAGTCATTTTTCTGCAGTTACCTCCTTTTCTTTTCTGCTTGAAAAATACAAAGAAAGAGGATACATCCTTTTTTAAAAAGGGAGATATAATGACAACATAAGTATAACCTGGTTTTCATGGAATTATTTGTTCAATTTGATGTCTCAGAGAAGATCTTAATTTTGAGACACCTTTCTTAAACTTTTTGTTCTGTCTCTAGATAATTTCCATGGCCCACGGCAAAGACTTGCAGAATATGGTCAGTGGACTACATGCTGGCTAGACACATTAGTAGCTCTCATCATTCTTTCCAGAGGCTAATTTGCAACAATGAAGCTGAAAAAAAATCATTTAATATTTTCCTACCATTACTGTGCTGTGTAAACTATTGCCAAAAGGATGTTATCTGAGTGCAAATGGGAGAAGAAAGTGGCTGTGGTATTGTGAACGGGGAGGAAGTATCTACAAGACAATCAAGACATGCTGCACACTATGGAAAAGTTTGACAGCCCCTATTCTTTTATACACAGGACTCTCTTCTTGGTGCCTTAAACTACAATAAATGCCAGAGTCTTCTGTGGGTGGTGCTTCGTGATTAAGGTGTATACATGCATTCATCTGCATGCAGAATTGTCAGTCCTGCCTAATTCCCCACTTCCTTGTACTATGCTCTTTTCAGGCATCTTCAGGAGAGTGCTACCCCAGTAGACTCCATGCATGTACAGTGAGGACAACCAATTTGATTACTGACTTCTTAGAGGTTAGTTTAGTTTTCAGACCTGTTCAATAGTTAAAATAGAGGTTTAACCAGAAGCCAAGCTCGTTAAGCGGAATATTTCTAGTGTTTATTTACATGCAAAATTCTAGTGAACTGTACTGGGGCTTTTTCTACTGTCACCTAGAAGAAAAATATTTAATCACGCAGCATTCCAGTTAGACATTGAAGAGTTAGTCGCAGATTTTATTATTTATTGTTTGTACTCTGGCAGAACCCAGAGACCTCCATCCATGTGAGGGCACCGTGGTGCTACACCAACATGCAGTAAAAGATAGCACCCAATGCAAGCAGTTTACAATATTCAGATTTGACAGCAGGGGGGGCATAGGACCAAGCAAGGCAGTAGGGGGCCCAAAACAGAGAGAGTTATGAGACCAGAGTTGCAAATATTAGCAAGTGGAGAATACAGAAGTAACAATTTAGTTTGCTTGTTTATAAATGAATAAGCTGAGCAAACAAGGAATGTTAATGAATAATTCACAGGCTAGCCGTTCAAGCGTGAGTCAAAGCAGTTGAGCTATTAAGCATAGTATTGCTAAGTAAATTCAAGGTTGCCATATGTTGGTGTTTTAATTGGGGTCTCTTGAAAAGTGCTGCTTTTTAAGAGCCTGATGGAAGTGAAATGACTGAGAGCAGCACTGGATTCACGGATGCTAACTATGAGCAACGAAGACAAAACCGTGTGTATTACCAGAAGTTAATGTCACAGGAAATTGACACAATTCACCCCTGTTGGAAAATTCCTGTGCCCGAGGCAGATTCGGACACCACAGGAACATGATCTCCATAGTCTGCACAACAGGTAGACAGGGTCATTTCAGTAAACGGAAACAATTAAATGGGCACCCTAACCAGTTCAAATCAGAACAGTTGAACGGTTTCACAAAGGTCTGTATCACCCTCTTGTGGTAATGTGAAATATTACAGGCAATGTGATGCAGTATTTAATGGCTTGTTCTACCTTAGACATTGAAGGGTGTGCTTTGGGAAACACCTCCTGCTCTCTCTGAAGTTCCATGGCCTTTCTGCATGCTAATGAACAGCAGAAATGATAGCAAGCCAAAAAAACAAAAATCTTCTCCATACCTGTTGACCTGTTTCCTGGCATTTTTCCAAGCTCTATTATACTCAGTCTTCTTGCTGTTTTCCAGTGTTCTGTTTAATAAAATCTATGTATTGGTGCTGGCCTACTGCTTTAGTAGGAGTGCTCTGTACTTCAGCACACAAGTTTGCTCAAAACTAGCTTTATTTCTACTCCATCCTGGGTCTCCCTTCCTGAGCTAAGAGAGATTGTGAATAATACAAAGGCAGCACATTCCACCTCTAACAAGCAAGAGTGCCTTGAATCATTCATTACTAACCATGACCTTAATGGACTCCAAGTCTGAAGTCAGTCCCAATTAGTGAGTTTCAGCTGGAAAAATGAAGGCTGTGATTCAGGAGCCAGTTGTTAGAGCCAGCTCTTTTGTACAATTGTTCCTGCAATAATCCTAAAAACGGACCCAGAAATAGTTAAATAATAGTCCCCACCAAAAATAAAAAAGAACAACCCCCCCCCCCCAACCACCATGTACAATCAAATAACATAGTCTGGCAAGGGCAGGAGAATACAGTTCTTTGGATTGAATGTTGTTTTAATTTATTTTCTTAGCAGCTGACTACAATAGTGATGAACAGGAACGGCTGGATAACAATCATAAAAGATAAATGTATGATAGACCCTTCGGTGCCTCTGGAATAATATAACAGCCTGCAGGGAAATGCTGAGGGGGGATTCTATGCTGAATCTGTGAGTGATACTGAATTTTATTAGGTTGATCCAGCACCACCACTGCAGAATATGCCATGACTAGAGAGGACTGGGCTACCAGACAATGCTCCATATATAGTCTTCAAAACAACAGTCTACGTGGTTAGGATTATGGATGTAGGTTTGGACCAGTTCTTACTTTGCCCAGACTGTTTCACCCAGTGTCCGAATTCACCTGATCTTAGTTTCTGGATCAGCTTCCTCATGTCCTAGACCCAGACACAGGTGTGCTGCACTTCTGCCTCTCTCTCCTGGCCTCTGGAGCGCTAGTGCTCGTCCTTTCCCCAGCAGCAGGTTCAATTTTTCGAAAATCATAAAGAAGGAGGCATCTGATGTAAATTTTTCCGAATGCTCTTCCCTGTAAAATACAAGTGGATTTTGTGGCCTAATAAAGGCAGTTGTGCCCCTCTTCTGTCATTCTCCCACACACACACACACGCCTCCAAACTTTGCTGTCACAATATCCCTGTAAATATACCAGCCAGGAAACATTTACTAGCCTGCAAGTTAGCTATTGATGTTATATTAAAAAGAGCCATCAAGTCACATCTTTCCAGTTCTCCGCTATCACAAATTACACTCCAAAAGTAAAACTTAATATAGCCACAAAGAGGAGGAAGCAGACAGCAGGTAGCTGGAAGGTACAAGGTAACATCAGTTTGCATGGGTGCTCTGTCGCTCTGCTGAGGGCCTGCAGAAAGTGTGTGGACATTAGCGCATCTGCAATTGTGTTTAGCAAGTCCTGGGAGGTATGTTCCTATTATTTTTATCTTACGAGTGAGGCACTGGTTCCATAAGTGGATCACCTCTGTGTAGAGAGCGTGTGATCTTGCACCTCCCTGACAATTGATGTAGAATATACAGGTCATGTTATCTGTTAATATTCTGATTGATTTTGAGGTTATCAATGGGAGAAAGTATTTGCACGTGTTTCTCACTGCTCTCAGCTCTAGCAGATTTATATGAGGTTGGTCTCTGATTCGGACCATAGACTCTGAATCTTGTTGAGAAAATGAGCTCCCCATCTGATCAATGAAGCATTTGTTGTGGTTGTTAGTGATGGGGGCTCCCAAAAGAATAGGACTCTGGCACAGACATTTTGTGGAGTGGTCCATCATTTCAATGTCATTTTTATGTTGAGTGGGATTGTGAGAGGTCTTTTGAGGCTATGGTAATGTGAAGTGTAGACTGATCGAAGCCATGGCAGCAGACCACTTCTCATATGGAACCTGCCATATTCAACCATGTATGTTGTAGCAGCCATGTGGCCTAATAATTGTTGGCACATTCTGGCTGCTACTTGTGGGCTGTCCATGACTGTTGTTATAAGTTTGTTCAGATTGACGTATCTTTGGTAGGGTGATACAGCTTTGCCTTGAACTGTGTTGAGGTATACTCCAATGAACTCTAGTTGCTGAACAGGGATAAGTGTGCATTTCTTTGTGTTTATTTGCAGTCCTAATTTGTTGAACAGAAGTATTGCCTTCTGGGTAGTATAGATCGTTCCAGAGTGATGTCCCTTATAAGACAGTTGTTGACGTAAGGAAATATTACGATTTATAACCACTTCCTTTCTCAAATGAGCTGCGACCACTGAGAGGACTTTTGAGGACTCTTGGGAGTAGAAGGGGAGGGTGTTGATAAGCCGAACGGAAGAACTCTGTACTGAAAATGTTGGTTTCCCAGAGTGAAGCTTAGGAATTTCTTGTGTGATGATGAATGGCAATGTGAAAAGTATACTACTTATAGGTCGAGAGCAGAGAGCCAATCGCCCTTTTCTAATGTTGGAATTGTTGTTTCAAGAGTGATCATTTTGAAATATTTGTGGAGTTTTCTTAGATCTAAGATTGGTCTCCATCTGCCTGTTCTTTTTGGGATCAGGAAGTAGAGGGAGTAAAATCCTTTTCCCCAGAATTGCATTGGAACTGTTTCTATAACACCAAGCTGAATAAGGTGTTGCACTTCCTGTTGTAACAGGTTCTTGTGACAGAGGTCCCTGAAAAGGGAAAAGGAAGGGGAATAGGAGGATGGCATAGATGTGAACGGAATGGAGTAACCTTTTTCTATAATTTCCAGAACCCATCTGTTCGATATTATGGTTTTCTAGATGTTCTGGAATGGTGACAGACGTTCTGCAAATGTGGAGATGGTAAGTATTTCTGGCATTGATGTTGTGGGGGGATCTCTTGCTCTTGGCCAAGTTTTCAAAACTGTGGTCTGGAACCAGATTCCTGAGAGGCTGAAGGTTGACCCAATGTTGGTTGTCTCTGGTTTTGGCACTGTCTGCATCTATGATTGAATTGCTGGGGAAGTTGTGCATAGGGTGGTCTAAACTTCTGAATATTAAAATCTGCCTTCTTTTTATTTATTTGCAGGGGTGTAGATGCCTAGAGTGTCTAACGTTGCACTGGGGTCCTTAAGGGAGTGAAGTGATTCACCTATCTTTTCAGCAAACAGCTTAATCCCTTCAAATGGGAGGTCTTCTACTATGGACTGTATCTTTTTCAGGAATCTGAAAGATGTAACCATAAAGAGCAATGCATGACTATAAACTGTGACCATAAAGCAGGCCACAGTATCGGCAGAATTAAGAGAGGCCAGTTAAATGGTATGGGTGATGAGATGGCCCTCATTTATGTTGGCTTTGAATTACTCTCTTTTTTCTTCTGGGAGATTTTCAGTAAAGTTTGACATCTTGGAAAATACCATGTGTGTAAGTTTTGAAAGTAGGCCCTCAGAGCTATCAATGAGGAATTGGACAGTAATGGAGGAGTATGCTTTACGGTCAAAGGTGTGTCTACACTTACAAATTAAGTCAATTTAAGGAGACTTAAGTCGACTTAAACTACTCTGCGTCCACACTAGGCTTTCCTTAAGTTGACTTAAGCATTTCCTTAAGTCGACTTAAGGAAAAGTTAAGTCAACTTAATAACACCTCGATTTAGGTCGATTTAAGGCAGTGTGGACGGGGATTAGCACCTAAATCCACCTTATTAAGTTGACAAAGTGTTAAGTCGACTTAATAAGGTCAAAAGGGGCTATGTCTACACTAGAAAAGTTAAGTCAACTTTTGTTAAGTTGACCTTATTAAGTCAACTTAAAGTGGACCTTACTAAGTCAACTTCATAAAGTCAACTTAACTTTTCTAGTGTAGACATAGCCAAAAAGACTGAACTTTTTCCTGTCTTTATCATAAGGCAAAGATCTAGTGTAATGTTATTTACGCTTCTAGTTGACTGCCTGTACTACAAGTAAATTGGGTACAGGATGAGTGAAAAGATATTCATTATTTTTAGAAGGGCCATAATATTTTTTATCAGATTGTTTACAAGAAGGTGGTAAAGTGGCTGGTGTTTGCCATATTGTTTTAGCTGGGTCTAGTATCGCATCATTAATGGGTAATGCCACCTTGGATGATGTGTTAATCAGTAGAATAGGTTATAGTTTCATCAGGGGAAGATAAGGAAAGATCTGGAGGAGGGTCTTCCTGGTCTGATGGTCATCTGAGTCATCAACTGGTTCTGTTTATGGTTCAGATGGCAGTGGATCCATGGTGGTTGCAGGTGACTGTAATATCCTTAATGACAGCATAATAGTTGGGGCTAGCTGTTGTTGTCTATACATAGCCCAAGAATCCCAGTATTGCCACTGTGGAGGAAAGGGCATAGGTGGTGGTAGCCATGGTTGTCCATATCAGCTCTGTGGTTGTGTTGGTCATTGATCATGTTTCGGAGCCTGCCATGGGGTTGCATGCTGAGTTGGTCTTTAAGTCCTGTACCTCATCTTCATCACTAGATAGCATTGGACTATCTGCAGGGTTGTCTAGCTGATGACTCCATACTCATAGACTCATAGACTTTAAGGTCAGAAGGGACCAGTACGATCATCTAGTCTGACCTCCTGCAAAATGCAGGCCTCAAAACCTCACCCACCCACTCCAGCAATACTGAACCTGTTGGTTGTACAAAACAGTGGAGATTCTGGTGTTGAGGAATCCATTGGGTCTCCATGTTGTAGGAATTGCTGTAGTACCAAGGTTGTCGGTGCTGGTGGCCATATGGCCGTTAAAGTGGTAGTTGATGTCAGTAGTGGGCATTTAGTAGGCACCGACGGAGGCAGCATGGAGTGGCATGCTGGTGTTTTGTTCAGTACTGAGGGAGCTTTCGATCCTTTACGTACTGTTGCTATATGTTTGTCTTTAGCTTTGGCAGCCTTATCAGAGCTTGCCCTCTTAGGGTCTGTAGCTCTGTGGGAGGTCACTGTGGTATCAAGGTCCCAGGATCAGTTGCACTTGGTGCCATTGACAGAGGTGCTACTATACAGAAAAGAGATTTCGGGTACAGGCTCTCAATTTCCCCTCCCCCCCCCCGGCTCTCTTCCCCTGGCACCCCCGACCACCTGCCCCAGCATCCAAACTCTTCCCTCAACTGCACACATCTTCCCCTGCCCCCCGGCCCTGCACATCCTCTCCTGCTTCCCGCCCTGGCCCCGGCCACAGCCCCATGCACCCTGGCACCAAAGCTCTTCCCCTGGCCTCAGCCCCCTCTTCCCAGAGCCCTGGCCCCTGAATTCTCCCCTCAAGTCCCACACACCTTCCCTTGTCCCCAGTCTTGGCCACGAACACCTTCCCTTGCTCCTTCCAGCCCAATGCACCCTGGCCTCAAACCTCTTCCCATGCCCTCGTGTGGCCCATGCCCAGCTCTCGAGGCCTCCTCCCCACCCCCCCCAACCCAGCACAGTACTTTGCTGGAGCTCAAGGAGCAGCCTCCAGGTGCCAAACTGCAGATGGTTTACAATTCCTGCCCTGCTCCACCCTGGGATCGCAGAAGGGTGGGAAATTTAAAAAGGCCCCCGGCCCCAGCTCCCAGGCACAGTTCAGAGCACTCTCCTGCACATTCGGGGCTCATGCCCCATGTGTCCATACTCAGCGACACTACTGGCCATCAGCATCATTGATGACTTCGAGACCGCTGAGCGGCTTTTCTTTGCCTGCTCTTTTACGGGAGAGTTGGCTGAGCGCTTTTTAGATTTCTTCAAAGAAGCGTCTTTGCAGACCCCTTTGGTGGTGGTCTCTGTATCAGAGGCTGCCGGAGGTGATTGTTGACCCTGGAAGGACCCTGGAGTTGGCTCAGAAGCGGGTTTCTTCATTCGTAACAGCTTTAATTGGAGGTCCCTGACTTTCCTCCTTCTAGCCTGTAGTTTTTGGCAGGGTGGGCACTTTTGAGGGATATGTGATTTCCCCAGGCACCATGCACACTGCGAATGGCCATCAGAGATGGGAACTGAACAGGCATGTCAGGAATGTTACTTGAAGCAGAGCAGGGATTTGAAGTTAGGTCTCCTGTATCTCAACTTATTACCCAACCACCAGCCTATAGCATGTACACGTGTGCACACACGCCTCATGAAATAATTCTGTTTTAGAAAAAATGTTCCAAAATTTTGTTTTTATTCCAATGTGGAATGGAAAATTTCGAAACCTTGAAAGCTGCTGTGAAATGGAATTGCTATCCCATGTTCAGCACCAATTTCATTTGTGCCAGAAAATGCTATACTTATATTGACTCTGAAGGTTGACGACTGTGGGTAGTGTCTGTCAGTGGAAAACCAGAAAGGAGCAAAGATGATAGCTGCATCTGGTTGGAGCAAAACAAGGTTTAAAAGCCTTTCTTGATGATGAATTAAACTCTGGAGTCAAACTTCTGTGGTTTTGTTTAAAATTAGTCCAGGCTACGCAGTGTAGGTGGGTACCATCATAAAACCAATAGAGGAGGACATGACATTTTTACTCTAAAGTAATGGGACATTAGCAATATTTAAAACCCCAGTGAAAAGACAATAAAAAACACCAATATTTAAAAAAACTTCACAATATAATTTTATAAGACAAACACCGCTGAGGAATTTCAGCTTGTACATTATTTAATTAAAACATACAGTAAGAACAAAATAATGTGAATATAGGTGTGTTCTCATTTCCAGAAAATAGATTCACTTTGACAAACAATGTACTGAGCGGAAATAAGTTCTGCAACACACTGATTACTTCAGAACAAATACACATCAGGTTACCACAGTCCTATACATTGTACTTTAGCTGTCAACAGCCAATTCATCTGTTCTGTAGCCATGACACTCGATTTACAATGTGTCAGGGCACACAGTTGTTAAGATGCACAAAGCATGTACATAAGATAAAATGTTACAAAAACATTTGTCAAGTAAAATACATATGTAAGTCATCTCTAATATTTACAACAAATAGTCTTAAATTACAGGATCGTTCAGAAGGCATCTCACAAATACAAATGCCACAGACATAGAAAAAGAAGAAAGGCAGTCAATGAAAGGTACTGTATTTGTTATGGCTAAGAACCTTTGGCTCATAAACTCCAAGTTATGATCATTTAAAAAAAATAACAATGTGGAATATCCGTGTATTCTATCTTTAAGCTCCTTCACTGCTTTTCATTGTTAAAATCAATGTGAAATTCAGCATGGCAAAAGCCACTTGTAAAACAATCTTATTTGGTAGTAAGATCAAAATTCTTAGATGCACTTATGGTTTGATATTACCCTAACCCAATGGAAACACATTCAAGGAAGATTATGTTTTAATGCTTTTCAAGCATAAAAATCTGAGGTTCTCTCTGCTCAGTTGGTAATAAGGAAGGCTCAACCAAGGATGTGCTTTTACCTATATGAGGAGCAGCTCTGCTTAGCTGTTGCACTAGAACATGACATCACTTAAAGCAAAGTAGGAGGAAATTAATAGCTATTGAATTCTGACTTTTTTATTGATATGCAAATGAACTGCATTTCATTAGGAGCAGGACAATTACTTAAAGTTCTGTTCAAGAGAAATTTTGATAAACTAACTATCATATCTAATTTGCAACTGTTCTCCCATGAAGTCTCTACAATCACGCTAAACTTCCTGGTTAATAGTGCTTTGATTGTTGGATAATGTCACTGGGTGTTTAGCTATGATTTGTTCAAAACCCTGTGATGGAGTCTACATTGGCACATTTTGTGATATTTCATCAGTCTTCCTGCCATCGAGTGAGCACATTCTTAGACCACAGAAGAATAAATTAGCCAATAAAATGTACATAAACATGCCATGTTGATTTTTTTTTCTATCTGGTGCAAGATTAGACTGAATGAAAGGACATGCAGAAGACAGTAAATAAACCAGATCTATATGCAATGTACCTTGCATAAAACAGGTCCTGAATATTCTGGATCATTAAATGCTTTGCCCTGCATCTTGTTGAAATGAATGTTGTTCTTCTGAAGAAGGGAACTCGTGCATTCAAAACCATATTCAAACCTTTGCCTTCCAAGGGCTAAACTCCAGTAGTACTGTGCAAGGAAGAGCCTTTGTGGGTACTCATATGCCAGTAAGTATATTTGGAAATCTGATTTGCTTTTCAGTACTGTCCCCAGAAGTAGCTTTTAGAGTGAAATAGGTTTTATCTAAGACAAGTGTGTAACCACAGATGTCTCTCTCAAACACTAATGGCTATCCATTTTAGGGGGAGCACAAATTTAGGTGCCTTCACCTGGAAATGTAGTTCATATACTTCCACTGAACATTCAGAATTGCCTTTAAAAAATCTGAAAGGCGGTATCTCATTTTAAACAGACATTAAAAAAAACAACCAAACAAAAAAATCCAATAAGTTGATTGGCTGATTTTCCTGTACACTTTTTTCAAATTGGATCATTGCTTAGAAAAAATGCCAGTGAACAATTCCATCTGGCAGGAAGCAGTTCACAGACATTTCAGATTTTCTTTCCACCAATAAATATGGAAAAAGCATAAGCACTGAGGTTCACCACACACTGGACAATTCACTTCAGCAACAGCAGATCTTTGCAGTTATTGCTGAGCTATGTACAGAAGGCATTTCAAATGTATTGTTCTCAAAATGCATCACTTATATTTAAAACTACTTATTAGTTTGTATGTCATGTATGAGTCCATTAAAAAGTGTAAGTTTTAAAAAAAAATCTACTGAGAAACATTGATTGGTGTGCATCCTCAGTGAGCTTGTTTATACTTTGTAGAGTTGCCATGGTTATTAAATTATTTTATAGCCCAACTTTTAGACTCTACAAAACTGATTACAAGTAAAAAGAGAAAGTAACAACACCATAGTGAACAAATACCTGTCTAAAATAAGACTTTTTACATTGTTGCTAAGATGCCTGGCCATTAGCCTATTATTTGTTCTTCATATATTGTATATATTCATGACCAAGAAAGTTGTGTTCACTTGCCAAAGAACACTCCTGGAACACCTTTATTATTAGATAATGCCCCCTAATCAGCAGCATACAAATCATGTAAGGGTAAAATATTTGAAATAAATCCTTTAAAAACCAATGCTTACTCCTTACTTGTTGATAAATCTCATTAGCATCAATGAGAACTACACATGACCACTAAGAAAAATGGTCATTGCTGCCAGTTCCAAGATCCTAGGCTATGTCTACACTTGCAAGTTAGTTCGAATTAAGGAAGCTTAATTCGAACTAACTTAAGCCTTGTCCACACTAGGCTTTCATTAGTTTGAATTAAGGGCTTCCTTAATTCGAACTAATAAATTTGAGTACTTAGTTCAAACTAATGGTTAATTCGAACTAGTTAGTTCGAATGAAGTCCAATGTGGCCACGTTAGTTCGAACTAATTGGCATATTGACCTTCCTGAAACTTACTAATTCAAACTAAGCAAGTACCCTGCATGGCCATGACTAGTTCGAATTAAAATTGCAGTGGGGCCATGCTAGTTCGAATTAACTTAATTTGAACTAACTAAACTTAGTTCGAATTAGTTAATTCGAATTAACTAATTCGAACTAGCATTTGTAAGTGTAGACATAGCCACATTTTCTCAGGATGGAATTTTTAAAGGTATTCTTTCAAATCAACTTCATTTCACAAGCAAAGCAAAACAGGGCAATGCAAACCATATACTACAGATCCTGGCCAGAACTGACATTAGCGCAAAAAAAAAAAAAATCCTTCCCCAAGAGAAACTAATAGTTCTCCATCAAAGCCCATTTCTGACTCCACCAAATTCTTTTGTACATACCGGCAGCATCTTCTCTTTAACATTCTGAAGTAATAAAAACTCACTGTCACTTGACTGATGTTTAAGAGGCACAGTGTCAAAGACAGCTTCAGGTACTTGATGGAAACTTTGTAAAAGTTCATACATTTTCCAGATAAAGTTATATGAGTGAGGAATTTAAAGTATGAACTATGTAACCAAAGTTATCTAGTGCCAGTAGTCTCTCATGGTTCCTTAACTTTGCTTTTTTTCTACATTCACATTATCTTCATTAGTTTAAAAAACAAAACACTTTAATTTTTATACTGAAACACAGATGTATTGGAATTGCAGAGAAGAGTCTCACAGGACAGGAGGCATGAGCAAATCTGTATGGAAATGCATACATGCATGTAGTATGGTACCTTGGTTGGAAAGAATCATGCAGTAGGTCCTTCCTCTTTCCATTCCTTATAGGTAATAAATACATAAATGCAGTCTCTTTTTTCGTTCATTTTTCCATAATATAGAGAAAAAATGTCTCTGTTCTAACCTCGAAGATAAGGCCTTGTGTAACTTCCTATTGCCATTTGGCAAATATACATTTAAAAAGACAGGAACGTTGCGGTCTTTGCCAGTCTCTGCATCTAGAACAAGTCCAATCCTGATTCTAAAGGATGACCTCTCCTTAGTGATCCAAAAGAAAGGATAAAATTCTCCTAAGGTCTGCTGGCAATATGCCCTGAGGGAAAAATTCCTTCCTAATCCTAAATTTGGCCATCAATTCAATGTTAAGAAAAATGAAATGTTCAAATAATCCTACCATTAATTCAGTCCAACTAATAAGAAAGATTAGATGCTGCTACTATAGAATCACAGCAATTTGCCTTTCTTCACCAAGTGATGTGCTCCTCATTAGTAAAGCTTATTGACACAAGTCAACATTTACTTCCGAACCATCTGGATACTTCATCACAGAAGCTTATGAACTTCACTTTCCTTCTAGATTATGTTTTTGGCTCACAAGGAGCCCAAGTCTTTTCCTCCAAAGGATTCACAGTCTTTCAGCTCAAACAAGTATAACTGTATCTGAAATGTTCTTCTTAGGAAGACATCTCTCCTTCAGCCAACATCCTTCCAATGACTTTAACCCTTTCATTTCTTGAATGGGGTAAGTTTGTTGAAGGTGTGCCAGAAAAGGGATGGCTTTCGTTTGGGTTCAGCCAGGGCAAAGACCTGCTGTTGTGGAATGCTGGTAGGCACAGTGATATGGCGTTGATGAATAGGATGTAAACTCTGATGTGGAGGGGGCATGGGACATCCATTATAACTTATACCTGCTGAAGAAAAAAGTTAAGAAAATGTATGAGATAAATGACAAAGTAATCAACCCAGAAATGCACAGAGCATATGGGCCAAATGCAGCTCTCAATGAAATTTGAATCTTGCCTTCATTTTCAATAGCATGAGATCTTACCATATCTGACTTTCCACTTTTCTAATTTGGTCTTAATTCTGATTAGGTAAAAAGCAAATAACTGTACAAACTCAAATACCTTTACAATATTGTCCAGAAAATCTGCAGCAGTTTCACAAAACCAGGCAACATATGTAGGAACATCATGTTTTTAAGAGGAAAGATGGCTAATGTAGCAGACACTTTGCTTTTTTAAAGCAATAGCTGGGTAAGATAGGGAAAATGTTGCTACTGATGAAGAAAAGGCGATTCAGATGGGAAAACAGTTTTCCAAAGTAATACTCTCAGAATTTTGTGTTTGGGTATTGTGATCACAATCTCCTGATCAGTATTTAACAGCCAGGCCTTGATTATCATGCCCAATTTAAAAAATACTATTCCTTGATATCTATCAAGTGATATATATGTTTACATATTAATATACATATAAGAAGCTCTCACAACTGCAGATCATTTTTTTTACATTGATGCATTTGAACAAAGACAAAACACACACGCACACACATACATTTAGAATTTTCTGTTTTGAATACACCAAAATTTGGGTTCAAAGAATATTTTAAATCAACAGCATAGCATTTTAGAGCAGACCCAGATGGAAGGGTTTGACCACGGAAATGGAACCAGGGACTCCCGAGTTTCTAATTCTATCTAAGGGCTTTTCTTCCCTGATTGTGGCAAATTTGCCACCATCAGATCGACCCTCCTGATCAACTGAGCGGGTCTGTGAAGACCCGTTCATTCATTCGGAAAGTTGATCCCTGAAAACAAGCCCAGCAACTGGAGTAGCGCAGACTTGAAGGGAGGGCTCTTCCTTCGACTCAGCGCAATGGAAGGGCTGGGGGTAGGGAAGTTGAAGTGAGATACGCAAGTTATTTTAAGTAACTTGTGTATCTCAGTTTGACCGTTGCTGAAAATGGCCAGCAATGTAGACCTGCCCTAAGACACTGACATCCTCTGTACTGCTAAGCAAATCACTAATCTTCTCAGCTCAGTATTTTCTTTTAGATGTGGATAATACTAACTTCCCTATCTGAAGGAGTTTGTGTGGATTATTTAGTAAATGTTTTATAAAGGGCTTTGAAGTTGAAATATATGTTAAATAAAATCACTTTAGAAAGTCTAAATACAAAAGATTTGCAAAAGATCAAAGAGAATGACTATATTTAAATATTATTTCCCATAATAAGTTTAATACTGAAATATTAAAAAATATATTAAAACTTACAATAGTACTTAAACCCACCTTTAATTTTTCCATGCCGTGACTTTCTGGCATTTTGCATGGCTTGCTTCTTTTGATTTTCTGAGATTTCCATTCCTGGATTTCAAATACATGAGGGTATTAGTATTAAAATACTGAATCTGTTATTTGATTACAGTAAATTAAAAAACATTAGCGCAAACACTGTTTTATACATTGATACTTTCATGATTTTTAAACAATTCTTAATAGTAATGTATCTTCGGTTTTTGAGATCCAAATACAGATCCAGATTTTACTCAATTTCACCAGTTTAATATTTCATTGGCATAACTGAGATCATAATTTGTCTCTTTGAGCACACATTGAAACCAACCTGTGTTGAAACAATTTATGTTCTTCAGGATCTCCAGCTGTTGGTCATTAGGGGCTTTTTGACACTAAAATCCCTGTGCTGATCTCCATGGATCAACACAGCGGGATCAATTGAGTGACCAGTGGAGACCTGCTCATTCGATCCCAGACATGTTCTCCATTCAGTGCAGTAACTTCACTCTCTACAAAAGAGTAACACTGCATCAAATGGAAAGCGTCTTCTGCCGGCGCAGTCCAGTGAAGACACTGCAGTAAGGAAGGGTAAGTAAGTAGATGGGAGATACGCCTTCTATAGTACGTAGTTTGTGTATTTCCCGTCATCCCAGCACTGCAGTATAGACCAGGACTAGAAAACTGACTAGCTACGTGCCATTTTACAACTCTCGACAGCTACATTAGAGATGATAAAGCAAATGAGCACTTAGGAAGATTATGTGGACTTATGACACTTTGGGGGCCAATGTATCTAAAAGCCAGTTATTGGATTGCAAGGAGAGAGAAACACAAGCCTTAATTCTCTTCTTACTCACAGTGGCTATGTCTACACTTGTTAATTTAAGTCGACTTAGCATGTCCACACTTAAATTTTAAGTCGATGTAGAGGAGACCCTACAAAATCGACCTAGAGCATCCACACTGGATGCTTAGTTCGACTTGTAGGGGCTAGGTGGACCTGGGACAGGTCCACGGTGGCAGGGGGAGCACCCCTTGCCAAGTGCCAGGGGGCTCAGCCTTTGCCCCATTGTACCTTGGTACAATGGGGCAAAGGGGGACAGGGACCCTGGCAGGGCATAGGGGCAGGACATGCCAGGCTGTGGCTGTGCCAGCCACCCTGGCAGGGAGGGCAGTGGTGAAGCCCTGGAGCCCCTTAAGTCGACTTAAAGCCAATTTAGGGCTACTCCACGTCTACACTGGCTTAAGTCGACTTTCTAAAGTCGACTTAAGCAGCAAGTTGACTTAAAAGGAGGTTTTACAAAGTCGACTTAATTTTTCCTTAAGTCGACTTAAGCAGCTGCTTAAGTCAACTTAAGGAAAGTGTAGTGTAGACGCAGAGTAAATTAAGTCGATTTAAGCAACCTTAAGTCGACTTAATTTACAAGTGTAGATGCACCCAGTGGGATACACCAGGGTAGCTATATTCAGTCAATAGAGTTATACTAGGTTACAGTTGGTGAGAGGAGAGCACGGTCACCATATTTATAGACATGGTGTTGCTGGTGTTCTGTAAAAGAAAACTGCCCATTTTCCTCAGACCAACACTCCAACATGTGCTGTTCCTGTATTTACTGTATTTGTGTTAAGCATCTTAGCTATGGTGATCCAAATTGAATAAAAAGATTTGTATTTTAAAAGCTGAAAAGCCCCTCCAAGAATATGAATGAGTTTCAAACCGTCACTTTTAAACTGGCATTTTGTAAAATGTAATATCTTCAGTGTGAACAAAACAGGTCGTGTTTTCTTTTAACTGCTATACTATACAATAAGTTAGTAGCATTCTTTGGCATGTATTATGCATGCCAGGGTAGTGAGGGATATTAAACGTACTTGCTTACACACTTAGATGGTCAGTGTCATGTTGCATGGTAGTATGGTCCAACCTAATAATTTCCTGTAATAGACTAGGATTAAGGGATTTCAATATGGCGAGTGAGGCTGGCTCACAGAGGAAAGGCACCTGCTATTAAGATAGTTTACATCAAATGGACAGTGTTTCTGGAGTTCAAGTACTGACATCCTAGTAATCTCCCCGTGTGTGAGATTCATCTAGTAACTGTATGAACATGTTATGATAGCAGAACGAAAAAGGAATGTGTGTGATGCTTCTTGTTCTGTTCATGTACTTACCATGGATTGCAAAATGTTACAACCCAAAGCTGGATGGGCCAGCATTCCATTCTGCTCTTCACTCACACTTTTCAATTATTTTGAATTCCCTGCACTTTCTGGCCTGTGTTTATGGAAGTGTTATTTCCCTCTGGTCACTGTTTTTAATATAATCTGGCCATACTCTTTCAGTTACTGGATACTCCTTTTATTTCATTTGTAATTATTCAATTCTTATTCTCCTCCCAGGGACAATTATGCAGCCAAATATTTTTTTTTTTTTAAATTGCAGCAGCAGGAAGCAGACTGCTTTCTCAGGTCTACCATTAGTGGTTTTGGAGAAAGAGATGCTGGCTGTGGCCAGTTCCCAGCAGGCATTCATAATGGCTCAGAAATGTTGGATATGGTTTGGGAGGCTCTGTCTCCACTGAAATGTCTTTGAAAATAGAATTAATCACTCAAGCTTTAGAATTTGAAGAATGATATATATGTTTCTTGAATTGTTAAATTAGAGACCTCATCTGAATTCCTGCACAATAAATTACAAAAGCAAACAAGATGTATTTAAACCTGAGATTCAGAATACCAGAGGTTTTCTACTGGCTTTAGCTAAAGGACATTATTCAGCTATGCCAAAAAAGTGAAATTTTAGAAAACAATCCAAGTCTCTTGGGTAATGGAGAAAAGATCCAAGCCACAGAGACTTAGGAAGGCATATTAACATAAGTGAAGTGGTTTTGGACATTAGATTTGAACCATCCCTTCTACAGCATAAAAAACCTACATTGGACAGGGTATTGCTAGGTCTGAACAAGCATATGAAATGTTTGATGGAGAGAAGCCTTTGATAAAGAACAGCAGCCTAGATTTCATACATATGTTCAGTGACATAAAAAGCTGGATTTATGAATCTAACATTATAGAAAAGATACAAGAATGCCCAAACTGGAACAGAGCAATCATCCATCTAGACCTCCATCATATCCCCCCTTAATCATCTCTTTTCCAAGCTGAAAAGTCCCAGTCTTATTAATCTCTACTCATATGGAGACTGTTCCATACCCTAATCATTTTTGTTGCCCTTTTCTGTCCCTTTTCCAATATATCTTTTTTGAGATGGGGCAACCATATCTGCAGTAATATTCAAGATGTGACCATACCATGGATTTATATAGAGGGAATATATTTTCTGTCTTATTATCTATCCATTTCCTAATGAATCCCAACATTCCGATAGCTTTTTTTGACTGCTGCTGCATACTGAGTGGATATTTTTTGAGAGCTAGCCAAAATAAATCCAAATTCTCTTTCTTACTATTGTTATTTTGTTTGCTAAACATATCATTAATGTTTGTACAAAGTTTTGTAAATATAAAGTCCTACAGGCCCTATCTTGCACACCTTGCATTGAACATCATGGAAATTTTGAGACTGCAAGAAATGCATGCTCAGGCCCTCTACAAATGGTAAGTTATTACTGTTATAATCATTATTATAGTGTACCCTACCAAAGCTTGGTTTTCATGAGACTATACATTCAAACAGAATATGTAGAATAAAAAGCAGCAGGTGCCCAGCAGGAATTTAGGCTTACTGTGTACTGCAGAGGAAGAGGAAAACTAATTTGCAGGCTATTTCTATATGGTGAACGGGGGAGAGTTAAGGTGGGTGCTGGAAAATTACCTGGAAATTTCTTGACTTTTTCTTTCATCACACGTGTGGGGGGGGGAGGGGGAGGTGGGGGGGAGGGGGTTTGTTGTTGAATGATGACTGATCATTGATGAAGGATAATTTCAGAGCTGTAAGGTACCAAAAAAAACCTAATGAAAGTCCTGTGGCACCTTAAAGACTAATTAATTTATTTGGGCATAAGCTTTTGCGAGCTGCAACCCACTTCATCAGATGCATGAAATGGAAACTACCATTAGGAGGTATATATACACATGCAAGGATGGGTGAGAAACATTGTAATGGGGAGGGCAAGTGCTAACAAAGTCAATTAAATTAGGGTAGATGAGTTTCATTAACAAAAGTTGATTAGAAGGTGAGAATATGTGAAGAGGGACAATTACTTTTTGTAATGATCTAGCCATTCTAAGTCCCTATTCAGACCCAATCTAATAGTGTCAAGTTTGCATATGAGTTCCAACTCTACAGTTTCATGCTGAAGTCTACTTTTGAAGTTTCTTTGTTGAAGTATGGCAACTTTCAAGTCTGCTACTGAGTGTCCAGGGAGACTGAAGTGCTCTCCTACTGGCATGGGCACAGTTTATTGAAGGCACAGGGAGGTAAGGCCTTCCCTGATTAGCTGTGGTGGCCCCCACCTCTTTCCCTGCTGCCTGCCCTCTGGGCTGGGAAGACAAAGCTTTTATGCTCTGTGCAGCTGGTTCCCTCAGCCACCTGGGAATCTACCTGCTTGGAGCATATAAAGCTCAGCATGCAATGCCCTCAGGCAATATGAGACTGACACCAGCCTTCTTAGCAAAACAAAAGAGGAGTCTTCTCCATTCCAATCTCAAGTTTCAATTTCACTGCCTAGCTGAAAAACAAAAGAGGAGTCTTGTGGCAGTTTAAAGACTAACACATTTATTTTTGGTAGTTTGGTAGTCTTTAAAGTGCCACGAGACTCCTCTTTTATTTTGCTGAACTAGACTAATACATTCAAAAACAGGGATAATACTTGCCTGTCTCAGAGGAGTATTGTGTAGCTTACTTCATTGTTTTTGCTTAGGTGCCTTGAGGTCATCATATGGAAAATGCTTTAGAAGTGCTAAGTGTTTCCACAATTAACCTTTCTTTCATATGTCCTCCTCCTGGATCGCAGGAGACTGGGGCCATGTACACACGATCACTTTATCGCACATTAACAGTCATTACCGCGCGATAACAACAGCGTACACACGTGCAATAGGGCTGTTGCATGTCAACAGCCCTATTGTAGCGCGATAGAAAAACCACCTCGACGAGGGTGGTAGCAGTTAACGCGGAACAGCTGTTGCACCTTTCGACTCATGTGTACGCTTACCGCGCAATGATTGGCCTCTGGAAGTGTCCCAGCATTCCAAAGTCGTCCTCGCTGGTCTTCCCCCCACCCACTCTGTGGCCGTGACAAAACAGTCCCCGCCCTGTTTCGATTCCCGGGATTTTCGAATTTCTCCTCTGTTTCACTTCCTGTTCTCTTCCTCGTGGAGTGGAGTGCAGCTCCGATCTTCACTAGCAATGGCGGCCCATCGTGGAAGATGCGCACCCATTTTGAGCACGGCAAAGGTGCTGGACCTGATCAGCATCTGGGGAGAGTCTGCTGTGCAGGCACAGCTACGTGGCAGCAGGTGAAATTACGATACATATGGCATAATTTCTCGGGCCATGTCAGAGAGAGGTCAGAGAGACACCGTGCAGTGCAGATCGAAGGTGAAGGAGCTAAGAATAACCTATCACCGAGCGAAGGAGGCAAACCGCCGTTCGGGATCAGCGCCTGCTACATGCAGGTACTACAAGGAGATCGAAGCCATCTTCAGTGGGGACCTCACAACCACTGCAAAGAGTTCTTTAGACACATCGGCCGCCCCCTCATCCACTGAATGCCAGACCCGAGCAGGATGAGGACGTGATCGATGAGGAGGAGGAGATGGAGGATGACCTGGAGGAGAGCGCAACAGCATGTAGCCAGGAGCTCTTCTGCACCCCTGCTGAGACGTCCACCCAAGACATGAATTGCAGCATGTCCTCTCAGGCGGCAGAGGGGGGGTTCCGGTAAGTTTCTCTTTCATGCAGCTATGGCTCCTGCTAAAATATCACTGTCCGGGGCGGGGGTGCTTGCTATCTCGGTCTCTGCTGTGTACGCTCTTTAGTCTGCATTCATTAGAAGTGCATCAACACAAGTAGTGATTGTTAAAAAATCATCTGTATTTAGGTCATTAAAGGTTTCCTCGATGTACCTCCAGGGCCTCCTACTCAGGTTAGGTGGGAGAACGTATGTGTCTACGTTCCTGTATAAGGATACTCGGCCTCGCCAGCTGCAAAGCACAGCACTGGGAACCATGGCAGCACACAATGCGGCAGCATACGGTCCTAGCTTGCATCCGGTGGCATGTAGGATATGTATTCTAGCTGGCAGGGGCACTCTAAGGAGAGAGATATCGGGTTCCATCTGTGTGCCCTGTGCAGAATGTTAGCCCCCAGTAAGGTTTCTATTAGGACATACCTTGTCCACTTCAGCGAAGCATAGGATGTTGACTGCCCTGTACCTTCCAGTGGAATGTGCTACTGGAAGGTTACATTGGTTATCTATGCTATGTGTTAACGATAGCTTTATTATTATATTTTTTATTAGATTCGACCTTCACAAGGCCGGTGTCTACCCCAGCTGACTGCATGAGAAACATTCAGCGGTGTGCTCGAAGAAACAGGGAGGATATGTTTCAAGAGCTGATTAAAGCAACAGAGGCATCTGCGAGGGAGAATCGAGCCTGGAGAGAGGAATCCCAACAGAGGAGGCAGAAACACAGGGACGAACTGATAAGCGTCATGAAGGAGCAAACAGAACTGCTCAAGAGCATGATTGCTTTGCAGACCCAGGCGATTAATGTGCGGGCTCCACTCCAGACAGTTCAGCCGTGTCTGCCTCCCACACCCCGTAGTCCTTCAAAGCATTTCCTTGAAGGCCACCTGTCCCCCTGGTATACTGCAACATGCAGTCCCTCACAGAGCTACTTTTTAGAGACCCGCAGCTACACCCACCTGTAAGACCTCCCACCAACCACCACCCCCTTTCATCTCTTAATAAAAACAGTAACAAAAAATTTGAAGAGTGGCTTTATTTGTACACAGTGAAAATCTCATAAGGTGCTTGATGTGTCCTTGAAGTGAACTATGGGAGGGCATCATTGAAATGCTCCCTGAGTGCCTCCCTTATGTGAGCAGCTCCTCACTGGGCCCCCCTAATACTCCTAGCCTCCATAGCCCACCCCAGGGAAAACTTTTCTCCCCTATTTTCACAAATGTTATGAAGGACACAGCACGCTGCAATTACAGCAGGGATGTTGTCCTCGTCCAAGTCCAGCCTCCCATACAAACAGCACCAGCGCCCTTTTAAACGGCCGAAGGCACACTCTACAGTCACTCTGCAGCAGCTCAATCTGTAATTGAACCGCTCCTTGCTGCGATCTAGGTTCCTGGTGTACGGCTTCATGAGCCATGGCATCAGTGGGTATGCTGGGTCTCCGAGGATGACTATGGGCATCTCCACATCCCCCACTGTAATTTTTTGATCTGGGAAGAAGGTACCCCCTTGCAGCTTCCGGTACAGACGAGTGTTGCTGAAAATGCGGGCATCATGCACCTTTCCCGACCACCCAGCATTGATGTCCGTAAAACGCCCCTTGTGATCCATGTGTGCTTATAGCACCATGGAGAAGTAGCCCTTCCTGTTGATGTGCTCGGTCGCGAGATGGTCTGGGGCCAAAATCGGGATATGTGTGCCGTCTATTGCTCCCCCGCAGTTAGGGAATCCCATGGCAGCAAAGCCCTCCACAATCTCACGAACATTGCCCAATGTCACCGTCCTCTGTAGCAGAACGTGATTGATGGCTCGGTACACTTGTGAGAGGGCTAATCCGACGGTGGACCTCCCGACTCCAAACTGGTTTGCAACTGACCAGTAGCAGTCAGGAGTCGTCATCTTCCAGACAGCTATTGCAACACACTTCTCCACGGTTAGGACGGACCTCATGTTGGTGTCTTTACGTCGCAGGGCAGGGGCCAACTCTGAACACAGTTCCAAAAAGGTTGCTTTCCGCATTCGAAAGTTCTGTACCCACTGCTCATCATCCCACAGCTGCATAACAATGCAATCCAACCACTCGGTGCTCGTCTATTGCGACCAGAAATGGCATTGCACCGTGTGCAGATGATCGGTGAACGAGCTGAGCAATGCGGTGCTGTTGCTCTGCAGCCCCTGCTCCTCAGCGTCCTCGTCTGATTCAGCGCTCATTGCATACTGAGCAACCAGCCGAGATGTAGGTAGAATGCTGAAGGCGACAGTGGAGATTAGAGCAGGATCCATGCTGTCGCAATTGTGATTGCTCGCAAGTAGTGCGGCACTGCACTGTTGAAAATACGCGCGAGTTGCTATTAGCAATGAGGAAGATGCAAGGGGAACACAGTGCACCACGGGAAACTGAAAGTTTCCCCATGGAGCTTTGCGTTCCTTTCCTTCATCCCAGGATTCCAAGCACTGATTCAGGGAAAATTTAACTATGGGATAGGTGCCCAGAATTCATTGCGTTGCACCACGATATTGCAAAGAATTCTGTTGCATTGTAAGGAGCGACGTGTGTATGCGCTCTCCCGCAATAAAGGTCAGGTGTTTTTTATAGCGAGTGCCATGTTGCACTTTAATCTGATCGTGTGTACATAGCCTGGGATTTTATGTGACTCCTCCTCCCACTGATGCTGTCTGAACCCTTCCTTCCTCCTGCCCATACTTCCTGTGTCTCTCCCAAGCTTCCTAATGGGAGCATTTGCTTAATGTTCCCCCCCAACACTTGGGTTTGTCACTGCCCCAATCAGCCAGGGAGGGAGGAACAGGCTACTGAGTGAGTCATCTTACAGCAGCCCCAGTCCCACACTGACCTAGTTCCTGCCTTTGTAGGGGCACATAGGCTATGTCTACACTTGTGAATTTAAGTCAACTTTAGCTAAGTCGACTTAACAAAGTTGACTTTAAGTCAACTTTATTAAGTCGACTTAGCATGCCCACACTTAAATTTTAAGTCGACTTAGGGGGGACCCTACAAAATCGACCTAGAGCATCCATACTGGATGCCTAGGTCGACTTCTAGGGGTTAGGTGGACCTGGGACAGGTCCACGGTTGCAGGGGGGGCACCCCTTGCCAAGTGCCAGGGGGCTCAGCCTTTGCCCCATTGTACCTCGGTACAATGGGGCAAAGGGGGACAGGGACCCTGGCAGGGCATAGGGGCAGGGTGGGCAGGGCATACCAGGTTCTCCCTGTGCCCCCCCCCCACCCAGCAGGGAGGGCAGTGGGGGAGTCCTGGAGAGCCTAAAGTCGACTTTAAAGCAGGTTTAACAAAGTCGACTTAATTTTCCTTAAGTCGACTTAAGGAAAGTGTAGTGTAGACGCAGAGTAAATTAAGTCGACTTAAGCAAGCTTAAGTCGACTTAAATTACAAGTGTAGACGCACCCATTGGCAGCTGCCTCTCATGCTGGGTGGGGAGTGGGAAGAATAGGTAGGGTGGAGGAAAAAGAAGAGAGGAGGAAGTCAGCCAGAGACCCATGCAGCAACTGTGGTGAGGGGTAGGGGAAGAGTTGGACCTTGGGGGCAGGCAGGGAGCTTGCTTTCCCCAAAGGAAGCTTCAAAAACTGCCCATGTCTACTGGTTTATTAATGTTACCATTCATCATGTCTGATTTGTGTCCATTTATTCTTTTGTACAGAGATAGTTCAGTTTGGCCAATGTACATGGCAGAAGGGCATTGCCGGCACATGAGGGCATATATCACATTAGTAGATGCGCAGGTGAATTAGTTCCTTATTGTGTGGCTGGTGTGGTTAGGACCTGTGATGGTGTCACTAGAATCAACGTGCAGGCAGAGTTGGCAGTGGGGTTTGTTGCAGGGATAGGTTCCTTGGTTAGTGTTCTTGCTGAATTGCTGAGGAGCATTTGCTTCAGGTTGAAGGGCTGTCTGTAAGCAAGGACTGGTCTGCCTCTCTTGTCGCCATAAACTACAGAGCCTCTCAGCGTGAAAGAAAATGTGGCCTAACAGAAACCAGCCACCACCTGTAATATATACATAAGGGTTTTGATTCTTGTCTCAGATTAGTGAAAATCATTAACGTCAATGGGGTTACACTGGTGTGAGATCGGTTGGCTGTAGCATAGCTAGAGATTACTCTTATTTTATGGATGGGTTGGGAATATGAAGATCTGAATCGTATTAACTTTTTAATAACTTGTGAGTTATGTCATCTAGGAAATTGCATTCAGAGCACTATGGATTTTAATTTGCTGTCATTTAAAGCCATTTCAGGCCTGAGGAATGTTACTTATGAGTTATCCCATTTCTCTCCCCTTCAAGATAAATGTCATAACAGAGAACAACCATCATACATTACACGCACACTGGGACATTTTCCTCCCACTGTTGCCTTAGGAATGTAAAAATCAGTTTTATGTTTCCTATTACGACTGTTCTCTTTCATGCAACTATTTTCTCAGTGCAATTCAGCTGAATCTTTTACCACTGATCTTATTAAACTGAAGCTATTACGCCCATTATTAAACTATGAAGCAAGATTAATTTTAAATTAAAATCCCAAACGCACACTCACACAGGATATATTTTGGCCTAAAGCTGGCCATAGGATTTGCAAGGCCCTACCCAATGTAAGACATTCAGGGTGCTACCCATTTCCCCCTTATTTATGATCAGGCCTTTCCTCCTCTGCAGATGGGTTGGTGGTGCACATTCAGGGCCCCTGGACACACTAGGTGTTGTTATACTACATAAGTAGCATAGACCTCAGGATACTATTGCTTGGCTTTACAATAAAATGTTCTTTAGGAAAGTGGTTGCCAATTACTGGTTCTCATATAAGGCCTACTCTATGCTTAAGAGATAGGCTCAGAGGGGTGAAAAATCCACCCCCAAATGATGCAGGTAAGACAACCTAACCCCCAATGCAGACAGCACTAGTTTGGTAGAAGAATTCTTGTATTGGCAGGTGAATTAATGACGCCAATAGGAGAATCCCTCGTGTCAGCATAGGCTTTGTGTTTACTTAAGTGCTGCGGTGCATCTGCAGCACCTATAGACGAGCCCTCAGTACTGGTAAGTCAAGTTAATATTTAAAAGGGAACTGGATAAGTTCATGGGGGCTAAGTCCATAAATGGCTATTAGCCAGAAAGGGGTTAAGAGTAGTGTCCCTAGCCTCTGCTTATCAGAGGATGGAGACGGATGGCAGGAGAGTGATCACTTGATCATTGCCTGTTGGGTTCACTCCCTCGGGCACCTGGCACTGGCCACTGTCGGTAGACAGATACTGGGCTAGATGGACCTCTGGTCTGACCCAGTACGGCCTTTCTTATGTTCTTATGTTCTTAAGTTGTTCCTGGCACTCTAAACTGCACAATTTTTCTCACATCTCTGAAGCTGTGGAAGGCCCCAATAACTTTGCAGAAGTCCATGGGGTCCTACTATGGTGCAATGAGAGGGAGTTTGAGGGGTTCCACTGACCCCATGCACCAGAAGTCTGCTACACAGGCTCGCTGCATACCTCTGTATACCTGTCACTCACTGCATACCTGCTTAGGGGGACAAGTGGCAGAGCCAGGGGAGACCACAGAATGGAGAGTAAAGAGCTCTGGCAGACCCAGGGCTGCAACAGTGGCTGTGCGACAGTTTTACTGATGCTCCATGAACAGACAGTGAGTATCCCTTCCCCGCTCCCTGCACAAAACTCTTCAACAGGGCACAGAGCTTTGCTCTTGATGCGGAGTCTGTGCTACAGTCAGAGACTCATCCTGCCTTCCGCTTTCTGAATTGTGCAAGGTGTAACCTGCCCTCGACCCACAGCCGCTGCAAGTTCCAGCTTCAGGATCACAGAGCAGACGCAGCGGAATGGGAAATAGCAGACAGTTGCTTATATAGCTGAAATTTGTGTCCGGTAAACAGAGCCAGCTGCCCCAAAAGGATAACAATCCTACTGCATACAGCCAAAAAGCAGAGAAACCCAAACGTTTCCTTTTGATTTAACTCCTCCCCCTGCACTGTAAATTATTGCACTCACCCATTTCTTGGTCTTCCTGCACTCTTCTTCTTTCATTTTCACATGCCTCCAGCCATCTTTTCTTATCCTCCTGTTTTTTAGCACAAAATAAATGAACCTCTTCTGTTGCTCTATTCACAGCTTTGAAAGCGTTCTTGACATTAATGTTAAAATCCTTATCTTTGCCATCCTCAACATCCACAAGTTCCATCTCATCCATATCAATCCGACCCTTATAGTATAACATGTCCCTTCTCAGCAGGTCCTTCTTACAAAACACAAGCTGATGGTCGAAAAGGAAAAAAATCCTTTGCTGGCTTTTGCCTTGCTTTGAGACTTTGGTCAGGTCACCAGAGTGGATCAGTTCTGAGCTTCTGGCTAAAACATCCTGCCCCTAAAATATATATAAGTATACATGTAATAAATTAATACAACTGTTTTAAGAAATTATCATATTACTAATTATTATTTTTGTAGCATTTGGTCACGCAACACACAGAACTGTAGTTCTGTTTCAATACACTTTTTAAAAAGCTATAAAAATGAAATCCAGATGGGGTGCTTTCACAAAAACTATGATTCTGCTCTGAGTTTCACTGGTGTAAACCAGGAGTAATTTCACTGAAGTCATAGAGTTACTCTGGTGCAAAATAATCAAGAACTCAGAATCTGATCTAATGGTCCCACCCTAAAAGAAAATACATCTTGTTCTCTTTCGACATGTCTTTGTGGTCTCAAAGGCTATGTCTACACTTGTTAATTTAGGTCGACTTTAGCTAAGTTGACTTAACAAAGTCGACTTTAAGTTGACTTAGCATGTCCACACTATAAAATTAAGTTGACTTAGGGGGGAACTTACAAAGTTGACCTAGAGCGTCCACACTGAACGCCTAGGTCGACTTCTTGTGGCTAGGTGGACCTGGGAGAGGTCCACGGCGGCAGGGGGGCACCCCTTACCAATTGCCAGGGTGCTCAGCCTTTGCCCCATTGTACCTGGCTACAATGGGGCAACGGGAGACAGGGATCCTGGCAGGGCATAGGGGCAGGGTGGGCAGGGCAGAGCCCTGCCCTGTGGGGGGGGCCTGCCAGGCTCCCTCTGTGCCCCCCACCCCCAGCAGGGAGGGCAGTGGGGGAGTCCTGGAGAGCCCTAAGTCGACTTAGAGTTGACTTAGGGCTACTCCAGGTCTATACTGGCTCAAGTCGACTTTAGAAAGTCGACTTAAGCCTAAAGTCGACTTTAAACCAGGTTTAGTAAAGTCAACTTAATTTTCCTTAAGTCGACTTAAGCAGCTTGCTTAAGTTGACTTAAGGAAAATGTAGTGTAGATGCAGAGTAAATTAAGTCAACTTAATTTACAAGTGTAGATGCACCCAGTGATAGGTACACATGTTACAATGGTTGTTCTTTCTGAGCAAGAAACAAGATAATGAATAACAGAGTCAGTGCAAATGAAGGAACTCGACTTTTAACTCAACAAGGACCACATAAAATGTGTATACCATAAACTACTACTATAGAAAGAAACATGGTCCCAGAGGTACTTTATTTTAATCTTCAATATTTCATGGAAATGGAAGAGTGACACCTACCTCCCAATCAACAATCGACACTTGCCAGCGTGCGATCTTGTCTATGCTTTCCAGCCTTCGTTTGCGCTCATTGATCAAGCATGCTACATTCTTCATGGCCTCGTATGCTGCCTTTATATTGTTGTAATCACTGTAAAAGGGAAGCAGATTTCAAATACATGATATGCACTGGATAGAACACATAAACACAGTGTAACTGGTTGTTTAAGAACATAAGAACATAAGAAAGGCCGTACTGGGTCAGACCAGAGGTCCATCCAGCCCAGTAGCTGTCTACCGACAGTGGCCAGTGCCAGGTGCCCCAGAGGGAGTGAACCTAACAGGCAATGATCAAGTGATCACTCTCCTGCCATCCGTCTCCATCCTCTGATAAACAGAGGCTAGGGACACCATTCTTAACCCCTTTCTGGCTAATAGCCATTTATGGACTTAGCCACCATGAACTTATCCAGTTCCCTTTTAAATATTGTTATAGTCCCAGCCTTCACAACCTCATCAGGTAAGGAGTTCCACAAGTTGACTGTGCGTTGTGTGAAGAAGAACTTCCTTTTATTTGTTTTGAACCTGCTACCTATCAGTTTCATTTGGTGACCCCTGGTTCTTGTATTATGGGAGTAAGTAAACAACTTTTCCTTGTCCACTTTTTCCACATCAGTCATAATTTTATATACTTCTATCATGTCCCCGCTCAGTCTCCTCTTTTCCAAGCTGAAGAGGCCTAGCCTTTTTAATCGTTCCTCATACGAGACACTCTCCAAACCCCTAATCATTTTAGTTGCCCTTTTCTGAACCTTTTCTAGTGCTAGAATATCTTTTTTGAGATGAGGAGACCACATCTGTACACAGTATTCGAGATGTGGGTGTACCATGGATTTATATAAGGGTAATAATACATTTGCAGTTTAAAGTGTGATTCTCTAGGGCATCAATTTATTCCCCAACCAGAGTTCTTAAACTTGAGGGGCTGATTCCCCACTACTACGCATCTTGTATAGTCATTTACACAGTTCATGCTGCCCTATCACCTACTTTGTACAGGGCAAGGAGGTGGTGAATCAGACCTAAGACATAATACCCAGGCTCCATTGAAATCAATGGCACAATTCCCATCAACTTCAATAGGGACAGGATTTTACCTGAGTTTGTTTATAGCAGGGATCCAGTTTTGTAAAATGATGTTCTCTTTAGTAATTTATTTCTAGATTATACTTTCCTCTCCCTCCAGTAACTGGGAATGAAGTATGGAACTAGGGTGATTTGATAAGGGGAGCACAGTTGGAGTGTCCCAGCTTCTTCACTGAGATGTTATAGGTGGTGAGAGGAATGTCTGTCTCTGCCTCATACAAAGATCATTCTTTAGAAAGGCCAGTGAAGAGATATAGAGAATGAGGAGTGGCTGAAATCTTCGCAGCTGTTGTAAGCTGAGAGGGTCATGAGTACAAAGAAGAAAAAATGAAAGAAAGAGGTACTGATTAATGGCTGTCCCTCACACATTTTGGGGCTTGTGAAAAATAATAACTAGCTTTAAAATAAAGTAGTAAAGTTTAAAAAAAGAAGAACACACATCCTCTCCACCTTCACCCCCCAAAACAACCTTACTGGTTTTGCTTGGATCATGTTGTATGTGTATGTTTGTGGAAGAGAGGGGAATAGAAAGTGTGGGGGAGGCTGGTGATACCCTGAGCTAGCTAACTTACAGGCCCAGCACTGCTGGATAATCCTACTAAAGTTACCAGCAGTGAAACAGCTACACACTCAACTTAGAATCATAGAACAGGAAGGGATCATGAGAGGTCATCAGGTCCAGTCCCCTGTACTCATGGCAAGACCAAGTACTACTAGACCATCCCTGACCGGTGTTTGTCTAACCTATTCTTAAAAACTTCCAATGATGGAGATTCCACAAGCTCTCTAGGCAACTTATTCCAGTGGTTAATCACTCTTTGACAGTTAGGAAATTTTTTCTAATGTCCAACCTAAACCTCCCTTGCCGTAAGTTAAGCCCATTGCTTCTTGTCCTATCATCAGTGGTTAAGGAGAACAATTTTTCTCCCTACTCCTTGCAACAACCTTTTAAGTACTTGAAAAGTGTTATCACGTTCCCTCTCAGTCTCCTCTTTTCCGGACTAAACAAACCCAGTTTTTTCAATCTTCCCTCGTAAGTCAAGTCAACTTGATATCCTGGGGCTTCTGAGTTAACCATGGAGCTGAATAATGACAGTAACCAGGGCTTAATTGGTGCCAGGGCTGAGGCCCAGCACCTTTAGGCTTTGGCAGTACATGGCCCTGACATCTCTGATTTTTTTTATCTTATAAAAGTAAAAAAAAATTGCTCAAGTCCCAGCACCTCTTTCATTATGCACTGGCAGTAACCAAAGAGGTGAATGGCAATAATCCATCTCTCTTATTGGAATAAATCCTGCACTATGTCCACCAGCAAAAAATCTCATTGTATTCAATGGGAATTTTTCCCGAGGTAAATGCTGCAGACCTTGGCCCATGGGAGATTGTTTCAGGCTGGGTTTCTGCACCCTTGGTGCCCTGGTTCATAGATGGAACTTCTTTGCAACATAAGCTTTTAAAATAAAAGCTTAATTTATTCAGAAAGTAAATTAGCCTGTGGAAGTACTTAGGATGCCTATTTTTACCTATGCCTTCAATGGACTTGTGCTGATTTATACCAACACATGATCTGGCCTAGATTTTACAATAAAAAAAGATTTTGGAGGAGTGGGACAGGATAAATCACCCTTTAATTTTTGACTGCCCCAGCATATACACTGATTTTGCTCATAACAATGCTTTTCATGAGTTCATAGTAAAGCCAGTTTGTTGTGTCTCAGTCAGAGACGACCGATAACTCTTGATGGTGGAGGGGGGCACAACGTAACGCTGGGGGACACATGACCACCCCATGTGTCACCTCTGTGCGGAGGAGCAGCAGCAAAGCCAGAAGTGCCCAGGCCATGGCAAACACACACCTCAAGGAGCATCTCATGGCAGCCAGCGGGCAAGGGCCAGCTGCAAGGAATGTCGACAGCCGGTGCCAATCTCCTTCAGGGGAGTGGCAAGAACATGTCAAGGGTGCTGCTCGGAGCTGTGCTGCCTGCCCTGCCTGGCTTGGGGAGCCGGCCAGAAAGACCTGCTGGGCAGCCGGCCAGCACCCCGGCTCCCACAGCATGGAGAGTCAGGGTCCGAATGGCTCCCACCAGCTTCTAATCGGCTGGCTCCTGGCAGGAGGCATCGGTTTTCAAACAGTTGATGCACCCCCTGAACCTACAGTTTGAAAACCTCTGTGCTAAATGGGAGGCAGAAATCTGAGGGGAGCAAATGTGACTCCGCCTGGCCCCGCCTCCTCCGTCTCTCAGTTCAGCTTCGTATGGTTTATAAAGTGTACACCAGAAACTCTCGACTGTTTACTTACTAAATGAATGGACTGTAGTTTAAATTACATTCAGGCAAGTCTATTTACTGAGTGTGCACTGGTACACATTTATTCATCACTTAATTAGGCAGGAAATCAGCAGGAACAAAATTAAATTCCTAGTTAAGCTTCAAGATAACAGTGGATGTAGCTGAACGGTCCTGTGTATATCTCAAGAAACAAGCTGGGGTTTTTTCAGTCTATTGCTCTCTTATCTATTATGGAAAAGTCTATAGAAGTTAATAGGGATTAAACCAATATTAATAAAATAGGGCTTTATAGAAATGCCTACAATAATGTAATTTAAAAGAGAATGATAACCTTTAACCTTTCTACAGAATTTATACTAATCTACGGAATTCATTGAGAGTTATACAGAATTATAGCAGATATTTAATTCTCTATTAAGTTCTAGAGTTTGGCTGGTATTCTACAAAAGGAGATAATTCTGTATTATATTCCATAAAATGTACCATAAAGGTCTACACTTCATCATCCCTTCTAAAGGATTCTCTCTCTCTCTCTCTCTCTCTCTCTCTCTCTCTCTCCCTTCCTAACTTTATTAAGGCCCTGTTTATACTTAGGTATTTTGTACACACTTGTAACTTTTGGGTACAGGTGTATCAGTGTTCAAAATGGATTATAAACTAGCAGTTTTCGACACTATTGCAAGAAGACTGACTTTCTGCGTATTTAAATAAGGCTTGACTGAAACTGTTTTGAAAACTGTTATGTCTGTTCTACACTAGCACTTAAATTGTTTCTAACAGCTATGCAGCTGAAACCAGTACTTGCATTCTCTACTATTTTATTTGTATTATCAACCATTCAAGTAAAAAACTCCTTTGTCTAACAGGTGCTTTTCTTTATGCTTCAGAGTTCTACCTTCACAATCTCTTGCCTGTTTTTTTCAGGAGAAAAAATAAAGTTTTGAGAGTTCTGATTTTCAGTATCTGAGTAATTTACAACCAATTGTAAGACCATCTAAGAACCAACTGTGATTCTGTGAAGAAAGGAAAGTCTATTTCTGGTTACTACACAGATTCTCTCAGCTCTGATAAACTAGGATCCTCATGGTGAGTTGAGAAAATGATTTGGCATCAGTTCTATTATATATTTAGAGAGCAAAATTAAATAGCTTAGACCAAATGAAGCCCCTGGCCTCTTTTCCCAAGAAGCACAGATAAACTTCTTCTAAATTAATTTTGTGAGGACTCTGAAGATATTTTGAAAGGGGAAAACTGAAAAGGGGGGGGGGGGCAAAACAGTTGGAAAAAACCCAAGGCGGTTGAATCATGGGCCTCACCTGGAAAAAAAAATATACTGGAGAAGGGATTACTGAGTTAAGAAAGAGTGGAATAACAGCAATAGAAATGATAATTTCCTGAACCAGCTGTCAGTTTATCACAACTCTGATGATCCATATACATGAGTGACTGTCAGATCACCCCAAAATATTAAGTACTGTCTTTGGGTCAAACAGTATTGTCCTAAAGTCACAGAGGCTATGTCTATACTTGTTCAAATAAGTCGACTTTGCTAAGTCAACTTAACAAAGTCGACTTTAAGTCAACCTTGTTAAGTGGATTTAGCATGCCTACACTGTAAATTCAGTTCAACTTAAAGTCGACCTTGCCAAATCAACTTAGAGCGTCCACACTGGACGCCTAAGTCAACTTGCAGGGGCTAGGCAGACCTGGGAGTGGTGCATGGTGGGCACCCCTTTAAAAGTGCCAGGGAGCTCAGCATCTTCCCCATTGTACTAGGGTACATGGGGCTGAGCAGGACCGGGACAGGGGCAGATACAGGAGCGGGGTGGGCAGGGCTGTGTCCTGCCCTCTGGGTGGGCATGCCAGGCTCTGGCTGTGCCAGGCACCCTGGGAGGGAGGTCAGTGGGAGAGCCCTGGGGACCCGTTAGGTCGATTTAGGGCTAATCCGCATCTACACTGGCTTAAGTCGACTAAATAAAGTTGACTTAACCAGTAAGTCGACTTAAAACCAGGTCTTATTAAGTCGACTTAAAATTTCCTTAAGTCTACTTAAACTGCTGCTTAAGTCAACTTAAGGAAACTGTAGTGTAGATGCAGAGTAAATTAAGTTGACTTAATTTACTAGTGTAGACGCACCCAGAGAGTTTTGCCCAAGTTCCATTGTTGTTGCCTACACTGAAGATAGTAACAATGAATTTTGATATCTGTGATATCAATGAATCTGCATATCACTCATTAATATATTTTGCCCACACATTTTTCTATAAAATGATTTAAAATTCTTTAGCTTTTCTATGTTGGTTGGTCCCTCTTCCTTTTTTCTTCTTTAATTCACTTGTTTCTTGCAGTATCTAGCTATGTTATTTCACAAGGATTTTCCAGTATCCTTTCCCCCCGATGTTTCAATGTTTAATACTACCATATCCTTTCCCCCCAATGTTTCAATGTTTAATACTACCGTACACTTTCAGTTTATGATGTTCCTCTAAGACCATCTTCCCCTCTTCTGTTTCTTAAATGGTATGTCTACATAGCAAAGAAAAGCCTGTGTCTGGCAGGGCTCTAGGACTTTGCACAGTGGGAGGGAAGTCTATACAGCAATAAACAGCCCTGTAGCCAGTGCCCAAGTTAGCTGGCACAGGTCAGATGCGGTTTTTAATTTGCTGCACAGACATACCCCAAGACACTTCTCTTTTCTAACTTTTCCTTGTTATCTTTTTTCTTCTACATGTATCCCTTATTCTTATTTCCTTTGGAATCATTGGTGTTTTTTAACTCATTTACATTTACACCTTCTTTCCTTCCTCCCTTCCTTCAGACTAGTCCCCTTGTAGTCAAGGGTGACTGTTCGGTATGTATATTGTTTCTAAAACATTTTTTTTCATATAGTCCCAGGATAATAAATGTATTGGGTGAAATTCTGTCCCCACTGAAGTCAATGGGAGCTCTGCCACTGATCACTGTCCTCCCCTGTTTTATCAATAAGGTAGTGATGTGATCTAAAATAGTTCATTTTAATTCTCTCACCTGTGCTCTTCAGTAGTATATTTAAGTAATTCTGCAAGCTGAAGAGGATATTTACAGATTTTCTGAACAGGTGTAAGGAGAAAGCCATCAATAGCAATGTCAATCATCTGCTGAAGTAGGCGACAAGCCTCAAAGAAGTGACGGTATTTGCCCTGTTTCATTAGGTTGGAAAGCTCAATGCAGGCACCAGGATGATTGTTACAATACTCTGAGTAGATGGCAAATCCTTCTTGCTATAAAGGAAAACCAAAGCTTTAGCTAAAACATTCATTGTAAAAAGATAAAACCAAACATGGACCCTGAAATTATAAAACACTTCTGGTTACACTAATTAGACAGTTTGCTAAATTACACCCAAACTGAATAACAATCTATTATTGTTATTAACATAGGAGAATCTATTCTGCAACTGGTAAATGGGCATAACTCCTGTTTATGTGAATCACAGTGTACTGCACTAGCTAGCACTCTTTGCTGCTTTCTCAAATGGAAAAAAAAACCCAAATATCCCTTTACACTAACAAGATTTGTGACACACAGTCCTAAGAAGTTTTCTATGAACACTGGAATTGAGGCCTCCATAAAATCCTGATAAACAAACTCACTTTAAGGAGTTTTCTTTGAGAAGCCTTGGAAAATGGAAGTCACCTCTGGTTGTAGGTAGAACTGAGCAAAGAATAGATTCTTTTGGTTAAAAATAATAACAATAATGATAATGATAATCCAGTTTGATTAGAAACAAAACCAATTTATTAAAGAGATTTTTCAAGGTGAAAACCTTGAACAAATTTCATATTTTGAGTCAACAGAAATGTTTTGATTGTTTCAAATTTGTTTTATATTTTCAATTGATCATTTTGGGGTTTTCCACTCTTTTTCTTTTTAAACTGGCCAAACTTGAAAACAAAATGCTATTTTCCAGCAAAATGTTTTGACTTTTTAAAAAAATATATATCACTATTTAGGAAGATCAGCAAAACAATCCAGCAAATTTGATCCAAATTCATAAATAGTTTTGGAGATCCCAAAAATGCATTTTTCAGTGAAATTTCTATTTGCCAAACATTTTGTCTTCAAGTCTAGTTGTAGGTTATGCAGGTGTATAGCAATGATATGTGCCTCTTTTCCCACCTTTGTCAATCACCCCGAGTTAACATTTCCTCTTGGAAGATGTTCGGTTTAGTTTTCATAGAACAAAATCAATGAAGATGCCTGCTGCAATTAAATTTTAATCTGTCACCGCTGGAAACAGTCTTGTTCATCTGGGACCTGGGGATCACCATAGCTATGAAACTGGAAAGATTGTTCACTTACAAGGAAACAGGCCTACTCAGGCTATGTACACATGATCACTTTATTGCGCAGTAAGGCTCCTTACCACGCAATAAAGCAAACAGAGTACACACGATCAATTTCTCTGTTGCGCGGCAAGAAGGTGTTGCCGCGCAACAGTTAAACCACTCAAAACGAGAGTGGTAGCATTATCTCATGTGTACTCATTTTGCGCAATAGACAGCTTCCGGAAATGTCCCAGAGTGCCAATCGAGGCCACTCTGGGACATTGGAGCTGTCAAATATGTCAAATTCACTGCTCTAGCTGAGCAGTGATATTGACATATATGTCAATTTCACTGCTCTACCCGAACCCTGGAATTGAGCTGGGGGGCCGGCTCGGACTCCCACGGAGCTTCTGCCACCACCTGAACCCCGAGCTGGTTCGGGTGTCATCAGGCGCCGCGGCGCTTAAGTGCCGGCGGCGCCTGCTGACTCCCGAAGCCCAGCCCCCCAGCTCAGCCTCCGGGCTTCGGATAACAGCGGGGCTGGCAATGCAGCCCCCGCTGCCACCGGAAGCCCTGCAGCTGGGCTAGGGGGCTGGCTGTGGGCTGTGCTTGGTGGGACTGGTGCCCACCATGCACTGCTCTTCTTTCGCAAAGGAGCATTCACACGGTGAATGCTCCTTTGTGAAAGAAACAGCACATGTGTACACAAGAAACCGCTATATTTATAGTGCTTTCCTTTTCCCGCAATAACTTATTGCGGGACAAGTGTTCTCGTGTGTACATAGCCTCAGAGTGTAGAGGTGAAAAAGGGGAGGGATTTTAAATGTTATTCCCACATAGTGTATCACATGATCAGGACTAACTAAAGTTTCTCCCCTATGTTTTTAAAAAAATTTCTAATCATATTTTGTTTATTTCATAAGCATAATGGAGTTAAATGACATACGTGTTGAAGAAAGCAGGATCCTATTTCACTTAAATGAGGTTCCTCTTTGTTGTACTGTTTCTCAAGATCTTTCAGAAACTTCCTTTGGAATTTGTAAATATCTTCAATATTTCCAAAAATGGTGTTCAACTGAGCCATGGTGAACATGCCGGTATGTTTACGACACTGCCGAATATATCCCTGGAAATAAAACAAGAAAACCTCGTTGTACCAAATTTGTAAGGAATTAAGAACTTGAAAATGGGTTTTGTGCCGCACAAGGCACCTTAATTTGATATTCTGTTTTCCAAGGTTAGATTCTGGGGTATCTGATTTCAAGGCCGTACTCACTACAAAACTGGATATACAAATTCAGATTTCTGTCTGAACAGTTATATTATTGATTTTCCCAATCCTAATTCAGTCTCACAGTAGAGTGGATTAGTCAGGAAGCAAAATGTCAGCACTTGCATAATATTTAACGCAGATTTGCATCTTGTTGTTATGACTACCAGTCAAGTAGGAGGGAACCCTACAGTTTTGCCTCACTGCTTATTAGTTACACTGCCCCATCTGTGCTACGACAGAGTTTCATTTTGCCTGTGCGGATGAGATTAAATTATATAACAGGCTAAAGATCACCTCTGCTTGGGTTAGAGCATGGTTTCTTAACTTGAACATTTCAGGGCTTGTTGTATGTTATAAATATGTATGGCATATCTGTATTTCAACTTGTGCTGTGTTTCTGGGTGACCCTGCTTAATGGCCCACTAAGGGAACTCAAAGATACAAAAAAAAAACCCAGGGAAAGAACCCATGGCCTTACACCTTATGAGTCAAACAGGACTTGCTCAGGTGACTGTGGACTCCATCTTATTTCTGTGATTTTCCCCATGCTGCTAGGGAAGGGCAGCTGCACTATATCCATATTGTCTTCATTACCGCTTCCTACCTGTAGATTAATTCATCTATAACTGCAGTTGTGAAATAAAGGAATGAGACACATCCAGGTACTAGGTGTATATCAGAGGGACTATACAAGCTTGCTAAGTCCAAAATTCTACTAGAAACCTGATATACCTTTCAAATCATTTGTACATATCTGATTGCTTTACTCATATAACATCTCACCTTGTTTATTTCCTTCTATAATAAACTGTTAGTTTTAGTTTTAAAGGATTGGGCTAGCAGCATGGTATTTGGGTAAAATCCAAGCCCATATTGATCTGGCAATGTGGCTGGCCTTTGGGGTCAGAACTTCTTGGTAAAGAGTACAGAGTTTTCATAACATCTCTTTACTGAACCTAAAGGCTGATTCAGAGCCAGAGACTGAAATGCTGTCAAGGGAACTGTATATTTTTTGTTTTAACTTCTTGATAACTTGTGTGGGGAATCAGAAGCATTGTTTGTGGCTGGGTGGGGAGTCTAACTTCAGTGATACCCACGAGTGCTGGGAGAATCTGCTCTCCTTTTGCAGCCTGTCCTGACCATAGCACTTTCAGGTGAGTTACCCTGTGCATGCACCAGGTCACAGCAGGGCCTCTGGCTCAGATGGGCCATAGCTAGGGAAGAAGACAGGCATCTCTAGCTTGCTGCAGGCCTCCAGTTCTACTGTTGAGCTCCTAACGCTAGAGGAGACTGAGTACAGAAAGGAGCTGCTTGGACTGCTGGCTGCTGTTTACCCAGAGGAAAGAGACTGTGGGGACAAGCTACTAGGAGACAGAGGATGCTTGGACTACAGAGCCCTATCACCAGACTGTGGTAAGAAGTAGCCCAAGGAAGCCAGACTTTAATCTGATTTTGCTGTCAGCGTTCGATTTGGCATGTTGTGACAGGATCCACACTGACTAAGTGGGAGAGCCCTCCACCACTGCCAGGGCCCTGGGCTGGGACCTGGGGGAATAGGGAGGGCCCAGGTTCCCCTACCCCCTGCTGCCAACCCCACTCTTGGGGTTGCCGCCTCCCACTTTAGGCCAAATGGCCTGTCTTTGACTACTGTTCTGCTCTGCTTGGGGGCCAGAGCCCCTCAGCCTGCTTGTTCCTCTGCCCTGCCCAGAGGGCCAGTCCCCTAAAACTGCTTGTTGTTTGCCCTGGCCACAGGATCAGCTCATTGTTTTGTTAATTTCCCTGCTGCTTAACTGGCCTCACCTTCCTCTATGTGCTGTTCCCGAGTGTTTGAATCCTAACATCTATTTTGATTTGCTCTTACAGCCTGACCTGATCCTATGTCCTACACTCCCCTGCATTTAATTTCCTCCCATTCTGTAAGTTTCCCATCTTCAAAGCGTCTGACGAAGTGGGATTTTCTCCCACGAAAGCTCATGTGATAAATAAATGAGTTAGTCTTTAGAAGTGCCACAGGACTCTGTTTGTTTTTAGTGTGCTATAATGGCGGCCAGAAAAGATCTGTTGCACATCCCCCACTGTTGTACATGATTGTATATGTGAGCCCTGAGGTTAAACCATGAGATCAGGAGATGACTGCCCAGTCTATACATTTGGATGCTGTCAGGCATGGTGCTCCCAATTCTCCCTGTGAGTTGGTAGTACCACAGAGCTTGCAATTGCTACAGTGAGGTAAATAGGATCAAGCAGACTTGGGGGTTTGGAATACCATTTCCAAGTACTACTGGGCACTGCTATGCAAGTCCCTACCTGCCCAACACCTGACTGTTAAGGGAGGGGCAGAGTTCTAATGCTGCAAGCTAAGCTGGTGATTTTTTTCCTACTGCTCGATGCACAGGATCCCACAAGGGAAGCTATCTCCTGTGCAGGTCTTGTAACTGGATCAGCAGCTAGAGTACATTTTTCTCTGCCTCAGACTTACTTGTAAGCAGATCACCAGCCTCATTAACCTGTTTGCACAGCCATTCTGCTTAGGGGAAAAGAGCCACCTCTGCTCCCTTTGTTGAACAGGGATACCATTTATTCCCCTTGGAAAACATACTGATTAGCACAAATCCACTAAATGCACAGCCAAGAGCTATAGATGAATTGGATTTGTGATATTTAAGAATTAATATCCTGAAAAGTCTAGCTCTTCCTGACACCAGTGTATGTACAGATGTAACTCAGCAACAGAGTTAAGCCAATGAAAGTTAACACTGATTGCTCTCACTGACTGTGAAGCACAACTGCATCACTAGAAATATTATATACACTCTCCACAGAAAATACCTAAATAGAAATTGGTGGTTGGGGCTGGTCCTGCTTTGAGCAGGGGGGTGGGCTAGATGACCTCCTGAGGTCCCTTCTCACCCTAATCTTTTATAATTCTATGAACTGGAGCAACAAAATGGTATCTGAGGCTATGTCTACACTTGTAAATTTAGGTCGACTTTAGCTAGGTCAATTTAACTAAGTCGACTTTAAGTCGACTTAGTTAAGTCGACTTACCATGTCTACACCTAAATTTAAAGTCGACTTGGGGGGGAACTTATAAAGTCGACCTAGAGCATCCACACTGGACACCTAGGTCGACTTCTAGGGGATAGGGAGACCTTGGGCAGGTCCCCGGTGGGAAGGGGGGGCACCCCTTGCCCAGTGCCAGGGGGCTCAGCCTTTGCCCCATTGTACATTGGTACAATGGGGCAAAGGGGGACATGGACCCTGGCAGGGCGTAGGGGCAGGGTGGGCAGGGCTCTGCCCGACCCTGTGGGGGGGCATGCCAGGCTCCCCCTGTGCCACCCTCCCTGGCAGGGAGGGCAGTGGGGGAGTCCTGGAGTAGCCCTAAGTCGATTTAGGGCTACTCCAGGTCTACAATGGCTTAAGTCAACTTGAAAAAGTCGACTTAAGCCTAAAGTCGACCTAAAAGTAGGTTTAATAAAGTCGACTTAATTTTCATTAAGTCGACTTTATTTTCCTTAAGTCGACTTAAGCAGCTTGCTTATGTCGACTTAAGGAAACTGTAGTGTAGACGCAGGGTAAATTAAGTCGACTTAAGCAAGCTTAAATTGACTTAATTTACAAGTGTAGGCGCACCCTGAGAAAGGAAATGGCAAAAGAGGCAAGCTTCTTGGGGTAGTCTGAAGACAAAAGGCAAGTCAGTTGGACAAGTTACAGAGAGAAATTGTTACATTCATAAAGCAACACAGGATTTATCATATTGGTTCAAAGCTGTGGGTTTTCCCAGTGTGGTATTACTTTAGCAGTGGCCAATACCTGATGTGTCAATGGAATATTAAATTCATCCCATATGAACCAAGCTAAATGTGTCAAAGACAAATATGATGGTAAAAATTCCTTTTATAGTTTATGCCCCGAAGTATAAGATTTAATTAAACTAACTCTGGCATAGATAAAAAGTGTATCTTAATGATGATCTTGCACAATGAACTGACACTTAATAACATTTTAAAAAAATCTGCAAACTGAAAATGGGTTTGTTCCTTTGTTTTGTTTCTTTAAAATGTATAAATATGACCTGATAGGACTATGACTTCACAAACAGAAAGGAAGTCAAACCTAACAAAATTAAAAGAGAAAGGATTTTTGTCAGACTGTTTACCACTCTTCACTACTTCTTTTTTACCAGGTTAGCTCAAACACCCAACCCATTTTTGGGGGAAAAAAAAAAAAGTTAAAGAATAACAGGACTCCGTGTTTGTTTTGTTGAACTAGACTAGCACAGCTACCCCTCTGGAACTTGTCCTCATACTTAAAGGTTCAAAGTTCAATTAAGGTGTGAGAAAGCTCCTATTACATGTCTTTGGTCCTCCAAGAAAACTCCAGCAAAAACTAGGGAAGGTAAGTCTTGATACTATTGATATTTCTGCAGTTTAAATAAGCAAAATATTTTTAAAAAATTAGGATCACACAATAAATTACCAGAATCAAAAACCCCAACCCCATTTTGAATTTTTTCTTCTGCAGACCGCCTTCAAAATGTTTGGTCACTTAATTGTAAATAGATACTAATATATGGATTTACAGGTATCTACTAAGACAAAGTGAAAGCAAATGCTAAGTAAGTCCCCTAGCATAGAAACAGCAGTCAAGAAAAGCAAAGCGTTGTTGAGAGGTACAAAATGAAGTGCTCTTTAAAAAAGGAAGTGGTGTATTATGGTGATTGATAGAGAAGAGTGTTAGAACTGTAAGAGACTATTCTCATTGACAGTCTTAAACTTGCAATTATGAATCTTCTGACAACAAAAAATGCTCACGTTTTCACTCATAAGGGACATTTATTCAAATGAAGTCTGTGGAATGATCTATGGTTCGACACTACCTCACAGATGTCCTTGAGATGTTTGATATAGACTCTCTCCGTGTTCATTATTTCCTGTATAACATTGGTTCTCATCTGATCCTTGTTTTCAGCAATTTTTTGGCGATGTTTGCTAGCATCTGCATGTTGCTCTTCATCCTGGATGCTGTCACAGTTTTCTGATAGTTCTTCCTGATTAACTCGTAGCTGCATTCATAACAGATAAGACAACTGGAATAGGGCAGCAAGGTGTTACAAAAACAAATGTTAAAACTATTACAAACTTTCTTTAATTACAATAGAGGTGGTGGCTCATCAGGTAAATGTACTGATTAATTTATTAATTTATTTATTATTATTATTATATAACTGGTCCCCATTCCTAGATTATATAAATAGGATTCCACAATAAGGACTATCAGGTTAACTCTTATGTGAGTAATTCACTTGGCTACCCATGTACAGATTTCAGGAACGAGCCCACTCTGTCTTTATAGGTATCATCTATATGGCCTTCATTGCCATAGTACCTGAGGGCCATTATATAGCACTGTCTGTATACTTTGCCATGTACCATTTAAGAGAAGTGCAGATTTGTTAGAGAGGCCTGAGTAGTGGACACACATTGGCAAAACCCAGATAAATTGTGGCTTTATTTTCTGCGTTGAAGTAGGATGGCAGGGATCTGAAGTAATCAGTTACGGTCATTTCTCCATTCCCCAGTTATCCTCCTTTTCCAAAAAACAGGGCACTTGTATAAACACTGGTATCTAAAGTTTAAAATACATGTTTTAAAGTCAGATTTAACATTTATAAACTAGAGTCCGATCAACTTCATTATCCGTCTGATATCCAAGAGTGGTAAAATTGAGAGGAAAGATGATCTTGTGATTAATTCACTGGCTTGTGATGAGGAAGATCTGGTTTCATGTCCCCAGCTTTGCTATTAGCTCCATGTATGACCTTGTACAGTAATATTTTCAAGAGTGCCAGAAGCTCACATTTTTAAATGTATTTAGGTGTCACTTTACTCAACATTGCAATGCCTAAATACCTGGGCATATGTGACTTAGGCTTTTGTTGAAAATTTTCCCTTAATCTCTCTGCCTCAGTTCCTTACCTATAAAATGGGGATAACAATGTTCATTTCACCCACTCTTTCTTCAACATGCCTACTTAGAGGATAAACTCTTTACAGCAGGGACTGTCTCTTACAATTTGCTTCTACAGAGTCTAGCAAAGTGGGACCCCAATTTCAGTTGTGGCCTCTAGCAGCTACTGTAGTAGGATTAATATTACAACACAGCCGTATCTACTTATCCCTCAGGAATTGTACAGTCAGGAGGCTTTTGGCTGAACTCTGAAATAAGGTGTTTATATTATGGACAGAACTGCCACAAAAATGCAGCTGACAAATCTGGCATTATTCTACCAGAGAAATCCCTGAAATATCAGACGAAAATGCTATGTAGACCCTTTGCCTCACCTTCACCCCCAAAATTGCTGTGCTCCTTCTGTACAAACAGACCACTCTTGGTTTGTATTTGGACTTGTTCTTTTATCTTCACTATTTGGACAGAGTCCAAATAATACAGGAATGTCAATGTTGTACTGGTTCTCTGTCCTTATTTCTATTCGATTTCAAAAGGGTTACCCAGGAGTCCCTGGAATCAGTGACTGTAAAATGTGGCCAAGTAGATTACAAATATTTAGGCCTGATTCTCTTTTGCCCGGTTCTTTCTGTAGTCTTTTATGCCTGTGAAAAGTGCCTATAAAGAGATACAATTCTGATTTGCAAATGTAAGGCAATGGAGAATCAGGCATTTCATTTTAATTTAATATTGTTTTGGAGCACTCAGCATGAAACAGGAATATGAAGATATAAGTGCTTAACGGAGAATAAAAGAAATGTGGTGTAAAGTAATGTAATGGTGAATCAGGCCCTCACTGTACAAAAGAAACAGATACGAGTTACTAACCCTCACAAAGCTAGCTGGAAACCAGGCTTCTTTGTCTTCATTTCTTCCCCACCACCAGTCCTTGTTGGACGCTTCAAGGACTCTGATGACGTCCCCAGCTTTAAAGCCTAGCTCTTGATCATCCATAGTCACATGGTCCCATAGCGCCTCTGCATAGACCATGCTGCCATCACTTATCAGCTGAAATGAAGGAAAAAAGAATTGGTGAAGGACAAAGACTAACTCTGACCAAAGACCAATCGGTAAATGGCTAGAAAACTAAAAATGCATTAAACAGAAAGGAGATAAATAAATCAAACTTATTTTAGGATGAGCTGAGTATTTTGAGAAATCTGTGCTTATACAGTTATATGTCTCAGAAATTAGATAATGTAGCAAAACAATCTAGATCCCAGACTTCCAAGCATGAGTACTGTTATATAAAACATATGCAACATCACCACATTAACCAAAAGGTTATACATACTGAAATGCATCCTCTACTTACTTCATTAATTGCTAGCTGTTCCCCTCCAGGCTGCAGGTACCTAGGGCTGGCCTGGCACAGTTCCTCATAACTGTAATCCTCTTCACTACCATTGTCATCAACTAAGGCAGAAGATTCAATTCCACTATCTGCAACAACTAAAACAATAGTGACAAGCTTGAAACAAAGAGATTTGGTTTAATCAAAGCCTTCTCAGAAAAGCTCACATAACAAAACAATTTAATAAAAAATGTGAATAAGAGTCTAAAGCAAAACTCCCGGGAAGTGCCTTTGCTCTACAAAATATAACAGCAACAACATAGCATTTACTTAGGGACTGATTTTCCTCTAGCTTGCAGACCCATACAAATTAGGAATGACCCAGTGAAGCAAACAGAGCTACCCAAAAATAAACCTGGATGTAAACATTACACTTTTTAGGCCTGTGTTACAAGTCGGTAGATAGCTTCCTGCAGGTGCCCCTGATTCAGGGGAAAGAACTTAGATCTAGATTTTTAAAGGTTATTTAGGTGTTGCTGAGCTCAGCATTGCAATGCCTAACTGATTTAGGAGCCTAAGTTAACTTTCAAAAGGCTCCTAAGTGGTCTTTTCCCACTGACTGTCCAAAATACAGTTTAGGCTCATAAATACCAAAGTCTCTTTTGAAAATGACACTTAGACATTGAATTGCAGTGTCTAAATACCCTTAAAAATTTGGGCCCTCGTCATTATGTGACTCTTAGGTAGATGGCCTGCAGTGTAATTCTTCAAGGAGCGGACTATGAAAGAGAAGGAAGCAGAGAGTAGGGCAGAGGAAGGAAGGAAATGCTTGTCCCATCCCCTGAAACTTTTCAAGATTGAAAAAAATGTTCCCCATTCTGCCAGGGAAGAAAGCAAGAGCTTTCGAAATTTTTCACAAAGAAATAGGGCATGGGGAGATTAAGGTACTCACATGGGATCTGGTGGGGACTGAGGCTCAAGTCCCTACTCTGCCAGATTTGGCAAAGGGATTTGAACCTAGGTCTCCCACATCCCAGGTGAGTGTCCAAACCAGCAGGATATTTATTGGCTATTTAAGGTTGGATATCTCCCTCTTTAACTCTTGTTTTGACCAGAAATTCCATTTTAGAAATGAAAAACCTCCCCAACAAAACTTTTATCAAAAAACAACACATTTTCACATAAAGTTGTTTCTGACAGATCAAAGGTTTTTGACAAAAAGCCATTTAGTCAAAAAATTCTCAATCAGCTCTACCAGATAGCCTTGCCTTTCTTTAGTTCCCAGGCAGATGGTCTGTAGAGCATAATCCCTCAATCCCTGAAAATGACTGGGTTTGAGGGAAGAACCTAGTTTAGATGCAGTTCTCAGGACAACAGCATGTAGAGTAAAATCCTGCAAGAAGCAGGCTATGAAAAAGACATGCTTGTCTTGACCCTCTGGTAGATGGTCTGCCATGTGTAATTATTCCTGAAGGCAGCAGAAAGGCCCCTGAAGAAGACTCCTGGGTCAGAGGAAGGAACTTGATTGATGTGTTGAACTTGTTTTTTTGGAGACGTAAAACTGAAGTCCTGACGAGAAAGAGACTAAAATCCTGTGACTGGAGGATTCTTTGGTGTAAAGGCTGGTGAATCTTACAGCCTGATTCTTACTTACATTACAGCCATGTTACATCACTCTGGAAGCATCATGGTGCCTCAGGGTGGATACTAGTTACATTTACACCCATTTTAACGACTCTTTATACTGCCAAAGGCCTTTAAAGCAGGGCTCAACAAAATTGGTACCCAGCTTCAAAGGAAGACACCTAGCTGGACTGCTGCCGAAAAGCCCCCCACTGCCGAAATGCCACTGATTGCGAAATAAAGGCACCTGCAATTTTATTTTTGGACAACAGAGAGCGCTCCTCCACTTCATTTCCCCAGCAGAGTCTAGTAAAAATACCTGCAATTTTATTTTTGGACACCAAAAGGCACTCCTCCACTGTATTTCCCCAGCAGAACTATGCGCCAGGCTGCAAATTCTGGTCGCCATGGTGACCTGGTGCCTGGGTTTTGTCGAGGCCTGCTGTAAAGCAATCTTTGTGTAAATGGAAGTCAGGCCCTTCACCTTCAAAAAGCTTTTCAAACATTAAGGCCTGGATCATCTATTCCTCTGCTCCCCGTATTTTCACATGTTGGGGGTATGCTATACATATGGATCTCTCTTCTCCCACATGGAGCTATTACACTGGCTGCACCAACCCTCTCCTCTGGGCACTGTTAAGGTCCCTCTGTGAGCGCAAGCTCTGTGGAAGTGGAGAGAGACACTGGGCAAGCCAAGCTGGCGGTGGGATGGAGAGTTTGATCTTGTCCATATCATGGACAGGGCTCTAAGTGTGTCAGAGATATGAGTGCAAAATGCAGAAAGATCATGTAGAATTGTGACTTTCCCTTGAACTTTCCCTTGAACTTCCCCATCTTCAAAGCATCTGACGAAGTGGGATTTTCTCCCGAAAGCTCTTGCGATAAATAAATCTGTTAGTCTTTAAAAGTGCCACAGGACGCCTTGTTTGTTTGGCTGACCTAGACTAACATGGATACCCCTCTGGAACTTGTCAAGCCCTACAAGTTTTCACAACAGTACAGACAGCACCGTCTATATTAGTGTTCACACCATTGCTGCCAGTGATGCAGCATTATAATAATTTCCTGTTATACTGATACTAATTTTTCAAGAGTAATCAAGGCCATAGGACGCAGAGGTGAGCTAAACTATTTATCTTGTGATTTTCTTTCTTTGGAAGGACACAATTTTGCCCTTAGTCCTGATCTAGAACAACACCGTTCTTCTACCCACCCCAAAACATTTAAAAATATACATTCTTATTAACGTCACAATAGAGCTAACCAAAAAGCCTGCAAAATTCCTATTAAAAAGTTGAGATCTCTCAGACATAGTATTACAAATCTGAAAACTAATATGACGTTTAAAATACATATTTCTATAATTTAAACCTCACTGGCACTGCTTTTCTGAAATCGGTAAATAAATAAATAAATCACATATAAAAATCAGCTTTTAGCCTATAATCTTAAGTGGCAAATTTAATCCTGGATCTCATTTTTATAGCCACATCGTAATGTCCGTACTGACAAATGGTTTGTTGCAGCAAAGGTAGCAGACATCAATACTCTAAAAATTGAACTAAAGATGAAAAAGGAGTATAATTTTTGAGCTCATTATTCCTTACCAGTCAAGAAGCTTCCATTGCCCCGGTAGCTATATTAAAAAAAAATCACTTGTTCTTTGTGTTCATTCCTACAATGTTTACTGGAAGGAGTAAATATTTTACAGATAGGAATGGGTTATCCTTGTAGGAGTGCAAAAACTTAAAAGATAACGTGGGATAGATTCTGATCTCCATCCCGCTTTCCACTGGTGTAACTCTATTGACTGCAGTGGAATTTACATTATTTACAACAACATAAGTGTGATCAGAATCAAGCCCAATGACTGTAACAATGGATAATTTTAAATCAGAAACAATACAGAGAATAAAGAGAGTGAACCTTCTACTCACACATACCCATCTGAAGGCTCTCCAAACTCCAAAATCGTGCCATTTCCCCCCGGGCTACCATGCTGCTGTCAAAAACAGAGCAGGGGTTTGGCCTTTAATAGGAGAGGCTTAGTCCTAAAAGATTCGCGGAGAACCAGAACGGCTCAGAGCCTCTGAGCTCCTGAAAACTCAGAAACAGCTTATTCATTGCCTTGAGCTTCTGTGTGTGCATTTCAGGCCGGAGCTCTCTTAGAAACCGACGCTCACTCACTGTTCAGTATAGCTGTGAGTTTAGTGGATCAGTGACATCATGGGGTACCCTTAGGGAGGAAGTTCCAGAAAAGAAACAAAACCTGTATATACAGCGTTCACTGATAATGTGCTTACAGTCTACTGCACTTGTAGCTAATGACAGTGCAGAGAAGCATGTTTCTACGTTTTGTCAGTGCCAGAGATTATATTTGCTACTTTTCATTAAACCACCTAAATGTGAATTAGAGTTTCAATCTAAATTAAAAATATACACCTCTTTTACTACATGTCACAGGAAAAGCTATTTAGAGTTGCTCTTGGGGGCATGCAAAAATATGTCTTCCAGTACTGCTTTGTATAATACTGTACATTTATATTATTCCAAAATGAAATATAACTATACACCAGAGGTATCTTCCACATAGCTCTTAAATGCTGCTGTTATATTTGTTTAGTATATTTGTGGTACATTTACTTGGTTACAAGGGACTAGCACTACAACTACATTATAGCCCAAATCCTAAACAGCAGCCAATTGCTCTAACATTCCCTCATTCAGGATGCAGCCTCCGTGCAACTCCTCCACAGGGGTAGAGAAGGAAGGATGAGAAGAGCCACGTAGCCCTGCCTTCACTGATTCCACAGCCCACTCCGGCAATGACCGCACCAACCCTCTCATGCCAGAGCATAGGGGATGCTATCGGGCCCGCACATGCATGAAGGGGGCCCAGACAATACAGAAAGGGGGCCCGGAGATTAGGAGGATTCCGGGGCCCATCAAATTATACTTTAACCACTGGATCTCAGGAACTCAGCATCTATCAGTCCAATTTCACAGCCTACAAGAGGCAAAGGCAGGATTTGCCCCTATAGTCCAAGCACGGACTCTTCAACAACTTACAGTTTATACTATTTTTTTGAAAGCTGGCATAAACAAGAAATTCCTGAAATAATTTTAAAAGAAGTCATGGCGTTGCATTTCAGTGTTCTGGAAAAACCTACACTCAGAATTACTGATTCTCTATATGGAATCAATGTTGTTTAGCTATGCCAGTCCTTTTATTGGGGACTGGGTTCCTCTACTGCAGTGGTTCTCAGCCACTGTGTTGGGACACATTACTGTGTCATCACATAGTGCTAAGTGTGTCATAGAGAACCAGGGAGATGGAGAGGGTGGGCTGGCGTGTCCTTTAGGCTCACGATATGCTGGCAGTGTATCACGAATCGCAAAAGGTTGAGAATCACTGCTCTAGTGACACGCTCAGACAACTCCCAGGAGATTTTGCATACAACATATCACAGCAGCCACAGAAATCACATGGCTTTCCACCTCAGAGAGAATGAAAAGCCAAACATGTAACACAACGTTGATTAAGTTTGTTCAGTAAAATCAAGGATCTGCTGCACTCTGAAGGCAAACAGTGGGTATGAGAAATACAGCTCTCCCTTCTGAATCACTGAACTGCATCATAATTTCCTGCTGAGAATCACAATTACAATAAGCTACAATACATTCTGAAAATCACATTTACAGCACAGTTACAAGGTGTCCTGCGATACAAATCAGTAAAAACTAAAAAATTAGCCATCCACAGAAAAATTCCTTTAGTCATTAAAAGTCACTGACTCTGGAATATGCATCTACAATCAAAGAATTCACATTGAACAATTGCTGTCCAGACAAAATCCTAAAAGCATAACATAAAACAGATTCACCCCTTTGAATTATTCTATCACATCTCCGAGAATGTGACCATGCAGGTGAAAAAGGAATAGCATAAAATATGGGCAAGAAAATTAAATTAAGATGGTTAGATCTGATTACACTGAAAATTTCTTACAGTGGCCATTCAAGGGACCAACAAAAATCTGTTTGTTAATTATGATAGCTGTCTAATTAGAGACCAGCAGAACAGTACTCAAAGGACTTGGTTCTGCTCTTAGCTATAATGATATAAATTAGTAGTAAAACATCTTAATTGAACGCAATGGGTTTACACAAGTATAAAACTGGCATAGCAGAGACTGGAGTCAGCCCCAGTACACCTGGAGATAATTTGAATGAATTGCCCAATGAGGTGGTCTCCTGTACAAACGTTACTGCATTTTAAAATTTGGCCTACTCAGAACCATGGCAATATTGTGATACCGTCATTCAGATTCCACAGAGTGCCTGCAAGAAATTACAGTGGGCATTCTATGAAATAAGTGTTTGAAAAAAAAATCTTGCCAGAACAGATAGGACACAATCCTCAGTAGAGGATTTCTGCCACTTTTCAGCTGTCAGTGGAAGGTGGAGGGAGTCAAGAGGCATATATATGACATGTAGGAAATTATACAGAATTTTCAAGCATCTCTATCTCTGAATCTGCATCTCCTGCAATGGATCAAATCTCAGGCACCTCTTTTTAAGTTAATTAAAAGAGAAAATATATTACTTTTTAAATCAATACTACTTAAAAGGAAACCAGAATACTAGACCAGTGATCCCCAAACTTTACTGGTTCACATATCATCACACCCTCACCCCCATCCAAAACCTAGGAGCTGGCAGGGCTGGAGCGGGGCCACAGCCTGGAAGTAGGGTTGTAGCTGGGGCCCTGGGCATGACTGGGGGGCCAGAACCAGGAGCAAGCCACAACTGCAGCCAGGAGTGGGAGTGGGGCCAGGACCTGTGGGTCAAGGCTAAAGCTGAGCTGGGGGCACAGTGGGGCTGGGTGGTGCAACTGCAGAAGGTGAATAATACCGGAGTGACAATCTGTCCTGTCAATGTACATGCTAGTAGGAGTCTGACAACTCTACGGGGATCATACATAGTACAGGCAGCTCTCATAATGAAGCTACCTAACACAAGCTTGCCAATGAATTGAAACTCTGACTTGCAAACATTCCTGCTATTCCAGGCTTTTGACTGCAACTGCTCTTTTCCTAATGGGTGTATAAACTAAAATTCGTATGCTATTCTTTAGCAAGTAACTAAAATCACAAGGATGTGTTGCTTTTCAGCAATAAGGCTTAGAATTTTATCCTCTAAGTATGCTATGTAATTAAACAGGTTTCATCCAACCTAATTTCACTGAACAAATAAGTATAGAAATGGCGCCCAAATGTTCAAAGGCTCAGCAATTTAAGAGAAAAAGGAAAAAGATCAGAAAATGTAAATCCAGCAAATTAACTATGGCACCTTCCACTATTCATTGGAACAACTTAAAAAAACTCTCTGTAACACTTGCCAGACAATTTCCCAATATTTGTGGTATCTCTTGACAGAACCTTTCTTTCCTTTATTTTCCAGCTTTTGACTGCCCACCGTCACACTCTGACTGGCTGTGCATGAGGGAGAGCTGTCATTTAAATTCCCTCAGGTCCAGCCAGCTTTACTGTAACTCCAAATCAAAAAAGAGTCAAGTCTGTTGGGAAATTTTGGATATTCCCCCAAACATGCGCCTGCCACCACTAACAAGAAATCAACTCTGCTTGTGCAATTTGCATATCAGAGCCTCCAAAACAGCTTGTTAGTGGGTGTATACTATGCTATAATTTTACATTAGGTAGCACAAAATACAATTTTCCAAAGGAAATATAGATATATTGCTCTTGCTCTCTCCTAATGGTCCACCCACTTGCCGTCAGGGCTTTGATTTAGAAAACTATTCCTGTGTATCACTTAGGTAGTTATCCTAACTAGTTTGCTGACGGAATATCTAGGTATCATCAGCACTGCTTTGATTTCATTCCTTTCACAAATGACGGGAATCCTTACTTTATAATCTGTTATCCTCAGACACAGATATTTATGAAACCTTTTTGCTCTCAAATTTTGAAAGTGCTATTTGATAAGATGTTCCAGTTCAGCTATGGTAGACCTTATTTTAACATGTCTCTTCCTCCATGTACACAACAAACAGCACAGTGAAGGTTCAAAGTGGCTTTCTAGTAGCTATCCTTTAGATTCCTGAAGTGAAGAGGCCAGAAGTGAAGAAGGCACTTTGGTTTGTTTAGGCCCTTGACAGTGAAAAATGAGTAACTACTCAGAGGATGTTCTCAAGTGTCTGAAAGAAGACAGATGGTATTGACCAGATTTCTTTTAACATCTCCTGCCAATTAATGATTTATGCGAAGATACTAATGTTCTTGCCATCAGCTTGAGATAATGTGGCAAGTAAGTAATGATAAACAGAACTGGAGAATAAATGTTGGGGACAAATCAAAGGGTATGTCTAAAAGAAGGGAGCGCAGGCATCCTTGTTGCCGGGTCCCTTCTCCCCAGGAAGCTGCAGCTCCCTTTTCAAGGCATTGATTAATTGGCTCTTTCTCTTAATTTCATGCATCTGACGAAGTGGGTTATAGCCCACGAATGCTTATGCCGAAGAAAATCTGTTAGTCTATAAGATGCCACAGGACTCTCGTTGTTTTTTGCTCTTAATTTCTGTAACCGGTTTGGTTCGTAAACTCTTCTGTAACACTTACTATTAGATGCTCTCATTTGCTGCCTGCGTCCCACTCGATCCAGGCCAATGGGGGTGCTTTGTGAGAAGGTGAAGGGCCGGAACCTGGCTGAAACAGCTTTATATGGGGGAACTTGGTGGGCTGGAACAGGCGGCCGAGTTATTGGCTAGAGAGAGAGAAAAAAATCCATTAGTATTAGTAGTAAAAGCTACAAGTAAGCCAAAAACAGCTACTGGGATGAAATGTAGGGTCCTCAAACTCTCAAGCTGACTATATGGCCCCTAGTTCAAGCAATCATTAAATTGATTGAACACCACATTCCATACACAGTATCATGGTAAATATCTTATAGCATTAAGGCTCTCTGTTATATTAAAAACTCCATAACCTTCTATTATGATTAGTGATGCTGTGCATTCTGCTTTATTGTCTTCACTCCACAATACTCCATGTCTAAATGCCCTGGTAGCTAACTTAGCTCACAATAGTTTACTGTAACGTTAGCCCCACCAGTAAATATGTAACAGAACGGACACACTGAAGCGAGAGAGAGAAAAAAATATAAATTATACCATTAGGTGTGTTAATTTCCCAGAATGTTTTTCCAAATAAACATCCTGCTGCTAAAGTAAAATACTTTATAGAAAAAACTAAAAGAATATTCAACCTGTCTTTTCTTTGGGTTTGTCTGAATAGAGGGGTGTGAATTGCAGTGTGCACAGAACTGTTGAGTTGTACGGCCCTGCTAGTGTGAACTAAAAGGGATCTAGTACCCGTTGATGGAGTCCTGTTTGAAATGCGACTGCATTAATGCAAATTTAATTTGCGCTGGCAGGGTATACATGGGGCAGTAACGGAGCAATAGTTCAGTGCACATTGCAATTCATATCCTTGTAGTCCAGTGGCCATATAGATAAGTCCTTACATTCCTAAGGGTGGGGTGGAGGATGGAGAAGTCAATATAATGCATGCTCTGGGGAAACGTCAGTCACATCTTTTTCTGGAAGCCTTTTTTTTTTTTGTTAAACCAGTATATTGTTTAATTCATGATTACAAAAACTATGAGCTACTGAGTGCATTAAATACTGACTTTTGCAGATTTGCTTTGATTCAGTGCCATCTCAAACTGCTCTCTCTTACCCACGCTTACCACGATACCTTCAGTAAGCATTCCACATGAATCTGCACAGCCTTATCGTGAACTGCAGTGCAAATCTTCCTTAGATTTTCTCTTAATATTTCCATTATTTTTCTCTTGGGCCCATAAATTTAAGCCTATCGAATACCAGATGAACTATGAACTATTTGTTGACTCTCTGGAATGACACAAGTGATTTATTATTGCTTGAAAGCTTTTTCCCACAGTAACCTGTGAGACAAAACCAAACCAGTTAACAGCAGTTTTTTCTCACATTACTCTGCTGTTAAAAACTTTCAGGAAAAAAATCTGTTAAGTAAAAATGAGGCTTTATAAAAGCTCTTTATAAAATAGTTTTGATAGA
>ML686127.1:1359368-1380130 GCA_007922175.1 Pelusios castaneus
TAAAAATGAGGCTTTATAAAAGCTCTTTATAAAATAGTTTTGATAGATGTGTTCTTCAATCATAAATCCTTTCGCATGCATTTTAACCATCAGCTTTAACTAGCAACCACGTGACTAAAATATATATATTGATGTATTTTAATATGATCTAATTATTATTTCATTCTTTATTTTCTCCCATGGTATATATCAATATCTCAGAACTGCAAAAAAAACCAAATCGAGATCATTCCACAACAAACACTCCATAGCCACGATGCCAGTAACTTCTAATGTATTTATTCCTGGCCTTGATCCTGGTCCTTCTGTAGGCAACACAAGAATTGCCATTGAACTTCAATGGGAGCAGATTGAAGCCTACAGGTCTGTTGCTATTAGTCATAAAAATGTACCTACCTTGAAGTTGTCCCATGTTTTTTATCTTAACTCAGGGTCTCTAGCAATGCATTTGTTTAGACCCATCTTTCTGGCAGCAAATCTGCCAATTAAAAAAAGCCTGCTCAAACAGCTGACTTGCTGCGCGCCCCTTCATTAATTGATGCATGCAAGCTCGGAGAGAAAAACTCTGATTTGTTCCCAATGGGCAATAGGTGCTATTTTTAAAAGTAAGTTGCACATTGCAGCAAAAATTGGTTTTTAAAAAATTACAACCTATTGCTGAAATCCTTGAGATAATTCATAAAATATATGGGACAGCTTTCAAATTAGGTTGGAGTTAACATCCTAAGGGTATGTCTACACTAGAAAAGCTAAGTCAACTTTCTTAAGTTGACTTAACAAGGTCGACTTAAGTTGACACAAAGTCGACCTTGTTAAGTTGACTTAGAGCAGAGGTGTCAAACTCATTCAGGGTCGCGGGCCACATTGGAAGCCAGGACACTGGTCGGGGACCGAAGTGTGTCCAGGTAGAGTTCCTGACCCCTTCCCAGCACAGTACCACCTGGGGTCTCTGACCCCTTCCCCTGCTGCGCTTTGGGCAGTGTGGGCTCCCCTTTCCCTTCCCCAAACCCACAGGTCCTCTGACACCTTCCCTTTCCCCTGCTCTGAATGCTCCCGTTTGCTGTGCTGGCTCCCCGACCTCTTCCCCTTTGCTGCGCTGTCCATTCCCTTCCCTGCATGGGGCTCCATTCTGGTCCTCACCCACCGTTCCTGTGCCAATTCCCTAATCCCTTCCCCAGCCCCCTGCCCCATGGAGCCGGCTCCCCAGCCCCCTCCCCCCCACTTACCTGGCTCACAGGGGCTCAATCCAGCCCCTGGAGTCAGTTCTCTGGCCAGGCCATTCCCCGCCCTGGGCCACTGCCTGAGTGTGTGCAGGGTGGCAGATTTTAAAAGGCCCTGACCAGCTCTCAACAAAATTTCTGCCCAGCTAGGCACCCAGCCTCAAAGCAAGGCGCTCAACTGGGACTGCCCCCACCGCACCCAGCTGAAAAAACCTGCTCACAGCCCCCAAATCAGCAAGCTGCTGGTAAAGGTGCCTGCAGTTTTTCCCTTTCGCCACCAGGGGGCGCGCCTCCAATGTACAGTATTTGTATAGCGGAGGAGCGCCCTCTGCTGGCAAAAAGTAAAATTGCAGGCACTTTACCTGCAGCTCCCTGCTTCCCTTCTCCCCAGCCCATCCCCTGGCCAGTTAGGTCATCTTAGGGCTTTAAGTCGACTAGTGCATATACACCGCCTTTAAGTCGACTTAACAAATCGACTTAAGCCTTAACCTAATGAGCGGGAGTTATTAAGTTGACTTAAGGAAGCGCTTAAGTTGACTTAATGAAAGCCAGGTGTGGACGTGGCATTCTGTAGGTCGACTTAAGCGTCCTTAAGTCAACCTAAGTTGCAAGTGTAGACATACCCTAAGAGTCTTAAAGAGCACCTCTTGAAAACCAACCATTATTTATTTACAATTCAGGATACCATAGATTTGATGATAAGGTTAATGGTCCACCTGAACACAAAAAGGTAAGCATCTAATGAACCAATTAAATGATACAGAAGTTTTATTAAGGACTGCAGATTTGCTCCCTTGACAGACATAGCTTCCCTTGATTTCAGTCAGTTTTGCTGGCCAAGATTGCAGGAGGATCATTATTTTTGATCAGGAAAATGTAAAGGGCGATTGTGTTATATCACACAGCTAAAGAATTCCTGACTACGGAAAAATATCCATGTTAAAAATCAGTTTTCACAAGAAACTCTGAAAAGACTGTCATTGTTTTAGCATTCCCATTCAGTGAAGGGGTTTATTGTTTCTTTTCAGCAGGGGCTTCCTCCTTAATGGTGCTGCATTGAACTTCCAAGCAGGAGGTAGAGGTAGAGTCTCATGAGCGTGAATAAGATTAAGAGCATTCAGGTCTCATTAACAACCACTGAAAATCAGCCAATTTCAAAGTACTTTTAAAGGAAATGCTACAATTTTTTCCCCACTGTTCAATCCATTTAACAATTGCTAGAATGAGGGGTTTTCAACTTTTTCATTGTGCAGAGAATAGGTTAACAGAGAGATTGCACCGTGGATAGGCCTTAAGACCAAATTTCATGGAACATGTACAACATGGGCAACAGATAAGCAGCTTCTTTACTCTGCCTCAACTCAGTGCTGTAGACTAGCGATTCTCAACCACTATGTGGACACACATTACTGTGTCACCACACAGTGGTAAATGTGTCACGGAGAGCCATGGAAGTGGCTGGATTTGGCCTGTGGGGGTGGGCTGGTGTGTCCTGTAGGTCGCAATATGCCACCAAGCATGTCGCAACTCACAAAGGGGTTGAGAACCACTGCGTAGACTCTAGACCTCTAGGGAAGAGAGGGGTGCTTTCATTTCCCTGATCTTCTAGCTGAGCACAAAGCTGTCAGGTCAAGCAGCATATATTTTTCCTATACGGATACCTGTCAATTAAAAACTGGAAAGAGACCACTCAGAAGGTAACCAAGGGCTGTTAGATTATATCAGTTTTGATTAAGTGCTGACCAAAGGCATATTTAAGCAAACAACACTGACCTTGAGCCACAGCCCATTACAGTCAATGGAAAGACTATTTCATTTACCAAATCCCTGAATCATCAGTCTGAGATCTTGGTCTATTTTACTATGTTTTTAAATGGATTATCTATTTCACTGTACGTTGCTAAGCAGTTCATACCCACAGCTTTTTAAGAAACCCAGTTTTAAAGGATTATGAATATGAATACTTTATTATATTTATAATATTGTTTATATGCAACCTCTCACTTTAATCCTACATCTTGTGTACTGCAGACTAATCAGAAAATACATATGATTTTATTATAGACAAAGGAACACTTTTAAACTGCCACTGGAAGTAACATTCCAAGAAAGAAAGAGGGTTAGTTTACAATGCAAGCAAGATTATCCAAAAGTCAAGATCTTATGTCATCGTTTTTTACAAAAAAAATAGAGAAAAGGAAAGTGAAACAAGGTATTAGATGTCAGCTTGGGAAAAGAGAAAAAGGAAAGAAAATGTCCACTCTATGTTTTAGTTTGAAGATAAAGGCAAGGAAGTAGAAGTCTTTTGTAGTTTGCAGACAACGCATCTTATATCTTACTTGTGTCAGCAGATCTTCTATTTCTTCTCTCTGGCTGTCCCCATAGAAACTGACCCCACCTATTACAGAGATGGGTCTTCGTTTTCGCCCTCTTTGGAGACCTACTGTACTGATTTGGGCCGTAGACTCCACAAAAGCCAATCCAGGCTGATTTTCACCATCTATGCAGTCTGTTTTCTGAGATTCCACTGCAACTGAATCTTCTGGTATCGAGAAACTCCTGACTGCCAACTGACCATAGTCTGAGAGCGGCCTTGGCCGAGATCTTTTTCCAGAACCCCATCTCCTGGAAGTGAACTTTTGTGGCTCTGTCCTTTCTTCATCCTGGGCTGGGGACATCCTTGACTGGTCATCAGTAACAACCTTTTTAAATGTGAACAAGTCAAATAAGCCACAGCATTTTCTGATACAGAAAAATGTAAAATACATTTTCCACATGGCATATGGTGTAACTTGCTATAAATGTGTTACTGTATCCATAAACAACAACTTATTACAATACATGCAACCAATACATTTCAGGAACAAATTAAATATGTAACTTTGTCACAGAGACATTATACCGTACATGGTGGCTAATGATGACCCCATAAGCATAAGCGCAAATTAGGCCAATGAGCATTACTGACAACTATGATTGGAATTATCTTCCCAGAGTAGCATCAGACCCAGACATAAATACTGTATTTGCTGAACAATCAGCCTGAAGATAGTGTCTGCACACAAAGTATGACACACAGTATTCTCTTTTTTTAAAAGAAGAGCTTTATGGAAACAGTCAACAGAAATGTATTATCCTGCTCGATTTTCCTTTGACAATTAAAGGCAGCTAACAGGGACAGCTATGAATTCAGTGACTGAGCACTGAGTCTTGGAATCAGAACCAAGTTCTATTCCGGTCTCTACAAGGGACTTGTCGTGTGAAGACTAACTCCTCACAGGATCTATTCCCTCAGTCTCCGTCTCTCAAATGAAGATAACTGTGCTTACTCCCCTTTTCAAAAGTGCTGTTTATCTGCTGGTGCAGCTCATTAATTACTGTCATGAGCAGTGAATTTCAGAGCTTCATTGGGAAATAGTGTAGGCTTTGGCTCATCACTTCGAGAAAGCCAAAGCATGGAGGCTTGAAAGAGAAACCTGAACTCTCACTGTGTTGTCTGATTTATAATTTTTTTTATTTATTCAGAACAATTTGCAACTATATCAAATGTAATTGCTAAGATCAAACCCCTGAAAATAAATTATTATGGGCCCTTTTGCTCAGGTCAGTGAGTAGGGGAACACACCCATGGAACCTGCATACCAAAGGGATGTGGAGCTGAATGGAGGAGAACAGGCTGCTCAGCTGCTTACTCACCTACATACATTACCACAAGCATCCTCTGGGCTGCAGCTTAGCACAGGGCAAAGTCTGCATGTGTTTGGGGTGGTGAGTGGCTTCCTGAATGGCACAAGAATTTGTAGGGCAGGTGTTCTGCACATTTCCCTCTCATGGGAGGTGGGCCTTGCTTATATTGCAAATTTACTTGGGGGTTAATGTAGCAGGTTTTTGGCATTAAGTTCTGGTCTCTGTGTGATATCCCCAAACACAAGAACAAGATACATATACAGGTCATCAAAGATGGATAATTAACTGCAGGCCAGCATGTCCACCAGCCAATACTTGGGGGGTAGGGAAGCTTGATAAAATGTATAGAGGGAGGTCAGCTTTAGAGAGCTGCAGGATTCCATTCAGAGCCCTGAGCGTCTTTCTCTTGGCCTTCATGCTATCAAGAGAGTTAACAATGCCCACCTCCACCTCCCTAATTCACTAAAATTTTGTATGTATATTTTCCATTCCATAGATTTTACACCAAAGGGACTAACTGGGCCCTATATTATGATCCTCTGTGTGATCAACCAAGGCTGCTTCAATGAAGCCATCTTTGTTGCATGACCCTTGGATTGTAACAGAGATTTCGCTCTCTTGCATCATGGTAAATATAGCACAGAAACTCTCTGAGGCAGCTTTAATAGTACATGAGAACCAGAAAAGTGCTGAATCTGCTTCAAATGGTATATTATAGTTTTTGCTCTATAGCGGAGCCACATCGTAATTCCTTGAACAATTTTGAGTAAGAACCAAAAGAGAAAGACAGAGAAAAAGGTGTCTCTGGGCTGACAATCAACTTGGACGGATGCCTGATAAAACTTCAAACAGCTGAATTAGAAAGCTCTGAAGAAGACAAGCTATAGTGTCTATAGTGACAAACAGTAATTCATTGCTAAGCTAGCAGACCCTGCTGTAATAACTCTCACTTACCATAAACTTGTGGTAAGTTTGCTTTCGCTTCATTCCTTCCTTCCCTTCATCCCACTATTTTATTAAAGCTTTCATTATTGTTTAGAAAATAGGTACTATTGTCTCAGTACTTCTAATTAAGTATTTTACCCTCCAAATTACATTTATGCTAACATTCAAAGTTTAGTAATGACATATATTCCGCAAAGAAAGCAAGCACCTAAAATCCAATACTTGGTTGTCTCTTAGAGCAGGAGACCATGACATTTCAGCCATTTTCTGTTGCTGGAATTTTCTATATTCACAGCACATGCACAATCTAGTTTCAGCCTCCAGAAAAATACAATGAAATCTGTAAGAGAGATATCCCTTATTTGTCAGTCTTTTGTCTGGATATGTCAACTGCACCTTTTTTAAAAAAAATCACCACTGCTAAGCAGTCAATTTTTGTTGGTCCTTTGAGTGTATCATTGTGTCCAATAATTTTAACTACTAAAAGGAATTGTTTCTTGTAGTCTAAATATTTAATCTGACTATTGTAATCAGAGGGAGAAATCAATACAGGTAGCATTCTGTACAAAATTATCCCACTGACAATGCACAATTTATTGTTACAAATAGAGCAAATAATTAAATTCTAAATTCCAATGCAAATGCTGTAGAGAAGAAATACATTTTATCTTAAACAATCTATAGATCCCAGCTAATGGTTAGCATCTTAGCTAGTGTAAATCAGGTTAACTCCACTGAAGTAAATGGAGCTATGTCAGTTTGCATCAGCTGAGGATCATCAGACCCTTAAAACTACACCTCTAATAGCAGCAGCAGACATAGACTTAAAGAAAGTGCTACCAAGACTTACCTTAGGATCTGACATAAGTGAGAGAGCTCCACATACGCTCTGAGAGAGCAGGGTGTTGATTCGAGAGCATCACAGTGATTCGATTATATATTTTTGTTTTACAAGTTTTTTTGTTGTTTTTTGTTTTTTAAAGAGAAAAGCACATCCAAATGGACTCCCAGTGCAACGAGTAAGGCAAAACTTTCATTCCATGACCTTGCACTTTTAGACTAAGGAGAGGACACGTCATGTGTCATCTCTTAAACTGCTGTTCACACTCCCATTTTGAGCAATAAACCTGTGCAAACAGAGAGACTGTTCACTATTTACAGCACTCCACCTCATGTCCAGTAGCAGATCCATGCAGGAATGCTTACTTTCTGGTTTCCAATACACAATGCTAAAGTACTTCTGTTTTTATACCTAGCTATGTAATCTGTAACAGAGAGCATTTATACAACCAAGAACGCAACCCTCCCCAAAGCAAAATTACAACCTCACTCCCATTGGGGATCAGTTACTTGCTAAGTAGTCCCACTGATGTCCACCAGAGGACTCCTAAATTCCAAAGTACTGCAGCTAATGATTGTCATCCCAGGCGTGCATAGTGATGCAATCCCACACTAGTGCTTGTTTCATGCACTCCAAAATAGCAGTACACCATGTGCAAATCTCTGTGAGTGCAAACAGGAATCCAGCGTTGTTACTGTGCACGGCACACAGCAGATCAGGTGCTTCAGATTCCGGTTCTGATTGGGAGCTCACGATATATTGCATGACCAGCTGGGATGTGTTCACAACACTCACAACAGTGGAGAATGGTGAGGGACCCTGCCTTTCAGACGGAGGTGGCAGGCACTCAGGAAACTGGAGCCATTGAAAAACACCCCGAAACACAGTTGGAAACTCATGGAATGACAGGATGTTGAGCCCGTACCCATGATGCACTGTGATGCTCTCCATCTTCCCACAACTCCTACCAATCCCTGGTGGCGAGTTGCATGTTGTGATAGCTGCCCACAGCCAGGGCTGGATTAAGGCAGGGGCTGCAGGGGCTGCAGCCCCTGGCCCCGGCCTAAAGAGGGGGCCTCCATCAACCAGCTCGGGGATGGGGCAGGAGTACCATGGCCTCTGCCCCCCCCCGCCCGCCAACCTCCAGCAGCAGCGCCTGCTTGAGGGTCCCCCCGCAATCCCCTTTCAGTAGCACAAATTGTGGCTTCCCCCCACAGCAGTGTGGCCTGTGGCCCCCCCAACTCCCTCTGCCGCACCAGCCAGGGCCCCAGAACCCCTGCCCCCCAGCACAGGAGAGAGCAATGGGGGGGCCCACAAGGGGGAGCAGCCCTGCCCCCACCCCCAGGGCCTTGATCCAGGCCTGCCCACAGCAAACAGCTCTGACGGTCAGTGCTGGTCCACCGTGCACATGCTCTGGCGAGACAATGAGTGCTGTATAGACAGACACAAGAGTTATAATTACAGAACTTGCATAGATGAAACTTTCTAGTGTAGACAAGGCCTCAGTCCTCTGCAGCTAGATCTGTCGGTGTGTTTGTCGGTACTGGTCTACATGTAAAAGATTTCCCACTATAGCTACGTCTTTTAGGGGTATTGCCAGTAAAAATTCTACTGTCGACACAATTGTACTGGTACAAAAGGGCCTTATACCTCCATCAGTTAATCCAGTTCCTGAACTGGAATAAGCAACACTAGCATAACCACTTGTATACCAGTATAACTGTGTCCGTACTTGGGTTTTTTTACCTCTTTGCTGATATGCGAACAACCTCTGAGAGCAACAGCCAAGGTCTAATTTGTGTTTTAAATGGGCTGCTTAATAATTTAATTGGGTGATCCCTGGTTCTTGTGTTACATGAAGGAATAGGTGACACTTCCTTATTCATCTTTTCAATATCATTCAAGATTTTATAGACTCTATCATATCCCCTCTCAGTTATCTCTTTTTCAGGCTGAACAGTCCTATTCTTTTTTATCTTTCCTCTTCTTCTGGGGGTTGTGAAAAACAAAGAATTAATGGGAAGTGCAGTAACCAGAGAGCAATGACCTTTCCGCTCACATGCAGAATGTTTTATTTATAAAAAGCTATGTGAAGAACAAATATTTCTTACCTATTTCAAGGAGAATACTTTTGAGATATTCAGCAAATAATTTATCATTAGTAATATTTACTCTTCCTTTGTCCTTAACACTGTTAATATCATGTTTCCAAGTGGCTGCCTAAATTGCACTTGCAAACTTTGCATGTGTAAATGAGTACTGATGGCCTCAATTATCTAGAGAGTCATGCTACAGGCGGCCTGTCTCAGTTTCCCATCTTGTACTATTCAAATAAAATGTCACCCAGGCTTTTTGTGGTCAAAATTATCCTTCATTGGAGCTGGGTTTATTCATAAAAAAATTAACACGGAACTTAAAATCCTAGAACAAAGTACATCTAGGAGTCAACACACAAAAAAGTTTTCTCTTCCTCCTCCCAGTTCTTCTTGCCTGGCTTTGGCAGGCCACACCCAGGCCATCTCTGGAGGATTGATCATCCCCTTTGCCATCTTCCTGCTGGCCTTTAAAGGGGAATCAGCTGTCCTTCATCAGGCCCAATCAGGCAGCTAATGCAGCACAGGTCTGGCTCCTTAGCAATAATCAGGGTTGGCAGACCCAGTCCTTAGGTGCATGCCTCCCTGTCACAGTCCCTCAAGTTTTTAGCTAGAACCAGAAGTTCCAGAAGTATAAAGCACACCCTACATGGCCTAACCAATTAAAAACTAATTTAAAAGTTATAATGGACAGAGCCTTTATCCTTAGTATTTTCACTGAAAGGTTCCAGAGGGGTGGTAGCTGTGTTAGTCTAGGTCAGCACAACAAACAAGGAGTCCTGTAGCACTTTTAAAGACTAACAAAGCTCATACGATAAGTAAATTTGTTAGTCTTTAAAAGTGCCACAGGACTCCTTGTTTGTTTCATTGAAAGGGTAATTTAAAAATAAAAATTACCAGCATTCTTCTTCTAACTAGAAAGCTAGAGATAAAAATCTAATAATGCCAATATAAACATTCATTTTTACAGCAACTTATAAGGAGGTTTAATAAGTTAAATGGAAGATGAAACTGCTGCAAATGAGGAACAAACAGAGAAAAGCAGTTTAAAAAGTCTCAGAACTGGATGTTTTTACAGAAAAGTTGCGACATAATCCATCACATCCTCGTGTACCAACACACACACACAACCCCCCCCCCCCCAGTATGTTATTTTATGTAGTGACCTGACAGCTCTGAATGCAAATACAAATTTTAATGTGTATTTAGTACTATGTGAAAAGGTATGAACCTTCTTATTCCCACACACCCATTGTTTTAATTGTTCACTATTTAAGTACTCAGTGTTCCTGTGGAGTATGACACCTGACAAAAAAGAAGTTAATAGGAATGTCAGAATAGGTTTTCCGAGCTATATGTCCTCCTCACACAAGTATACATGAGCCTGATGGAACAGAGTGGTCATAAATCATTTTATCATCTGCACTTTGTGTAAAAGGCCTGACAAAATATCTCCACCCAGTTTAATTGTTGGCACTAACCTTTGCTATTGTTGCTAAACAGCAGCAGGAAAATTTAGCTGAAGCTCTTACATATTATCACTACTTTCTAAGGTCACAAGGTAATATTTATATTTGATGGACACAATCAATATTTTATTTACAAAACATAAAGGGTCATAGATATGATCAAACTGACTACTGTGTAGGTTTTGAGCACCATAAACCACAAAGCTGCTGCATGCTTTAAAAATTTCAGGAGCAACCATCATTATCCTACTCCAGTGAGCTGAAGTGACATCCATGCCCAATAACTCACTGTTGACTAGGTCTGGAAGACAGGCAATTTTCGATAGATTTAGTGTTGGCATAATTGATATACCAATTGTTATCACACAGATAAATATTTTTATCACACAGATAAATATTTTTACTTTAGACAGAAACTACAATGACAATTAACATTTTGTTTGCATCTTTTACTGTGACTTAATCATCTGTATTAAACATTCCCATTTCATAGACAAGATAAAAGCTTTCTGGTTTTCTCTTAGTTAAATAAAACTCCCATAAACATGCCTTCTCTTTCCCTTCATAATTCTCCACTGCCAATATTGTCATTTAAAACAAGGAATCCTTTTAAAGCACTGGGAAGAAATCATACTTTGCTCGGAAGTGCAATCTACAGTAAATCATAAATCTGTGATTTATTCTTTAGGGCTATGTCTACACTTGTAAAGTTGTCAACTCTGTTAAGTCGACTTAACAGAGTGGCTACACTTTAAGTTGACTTAAGTCGACCTTGTTAAGTCGACTTAACAGTAGACATAGCCATCCACACTGGCTTTAAGTTGACTTAATAAGGTCGACTTAGTGCTATTCCCCATCCACACTGGCTTTAAGTCGACTTAAGAAGTTGACTTAAGGCTTAAGTTGACCTTCAGAGGTGGTGTTATTAAGTCGACTTAAGGAAGCGCTTAAGTCGCCTTAATAAAAGCCCAGTGTGGACGCAGCTTTGTGTACATCGACTTAAGCGTCCTTAAGTCAACCTAAGTTGCCAGTGTAGATGCACCCTAAGAGCCTCCTTGGTTGGGGAAAAGTGTGTTTCGCTGAAAACAGAGTTCAAATTCTACTATCAAGGTTTCTCTCCATTAAGTAAATTTTGCATTAATTTAATTGCTAGTTATGTCTATGAAACCTCATGAAGAACATGTAGTTGCATGGATGTAACTAAGAACAAATTCAGCCCTGGGTTTCTAAAGTGGTTTTAATACATAAACCAAGGAAAGCACAGTTGTCCCTAGCATTGAGGATATTTCCACCTGAAATACTCAAATGCTTTACCGACATTAATGAAATTATCTGCATGCATAATATCCTCTCTTCACAGGCAGCAGAGCAGGAGTAAGAAAGCAGTTAAGTGATTTGCCCAAGATCACACAGAAAATCTGCGCAAAAGCTAGGAACCCAGATCTCCTGATTCTCAGACTTGTGCTTAACCTCAAGCAGAGGTGTCATTGTCGTCGGGCTGGCAGGGCGCCAGCCCCGGGTAGAAAATCCTGAGCCCCGAATCTATTTTCCCCAGAAGGCACATGCGCACCCAGGTGGAATGCTGCGTTCTGCCCAGGGGCCTCAGCGAAGCCGCAGACTCCTGCTGCGGCCAGGCTGGGGAGATTCAAATCTCCCGCCCTGAGCATGCCCAGACAGCGTGTGCTCAGGGTGGGAGCGGCCTGGCCCAGAAGCGGCTCTGCCGGCCATCCCTGCAGCTCTGAGCCTCCGGCTAGGTGAAGGGGCTGGAGGGAGGCCTGGAGAGGGGTGGAGGGGACAAGGAGACTGGCTGGGTTAGAGGCCTGGAGAGGGGTGGAGGGGACAAGGAGACTGGCTGGGGGCTGGGTAGTGGTGGAGGGGACTATGCACGGCAGGAGTGGGGACTTCGTGGGGGGCTGGGGAGGGAGGGATGGATGGAGTTAGTGGCCTGTGGAGGGGGCATGGGGAGAAGGAGACTGGGTGGGGGCTGGGTAGCAGTGGAGAGGACTATGGGCAGCTGGAGGGGGACTGGGTGGGGAGCTGGGGAGGGATGGATGGAGTTAGAGGCCTGGAGAGGGGTGGAGGGGACATGGGGACAAGGAGACTGGTGGGGGCTGGGGAGGGGTGGAGGGGATTATGGATGGCTGGAGGGGGACTAGGTGGGGGGCTGGAGAGGGATGGAGGAGGTTGGGGGATGAGTGGGGGTTAGGGACAGAGGGGCCTGGGAAGGTGTGGAGGAGGTTTGGGGGCTGAAGGGGGGTGGAGTGAAGATGGGGAAAGCTGGGGAGTTAGGAGGGCTGGAGTGGGGGTTTGGGGGCAGGGGTGGGCTGGGGGCCACAGCCCTGGATCTTTTTGCTATCCAACAACGCCCCTGGCCTCAAGCACACCCTTCCCCTCCTTTCCCTATTTGAACTCATTGTAGTACACACATTTTCCCCTGGTATGGAGAGGGGACTTTACTTCTGAATAAGAAGTATGTTTCCTCTAATCTCATCAATGAGGTGGTAAAGAGGCAAGCATGCTAAAAAGCTGCCAAATCATTGCCATTAGTTTTCCAGAGTTTTTCAATTGTTTTTCTGCAATAGACTAACACGGCTACCCTTTGCAGCCTGATTAGTTTTCCAATGACTTATAGTTGGGAAATACTTTCTCCTTTACCCACATATTTAAATTAAAAACCGCAAGTGTGCAGTGCACAGTAACATAACAATTACAAATTCCAAAGGGGTAGCCGTGTTAGTCTATTGTAGAAAGACAACAGAGTCTTGTGGTACTTTTAAAGACTAACAGATTTATTAGTCTTTAAAAGTGCCACAAGACTCTGTTGTCTTATAACAATTACACACTTTCCTGTTTCTTCTAATGGGTTTTCAGTTGATCAAACATTTAATATTGCCAATCCTGAGAGGTCACACATCAAGTCAGAACCCAAAAAATAATGAGATTAGCATAAAAGTCAGGAGGGTTTTTAAAAAAAAAATATTTAAATGAACAAATCTTTTTTGGTCTGTCTTCTGGTTTTTTAACCACCACTCCACTGGTCATTATTCAGGGGTATGTGACAAATGGAGGTTGGAAATCCAGCCTTATGTGCATACTGGATGTGCCCACACAAAAATGCAGGTTACAGCTTTGCTGTGCTTGGTTCAACAATGCCCTATTGCCAGGAGGCCACATGGGATCCCACAGGCCTCCACTGCTCCAAACTTATTCCTTCCCAGCAGGTTCATGCAGCCTTCCCCTGCTCCAAGCCTCGATCCTCTGATGGGCTCCAGCTGCCTCTGTCTACAGCCTGCAAGGGAGTGGACTGCCCTGGGCACCAATCGCCATTCATTCCCACGTTCTAATCTATGTTGTGGTGCCAGGGTGAGGTCGCTGTTGCAGAGCTTGGAGTTGAATGGGGTCAACTTTGCTGCACTGAGGCATGTGGTGCAGGGCTCTGTCCCTCTCCGCTCAGAGGGCCCAAGAGAACTCCAGACCTGCATGCAGCTGCTATTTCTGTCTGCGGTATAAGCAACACAGTGCCTTCTATAGGCCAAATGGGAAACTGCATGCAGCAAGCAACTCAGTAAGTGTGTTTCACTTGAACTGAGATTCCAACTCTTCAGAATGTCACCATCAGCTGAACTCAGACATCTGAGATCCAGGAAATGAAGAGTTAAGGCACACACCTGCAACCTTAAGTCTGTCCCCCCTGGAAGTTGGACTAACCCCCTGAGAAGATTCGATAAGACTGATGCTATTTGCTACATGCAGATCTGAAACGGGGTGGAGCCGCTGGCCCAGGCATGGAACGGGAGAGCAGAGCCCAGCCTTTGGGCCAGCCCACCCCACCCCCACTCCTGCCACCAGCTGGCCTGCAGCTGCGCTGTGGCCGGGCCTGGGGCTGGCTCCCGTGGGTGGGCTGCCTTGGGTTCGGGGCCGGGGCCGGGCTGGCTCCCACAGGCGTGCAGCTTCGTGTTCCTGGTCAGGGTCAGGGCCAGCTCCCCGTCAGCGGCGGCCTTGCGTTCAGGGCTGGGGTGGCTTCGTGTTCCCAGCCGGGGTCAGCTCCCAGTCTCTGGGGGGCGACTGGGGTCCTTGGGAGGCGGAGTGGGCCGGCCCACCATGTTCCTCTCCAGCATGCGGGGGCGAGGGCCCTGCCTAGGCCAATTGGCCTTGGGTCTCGCTCCCCACAAGGGATGGCCCTGTCTCAGCTGGTGCTCCTCAGACATAGTGCAGGTGATCCATGACCCACCCCAACCCCACCCCATTGGGGGGGCCTGAGTTTGGAGGAAGGAGGAGCAATTTAATGCCCCAGCCATAGAAAATCTTCCAGGTATGTGGCAGCAGATGTTGATGCACATCTGGAAGCTTTGCTGTGACTGGGGCATTTATTGCCAGTCACTGTTACCAACTTTTTCGAGAATGTTTTCATCATGTATTCCTTGTAAAGTAATTAATACCGTAGGTGTTTCCCAGTCCACTAAGGGTTGAAAAATCCTGGTCTAGGGGCACACATGGCTGAGGGTCTCTATGGTTTAACAAAAAGTGAGGGATAAGATTACTTCATGGATTCCATGACCTCCGTGGCATTTTCTCCAGGAGCCCGGGAGCTGTCAGCTGCGGTGGTCCTACTTCTCCCTTGCAGAGGGGCTTGAGCTCTCATGGGCCCCCACCCCCTCCACCCCCGGCTTCAGTAGTCTCCCATCACCACCAATACCCCTATCCATTATTTTTACTAAAATCACGGACTTCCATTAATTTTTGTTTATTGCTCATGACCTGTGCGTGACTTTCAGTAAACCAACCGTGACAAATGCTTAGCCTTAAACGTCTCAGAAAGGATCCTCTGGGCAATGCTGAAGGGGGTGGTAACGTTTAGCAAGTCTACAATGGGTGTTTGTGTGGAGCAATCTCAGGGTTTGAGTGAGGCACCTCCTGTGTGCTATACTTTACCTAGCTCCAAGGTTTGTCTTTGCACAGAGGAGCGTTTGCCTTTCGCCTACAGAGCTGATATGCTCTATTCCCAGTGTCCTGTAGCATCTGTATGGGTAGCGCTAGTATGTGTGTTATTGGGGTGTAGTGCATTCACACAGGGGACAGAGTTCAGACTGCACTGTGCAGTGGTGTGAACCTTAATTCTTCATTTCCTAGGTGTTAGATGTTTGTGTTCAACTGAACTAAACATTGTGAAGGAGCATAAGACACCATTGGGCAACTTTAGCTGCATTAATGAAGATTTTTGTAAGTGAATTTCCTATATGGTGTTGCTGGGGGGGGGGCGCCAAGTGGGGGGGGGCGCGTTGGGGGAACTGTGTATGTTTTACAGAAAAAGACCTGATATTTGCAAGGGGTAGTGTTGAGATAGGGAAGTATAGTTATTATGGGGATTTGTGGGAGAAACCTGCACACTTTGAAAGGTGATAATGGTCATACTATGGAATGTTTTTCTTTAATATGGAGTTGCTTATTGGGTAGGTAGAGAAAACACAGACATGGGTTATTTCACAGTATTCTGAACGTTTCATTGCATGTAGGTTACCGCAATTTTAAGCAAGTGAAGGGAGAACAGTATCTGTCTGTCCTTCTCAATCAAGTCCCTTGCCCCATTGCCTCATACAGCATATACCCCCATCCCCGCACTTGCATTTCTAGGTCCCTTCCACTCACCATCCTTGTGTCTGCAGCTACAGCTGACTCTTAGCAGAACAGGGGGCTCAAAGAGGTATGAAGTGACCCAGGAGGGAATACAGCCTGAAACACTAGCTCAGAGAGATGTAAACTGCTCCGTTCACCTCAGTGGATTGTCTCATCCTCCCTCCTGGGGCTTTAGTGCTTGGTATGCCATGCTGAGTGTGAATAGATCTCAACTTGGGATGCGTCTACACTGTAGCACTTCAGTGGAACTGGATACTCTATCTACACGAACGGGAGGGATTATCTACACGAACGGGAGGGATCCTCCCATCAATAGGCAATCCACATCCATGAGAGACAATAAGTGCAAGAGAAATCTTCCATCGACTTAGCACTGATTACACTGAGGGCTAGGGCGTTTACACTCCTGGCTATGGATTTTTCACAGCCTGGAGTGACATAGTTAAGCCAGTTTAATATTCTAGTGTAGACTAGGGCTTGAGCTCAGCACTGTGTGCTTGGTTGTATGCTCCCACCATGCCCGTTTTAAGTTCCCAACTACAATCTCAATGCACTGAACACGCTGTTTCCCAGCTCCCCATCTTGGCCCCGTCCTGGGGGTGGGAGGGCATATTTTGAAAGGGAGACAGAAATGGGGGGTTATAGAAGTGGGGTCAGTCAGCACAGCTGAGATGAGGCACCTCTATAACCTCCATTGCGCAGCTTACCCCTACTCCTCTGGCCTCACTCTCCACACAGAAGTGCCATCATCAGGAAGGAAGAGAGAGCTGGAATCAATCCCTCACTGCTGGAGACAGCACGGGGAAGGCCAGGGAGCCATCCCCCCTGCACCTGGATCACCCCACTAAGTCCTCCACACTCAGAACCCCACCCCACTGAACCCCAACCAGCTACACCTGGCCCCACCCCACCACGGCCCATTCCACTACCACCCAGACCCCCTTATTGATTTCCAACCACCTTCACCTGGACCTCTTTGTCCCTGCACCTAGAACTCCACAATGAGCCCCTCTGCATCCAGATCCCCCCCCACTTCCACAGACACCTCACTGAGCCACTTTCATCCAGACTGCCCCCCACAGAAGCCTCTCACCCCACACTTGGATCACGCCACACCTAAGCAGCTCCACACTTGGATCCTGGCGGGCTGAGCCTGCCTGCCTACCCCTGGTGCATCTGGTACAGAAGGGCAGGGCTCCATGGTGTTTCTGGGGCAGGCCTGACCCTTGCACTGTGTCAGGTGCAGCCTCAACCCCAAGTCCATGTCCCAGATGGGAGGAGGCAAGGGGTGCGGGGTGGGGGGGGGCTGGGAAGGGGGAGATGTGCTGCATTGTGATCTCCCATCTCTGTGCAGGCCATGGTCTGTGCTCCCTACTGCCATGCTGGGGCCCCACCTTTGTTTATTGACAAATAAAATTTGCATAATTTAAAATATTGTGCACAGAATTTTTATTATTTTACAGAATTCCCTCTGGAGTAATATACCATCTGCCAACCTAGCTGTGTCTACAGGATTAGACTGACCTAACTACAGTGCACAGGGTTAGAAATTTTTCCATGTAGCTAGACTGACCTAAGTTTTAAGTGCAGACCAGCCGTATGCATGACTAGTGTGTGCCAACCTGGTGTTACAAACTTTATTCTTAGGCCACTATGGGGTCTATACTGACATTGGTATGCTGCTGTAATTATGCTGGCCTAACCACATCATGCAGATGCAGCCTATACCCATCAAGAAGATTTTACTTTGGTAGAAAACAACCTCTCCAAGTGACAGTAGCTAGCTTGATCACAGAATCATAGAAACTGGAAGGGACCATGAGAGGTCATCGAGTCCAGTCCCCTGCACTCATGGCAGGACCCTCTTAAACCATCCCTGAGAGGTGTTTGTCTAACCTGTTCTTAAAAACGTCCAATGATGGAGATTCCACAACCTGCCTAGGCCATTTATTCCAGTGGTTAATCACCCTGACAGTTAGGAATTTTTTCCTAATGTCCATCCTAAACCTCCTTTGCCGCTTCTATCCACCTAGCTGTGTCTACATTGAGGATTAGTTCAGCATAGCTACAGCACTCAACGGCTATGATCCCTCTAAGAGAGAAATCCTTAGTAGGCTGAAATCAGATTGGGGAGGTTTAACCACACTTTGGCATCCAGGTGCGTGCAAGAAGACCGAGGGGATTTTGTAAACACCTGATTTTGGAGGGGGCTGTATTTTAGGAGCCTTCTGCTCAGATGACCACAACTTTAGGCCACTAACGCTATCCTGAACCCTCATGAGACACAGCAAATTTTAATACAGTCCAAGTCAGCATGTGGATTTTAGAGCACTTAGATAATCTGCAACGCTCAACCTGAGGGCTGGCCTACACTTAAAACTTACCGCTGTATCAGTAGAGCTGTGCAGCCGTAAGAACGCTCGTGTTGCTGCATTATGTCGGTGGGACAGAACTCTCTCGCCAACATAATAAAACCACCTAAATGAGCAGAGTCTCCCACTGACATAGCGCACTCCACATTAGCTCTTACACAGGCAAAATTTCTGTCACTCGGGGGGTGTTATTTTCACACCTCTCAGCATGAGTGTGAGTACAGACAACGCTTTAGCTACATCGGAGCTGCAATTCTGCTATATTTTAGATTTATAATTAAGGCCCTACCTAATTTGCAAATTCACCAGGCCCCGGTGACTTGAACACACCTAATTTATCTAAATATTCTTTAACCTATTCTCTCCCTATTTTGGCTTATATTCATTCCTCCTTGTTGATATGAATTATCTGGAATACCGGGTTGCCATTAAACCTTTTTAGTGAAATCAAGCAGTAGGCTTCCACTACAATTTGGATGCTGAATTCAGATGTGTGGATGTTATGTTTTACCAGTCAGCCCTGAATGGATGGTGTGCTCCAGCAGTCAGCTCTGAACTGACAGCTTTTCCATATTACCATAATTTATAAATGTCCATTATTATTTTTCTGTGATTTTCCATATCTTGTCCACAATTTAGCCATACTTATTTGCCATTCATCCCATGATTCAAGTAGGGCCTTATTTATATTTCTTTGCTATCATGCAGGTAGAATTCTGGGCTTGGATTGTATGGAAGTTGATGTACAGTTTCTCCAATTATCATTAAGGTTGCTTAAATGGAGTGCTTGTGGCAGACAGAGCCCATGCATCAGAGAATTTGGTCACCTCTGCTATGGTAAATTCAGAACAGCAACTAAATTTCAGCAACCTCAGAGTCAAAAGCAAGTCCAAAATAAGGCTTTTTAAAAAAAATAAAAAATCAACAATATGGCCTCATAACCTGCTTCCTGAATTTTTCACTAGTAGCTAAGTAAGGCCCCAATCCTACTAGCTGCTCTGCACAGGCTAACTCTGGACTTCAAGGGGGTCTTCAGGAGTGTAAGAGTTTGCCCCTGCAGAATAGTTTGTGGTATCAGGGTTTAGATCTCCCGTAACGTGCTTCAAGCAAAGAACCATTTGGGACAAGTGAGTTATGTACTTGTCACCTCACTTATGGGAGAGGGAAACAATCAGGTGCTGGAACAGAAAGAGAAAGAAAAGAACAGATCCAGAAAAGGCTGGAGCGGAGCTGCGTGCATTAGTGCTAGTAAGTATGAGGGTACAGATTTGTTTTCTAGAAGAGAAATAGGTTATCCAAGTAGGTATCTCATTACCTCCTCACCATATCAAGGCACTTCCTTAATGTAAAATTATCCATTAAGGTAAACCTAAAATGTGAACATAAAACATTTAGGTAACAAGCTTTCAAACTTTCCTGGGCTTACCTCAAGCTAATTTACATTAAGAACAGCTTGGGGCCTGAGGCAAAGGAACATATTTGGACTGTATATTGACCTGTACCACAAAGTTAAAATTTGTATCTGAACTTGCACCTGATTTTTTGGGGAAATTGTTGGAGATCTGTGGGTTTTGGCATGGGCCCACCTCTGTTCAGCATGCTATTTTATATTTAAATATGTGGCTAATAGATGCATTGCATAATGTACAGATAAGTCCCAGTGAAACTCTGGACCTTTGGCGGCATGCCCATCAGTGTGGTATTTTACATTAGGACCCAGTCCTAAGGTTTGTGTGCTCATGCGGCCAAAGCTACATCTCAAAGGGTAGCTTATTTTGAACAATCTGAAACTGCACAAAGGCAGTTTTTTGGATGGATGCAATGCTCTAATTGAGAGGTGTAAAGCAGAGCAAACAAGTCAAAAGTCCAACCCAGCATGACGTGATGTGGCATTCCAGGTAGAGTCTATTAGCTGAATAAGCACAGACTTAAAATCATTCTGACATATGAGGAGATGATAAGTTTTGGCACAATGGTGATGCCAGGGCTCCACTCTGCTGAGAAGTGTGGAGAGCAGCAAAGAGGACTAAGTGAGGAACTAAGTTCCATGGCAACTAAAGGACTGTCTACCACTTAGTGAGGACACTGCCTATGCTGGTGAGTTTCTCCTCTTGGTATAGATACTCTACCCTCCCCGAGAGGTGGTAGCTATGCCGGTGGCAGAAATCCTTCTGTTGACAGAGCATTGTCTCCATGCGGAGGTAGGTTAGTGTAGTTATGTCACTCAGGGGTATGGAAAACCCCCACCCTGACGTAAATTGGTAGCGTAGACCAATCTTCCGAGTGGCTCTGGTTCTGAGTGGGGTTAGGGTACTGGTAGGAATGGAAAAGAGTGAAAGTTTCCACTTTTCCATGGAGGGCACATTCTATCATAATTTGCATCTCACTATACACCAAGTTAACACTGCTCCTTACTGTGTTAGCTTCCACTCCATGCCTGTACCCTCCTCACAGAGGCATAGAAACATGTTCTTTGCACAGGCATGGACAGAGAATGCCTG
>ML686127.1:1380140-1392372 GCA_007922175.1 Pelusios castaneus
AGGCATAGAAACATGTTCTTTGCACAGGCATGGACAGAGAAGTCAATGGTTGCATGTACTGAGCAGGGCATTAGAAAGAAACTCCATTAGATTTTCCTGAGTTCTTCATCTCCCTCTCATGGGTACTACCACATCTGATATGTCTCAAAATACATAAACACTAGTGTGTGTGGTGGCATTTCGGTTTAGACAGCTGAAGTGGGAGATAAACTGCAAAGAAACCTCACAGAAGTACTTCACAGCCTCAAGGGTAAAAATCATCATCAATAGTAACACCAGGATAAAGTTACTCCTTTTAGGTTGGTGTCAGAATGTAAGACAGAATGCAGTATTAAAAATAATGTAGTAATAACCTGTATTTGTGATGTATACATGCACTGAAATCTGCATCTTTAACAGCAGTGCAGAAGTATTTGGGGAGGAGAAGACAGAGGTTTGGATTCAGTGCTTGATGAGATCATAAGAACAGCCATACTAGGTGAGACCATTAGTCCATCGAGCCCAGTATCCTGCCTTCCGACAGTAGCCAATGCCAGGTGCTTCAGAGGGAATGAACAGAACAGGTCATCATCAAGTGACCCAGCCTGTTGGCCATTCCCAGCTGCTAGCAAACACTAATTCCTACCTATCCTGGCTATGTCATGGGCATAGTCTACCACTAGATGGCAGCTGGGTTGTATTAATTCTCTCATTTAACTGCTACATATTTCGTTTCCAGGAGAGGAGATTGAGATACACGTACTAACATTTTCAGGTCACCTGGCTGTTTAAAAGCATCTTTGCACATGCACTGTGTGTGTCAAAATTGTGAAACAAAGCAGAGTGGTTTTGACACCCTAAAAATGTCTAATGAGAATGTATTCTACTGCCCTGACACACACACATTATTACATGTCATGCCCTAATTTTCCTGCAACTGCAAGTATCACAGTAATCTAAACTATTTTCAGTTCTATTACTTTGGCCAGCGAAATGAAATGACAGGGCTTATAATGAATATCTGTTTACAGTCAGTTTTTGCAAAATGTATCAGGCCTTGTTAATGTAAGAAATCCTCACCCATCTAGTAAATCTATAGTTTGACCAGCTGAGATTTTTGTGGTTTATAAATAATGCAGGCACTCTACGTTTCTGTAGACAGCATAAGGATCATTCTGACAAACAGAGAAGGCAGAACATCAGTCTTCTGATTTTTATGAGCTATTTTCATCTGGGATACAGAAGGGAGAGACTTTGACCTTCATACAATGGTATTTTTTGCACTGGAACAGTTAAATCAATTTAGTTGTGTACTTACTGTCCAGGCTGCTCAGGACAAAAGCCTTCATAGCATCAGCTGCACCCTAATCTGAGATCTTAATATAATGGCTGATTATTTCCATGCTGGAAACTTAGGCCTAACCCCCCAAAAAGCCAGGATGACTGTTTCCATCTGAACAGAAAAATGGCTAATACCAAACTCGATGTAAAATTCCGTGGGAGAGTGTCAGCAATAAGAGTAACCCAAAATATCTTGGCATTACACTGGACTGGAGTTTGATCTTCTGACTATACCTTGAGAACACCCGCAATAAGGTCAGGTCTCGTGTCACGCTTATTAGGAAACTGACTGGAACATTATGGAGCTACAGTTCATGGACCCTATGAACCATGACAACTGGTACACTCTGAGACTGAATACTGTGCGCCAGTGAGGTCTCAGAAGTCACACTAAACTCCTTGACACTCACTCAATAATGTAATGCACACAGTGCCAAATTGACCCCAGTTGACTGGCTCCCAATCCAATTGCACATCCAGCCTCCACAGATTAGAAGAGCTACCCAGATATCTTGGTTTTGTAACCATGTCAATGCAAACACAAGGATCCCATTGCACAATGACCTACAGAATTCACCAAAGACAAAATTAAAATCCTGCAACCCTCTCTAGAACCACATCAAGACCCTTATACTCAACTTTGACGCTGAGGCTCAAAGGACAGCCACATGGAGTGTTTTAACTGCTCAAAACAATCAGCTCATTGTTGATGATGAACCTCATGAGGTTCAACAAAGACAAGTGCAAAGTCCTGCACTTAGGACGGAAAAATCCCATGCACTGCTACAGGCTGGGGACCGATCGGCTAAGTAGCAGCGCTGTAGAAAAGGACCTGGGAGTTATGGTGGACGGGAAGATGAATATGAGCCAACAGTGTGCCCTTGTTGCCAAAAAGGCCAATGGCATATTAGGCTGCATCAGTAGGAGTATTGCCAACAGATCGAAGGATGTGATAATTCCCCTCTATTCGACACTGGTCAGGCCGCATCTGGAATACTGTGCCCAGTTTTGGGCTCCCCACTACAGAAAGGATGTGGACAAATTAGAAAGAGTCCAGCGGAGGGCAACAAAAATGATTAGGGGGCTGGGGCACATGACTTATGAGGAGAGACTGAAGGAACTAGGCTTATTTAGTCCACAGAAGAGAAGACTGAGGGGAGATTTGATAGCAACCTTCAACTACTTGAAGGGTTGCTCCAAAGAGGAGGGAGCTAGGCTGTTCTCGAGGGTAACAGAGGACAGAACAAGAAGCAATGGTTTCAAATTACAGCTGGGGAGGTCAAGGTTGGATATTAGGAAAAACTTTCTCACTAGAAGGGTGGTGAAGCATTGGAATGGGCTATCTAGGGAGGTGGTAGAATCTCCATCTTTGGAGATTTTTAAGGCTCGGTTAGACAAAACCCTGGCTGGGGTGATTTAGTGGGAGTGGTCCTTCTTTTTAGCAGGGGGTTGGACTAGATGACCTCGTGTGGTCCCTTCCAACCCTATTATTCTATGATTCTATGATCCTCCTGACAACCACCTGATTTTGATTTATGTTGGAAAAACTGGTGCAGATTGAATCACCTCAGGACATCTCATGGGAGATATGGACAAACCCTCTTTAAATGGAAAATGAGACAAACACCTGTATGCGACTGTGGTCGCCAGTCACAAACAATGAAGCACATCATAAATGAGCGTCCCCTTCCTTCTTTAGCCAGCGGTCTGATGGACATTTACCAGCTCACTGCTGCAGCAATGTGCTGGCTATCAAGCCTAGTAATCATTGCTACCTACACAAGCCGTACGAAAGAAGTTGTGTACGATTAGCATAGATGGACTGTATCAGTCTAAACTGTGACTTACACCAGTGGGGCTCTGAAAAGTGAGGTAAAGCTGTAGTGATGCAAGTTACAGTTGAAACAGGTACAGAACATCTACACTAGAGTTCTGCACTGATGAAGCCACATCAGTGTAACTACACCAGTGCAAAACCCCCACCATATACAAGGCCTTTGCATTTACCCACCTCAAAAATGCAGCAATATGATTGGCCATATCCAAGGACAGTTGTCAGTTTTTAATTAGGCACAAGGAAATCCATTATCATTAGTGGCAATGTATTAAGCCTCCATTCCCCATTTAAAAACCATTAATGGACAACGACAGGTAAAATAATTGACTGCTTTTGAAATATGACTCCCAATATTTAATTAATTTACTAATACCATTTCCAATAATGCACAGTAACAACAATTGGAGGTTTGATTTATACTGTGCCTTTCATCTCACTGTGGTCTACAAACGTTAACATTTTCTGTTCCAAGGGAAGAGTGCTACCTACTGAATCAACGTGACTGCACAGGGCACCCCACGTGTTCTTCAGTCATTACCAAGCCGAGAACTGACCCAGCCAATCCTGGCTTAATTGATGAAATCCAACATGATGACATCACAGCGAGGTATATCTGCAGGCCATAATAAACTGCCCATGTAAATGTACTCCGACAGTCTTGCTGCCAACACTTTCCTAAATATTAATGCACACAGGGAAAAATAATTTGATGTTCTCTTCCAAACCAGGTATTTAAAAAAATATAAATCTTTGCTTGCTGATTGTCAGCATATTTGCGCTATAACAAGCTGCAACAGCTGCTAACATCCAGATTGCCATTTTTGTATTAATAAAAACAAACCCTGCAACACGAACATCTAACATATAGCTTTGGCTTTCCTTCTTACCTCTTCCTTCTTTTCTTCAGCACCAGAAGCTAAATTGAGGCTTAGCTGAGAGTGACTGCTGATGCCACTGTCTTCCGCTCCGTCATCATAGTACGTAGTTTGCACCAGGTCCTGGAAGCAAACAGGATTTCTCCCCAACTTCGGAGCAGGTAACTCAACCCTTTCCTCACTTTCCATTGAGCTCAGTGACAACGTGCTGTGACCATCTGGGCAATGGAAATTGATATTGCACTTGACTTTCTCAGCACTGGGGCTCTGAGGTTTAGGGGCAGTGGGCCGAAGAGGAATGCTAGGCTCAGACTCACACGTAAGCTGGCAGATACTTTTTGGTTCATCTGAGTCTACATAAAACACTTCGTCAGGAAGTGCACTAAGCTTGTTAATAACGTGTGATGTACTAACAGCATCTAGGGCAGATGATAATGTCCTGGGGCTGTTGGCCTCACCAGTAACTGCATTTGTTTCAGTGTCTCTATCCTGAGAAACAGTGGGACTACGGTGACTCAAAGTTCCAGAAAAGACAGAACCTGGAGTGCACACAGGTGATGTGCACCTCCGCCTATCATTTTCTGTGCTACTAGAAACTCTGCGGGAGTAGTCCTCATGTAGCCTGCTGTTTGCTCTGGTTCTCTGGCTTTGTTCGTTCAGAGGAGACGTGCTTTTAGGACCATCTTTCTTCCATGCAACATCGGTAACATTGCTTACAAGTTTCAAAACTCTGTCAAAATCCTTAGCTCTGACAGGGCTCTTCCAGCGTTTTGACCGCCTCTCTGGGTTTCCACTGGCTTTGTCCGAGTCAGCAGAAGAAGTGCTTACTGTCCTTTGTGGTATTTGCTTTTCATTTGCAATCTTGAGGTCAGTGAGATTTGAGGTGGACTTTCGCTTGAATGAGCTTTTCTTCAGAAAGTTTAAGTTATCTGTGCTTTTGCTTCTCCTGTAGATAATCCTGTTGTTTCCAGAATCTTTCACTAAAATTTCACAGATCTTTGACTCCTGAGTCACAGGAGATGTTGGCCTGGTGCAGTTCTGCTGACTCTGAATCTTATCAGTGTCTAATAAATTTATGCGGCCCATGCCATAGGCACGTCTGATGCTGCGTGATCGGTGAGTGTTCCTCAGGAAGGAATCATCACTTTCCTCTACGTCAGAGCAATCAGAAGCCAAATCATCCACTGGAGAATGGAAATCATGTAAAGGCCCTGTACAAGAATACCGATTAGTCTGAACTCTCACCACTGCTCCATTTGAGACATGTTTTCCCACAGTGTTCTCATTTAAGACTTCTGAGCTTTCCCTGGCCTGAATCCCTTGAAGAACCGAAGATTTCAGTTTCTTGAAAGATCCCATTTTCTTAATGGACGACAAAGCATTCCAAGTTGTGGAGCTGCCCATCACAATCAGAGAATGAGGCCTTTCTGAGTTGGAGGTAGTTCGTTTCCTAGGAGTAGAGAAAAAGCGCATGATATGTGAAGGGCTGAGTTTGTCATCTTGTATTTCCTCTCCAGGATTGCTGTGACTATTGCATCCCCCATTGCTAGTTATACTTCTTAGGTCTTTATTATCCATAACCATACAGTTAATGGAGGTGCCATTTCCGCAGCCATTCTGAAATGTTGTCATGTTCTCAATGTTGTAGGCATGAGGGCAGAGGGTGTTATAGCTCAGATCCACAATACTGGCTCCCTCAATTAAATCAGGTCCCAGCCCTTCGTCTATAGCACCTCTTCGTGCCTTGTTTTCACATTTACCCTGTGAGTTGAGTTCTCCAGGCTGCACCACCTGCATCAAGAAAACAAAGCCAGCAGTTAGCCATTTTTGCCCCCAAAATGAGACATGGTTCCCTATGAATAAAATCAAGGGATACTGTTAACTAAACAAAGCTGTATCACAGAGCTAGGGAAAAGTTGTTAACAGTTCACTTAAAACAACAAAAAGGATACTGATCTTCAGTTTAGTTATTTAAAAGACCAATTACACTGAAATGGTTTTTGTGCCACTTTTTAAGACTAACAAATTTTGGAACGTGAAATGTTTTTGTTTCTCTGTCTCAAATAATCACACCTCAGTAGAACAGATATCCTGTAATGTTATAAACAGAGTCCTGTGGCACTTTTAAAGACTAACAGATTTATTTATCACATGAGCTTTCGTGGGAGAAAATCCCACTTCATCAGACGCTTTGAAGATGGGAAACTTACAGAATGGGAGGAAATTAAATGCAGGGGAGTGTATGACATAGGATCAGGTCAGGCTGTAACAGCAAATCAAAATAGATGTTAGGATTCAAACACTGGGAAACAGCATATAGAGGAAGGTGAGGTCAAATCACCTGTTGTAGTGAGAAAAGAATCCATAGTCCCTGTTTAACCTACCCAATTCAACAATACATTTTTAGGAAATATAATCCACCTTTTAAGCACAACATTATGCTGTTACAAGAAACGAAATTCTAAGACTAAAACATGACAGATGCTTCGGCACTTGCCTGCTTTATTTTGTATTTTTAACTTGAAACAAAATGGAAACTTTAAAAAAAATATATTATTCTATGAGAGGAGATATCTACCTGTTTCTCTAATCACAGTGTTAAGTTCCCAAATTCCAAGACACATGAGAGTATATGCAACCAACAGGAAAGATTCACATAAAAAAGACTGAATGCTTTCAGAAAGATAAATTTACTACCATGTGCCACCTATTCCTATGATATTATGGAAATAATATAACAATAGTGGAACATGTATATTTTTCTATAGCTTATTGCTATCCAACGGCCATGTTTGGTCCCCTTACTCATGCATGGAGCATCGCATAGTTGCAAGGCACTTAACTGTCTTGTAATTTCCTTATCAGACAAGTCAAATCTACAGTAAAGCAATTTCCTCTAACAAAAGAAAAATATATAGGCAGTTATTTGAGGTAGTACAAAAAATACACCTAAAACTCTGCTGCCCTTACCACCACAACAAAAACAGGTTTCTTATTTTCCTAGGGACAGTAGGAGGAGAAATAGCCCATTCTTGGATACCTGGGTTTTGGCCATAAAATAAAAGAAAGTAGGAGCTATAGAGATATATTACATGAAAGAAGTACCTGTGAAATCTGCTCCTCAATCTCTGAAGCTTTGTCTCCTTTTTTATTGTAAAGTCTCAGTCTCAAAGAGTTCTGTGAATATTAAGGACTAATTTGAAACAAATTCCAAAGGGGTAGCCGTGTTAGTCTATTGTAGAAAGACAACAGAGTTCTGCTATGTCATACACTCCCCTGCATTTAATTTCCTCCCACTCTGTAACTTTCCTATCTTCAAAGCGTCTGACGAAGTGGGATTTTCTCCCACGAAAGCTCATGCGATAAATAAATCTGTTAGTCTTTAAAAGTGCCACAGGACTCTGTTGTCTAATTTGAAACGGGAAGTAAAAGTCCCCTAGCAACCAGAGAAGCTGGGAAGAAACAATTAGGGCAGCACAGTTTGAAGAGGGAAAGCTTCCCAGTTCACAGGGTTTAAACAAGCCATTCCTCTCCACATTTGGCAGTTCAGTGACTATTAAAGGGAGAAGCCCCAGTTGTAAAGGTACCAACCTTCCCCCACCCTGTGCACATATAAACAACAATTATTTCCACATGGAATACAGTAATTTCAAAGCTCATATGCTTTTTAATGGTTAAATTTCCCCCTTAGAAGGAATATATACTAAACACACTATAAATATTAAGAGTGTACATGTCGAATTATAAGCAAAGATAAGTTAACTAAAAATTTAACATTTGAAGTATCTTTTAAAATCTTGTATCCAGAGTTTTTAAGCTGAGTTCTTCCTCTTGGGTTAATTTTAAATGGAGGTTTTAAAATCTCTTTCCCTCTGGAGAAAAAGGATTTTGCTCTCTGTGTTTCAGTGAGATGCTTAAAACCGCCCTCATATATTTTTAATCCCTGTCACTGAAAGAGTCTCAGTTTGAGTCGGCCCTGCTGCAATATGTTTCATTAGTTGTCCCTACAAGAGTTTAGCAGAGAGCAGCTTATTCTAATTTAACACAAGCTTTGTTATCTAGAAATGGTCAAGAGCTTTCTGACTAAATCCAAAAGGTTTGAAGTTCAAGCTGGTTCTCATTTCGTTGCCTATTCAAAACTGCTGCCGCTTTTACTATATTGTCATGCAAAAATTAGAGCATTTTTGAGGAACATGGTTTTCACCTCCAAAACATGCCAACTGTCCAAATGATGCATCTTTTCATGACATTTCATCCAAACTCAGCAACTCTCTGGTGGGAGGGAGGTGTGCAAAAAGAGAAGACGCACAACTAAAAAAAATAATCCCACTAATTTCAATATAGAAAGATGCTTAGCGTTCCCCTATTCCTCAAGAAAGAACTACGGGGGAGACAAATGAAGGGCAGTGAGAAAACTAACTTGCAAACATTATTTGCCAACGCAATGACAGTAAAACACAGTGTGCCGCACACTCCTGCTTCCATGGGTCATGCAAGCCACAGCAGTGCTTAATCTGTGCCAGGGCCGATCCCCAGCACCTCTACGCTGGGCAGTTCATAGCCCAGTAATCTTGCTGCATCAGTTATGAATGTAAAAAAAAAATGGCTTGAACCTCAGCACCTCTTTCATTACACATAAAGCACTGTCCTATGGCCTCTCAGCCACCCAGATGGGCACTGGATTTTCAAAGCGTACTTTGCATTGGTTTGATGTGACTCAGGCTGACGCACCTGCCCTGCTGCTCGCCACCAGAGAGAGACAGCCTCACAGGACAATAAGAGCTACGAAAGCAGAGAAAGCATGGTCCCCTCCCTGTCCCTTGCACTGTGACTGAGAAGAAGCAGTGGCTGGCCCACTGAGCAGCAGCCCATTACCTGGGAGGAGTTAGTTGGCACTGGACAGCGGGCAGGGCTCAGAACCATATGGGGCAGCCCTGCTCCCAACCCTACCTGCAGCAGCAGCTCCAAGGAGCCCTCCTTCCCCCACGCTGATCTCCCGGAGACAGAGTGATCTGTTTCCACATCACTATGGCAGCAGCCGGAGCAAAGGGGAGGGGAAACTCTAGGGACCCACTGAGGGAGGAGGCAGAGTTGCAGGAGGAGTGCTGGGTTCAAAGGCTCTGTGCCAAGCCCTGAGGACAGAGCCATGCTGAAGATGGGCTCTGCGTAAGCTCCAAAGCTGGTCTCTCTCGCCAGCAGAAGTTAGTCCAATAAAAGATACTACCTCACTCACCTTGTCTCTCTGTGTCAGGCTGGGTGCCTGCTGCTGGCCTCTATGGGGAGGGGCTAGAAAAGGCTATTCTTCCCCCACTGCTCTGCTCCCTTTTCTATGACAGATTCCCCATCCTTCCTCAGAAAGCCAAGAAGCAGAGGAGAGTGACAGCTGCTGGCTGGCACTCTCTGGTCTTTTCTCCCCTCCCACCTGGGAGACAGAGTCCTGCTCCCCTCCATCTGCAATCAAAACAAAGTTGTCCCAGGCCCAGGGGCTGCTGTTAAATAATACTAGGAGTACTTAGTACCTAGTGAGTGATTTATGTTTTCAAAGTGCTGTGCACACACTAATTAAGGGGTTGATTCCCCTTTCCTTGCCCGCCCTGCAAGGGACAAAGGGAGGTTGTTTGTTGTGCTGTGTTTGAATTGAATCATCGTCTTATCAAAACAGATAAAGACCAGACTAGGAGGATGGTGGCATTTGTACACGTTAATAATGAAGCAATTCCCCTTCCCTGTTCAGTCTAAAGCCTGCTGCCATTTAGTGATTGAATACGAAGGAAGTGGGGGAGGACAGAGCAAGCAAAGTTGCAGCCCTCCAAATTATCTGTTCTGTTCCTAACTTTCATCAACTTTCCAGCCACAGAATGTACTTCTGGCTCCCACACTCTCTCCTCAGCTGCTAGTTCTCAACAAGTTGCATTCTTATTTGCTGCATCGAAAAACTATTTACTTTAATATGAAGGTTCAAAGCCTGTCTTTTCCACCTCATACAAGGCCTTTTACTTACAATGCACGGCTGCCATGTATTCCATGTAATTCTTCATATCTGTCATCTGTTTAAAATGCTTACCTTTTTATTTCAAATGTGTAAGGCCAAATACATCCCAGGTGCAACTCCATTTATTTCTATAGTTACTCCACAGGTGGATTGGCCCCATATGGATGATGCTGTCAACGCAAAACACACAATTTGTGGTTGGAGAGAACCAGTACTCAATTTCAGATATCCTCAGCCTCATTTTGCTATTTACCATATATTTCTATTTATTTAAAGTGCCTGAATGTAATGATCTCTGCCTTTTTGTCAAATTTACATTATTTACACTGTCTTCAGACATATTAAGTGGGGAACTGTTCTGCATTCCAATAACTATCTGGTATAAAATGATCACCTTCACATCAAACCCAAAGTATGTATTGTTGCAGGTTCAATGTGTAGATTACATGACCCCACTTGCTTAAATGATGTAACTAATCTTGTTAAAAGCTAGGTACTTGCAGGGCTTGATACTGCTCTCATTGAGTTGCTGATGCAGGAAGCATGTGTCCCAATCCCTTTTAAGTACGTGAAAAACTTACTGAGATCACTCTTCAGTCACGTTTGCCAAGCAGAATATAATTAGGAGGGAATCACATATTTGTAAACAAACATGCATTTTCTTCACTTTATTATTATTATTAAACATTTAAATTGCAATAATCTCTCATCTTAATAGTCTCAGACCTTATTGTGCAAGGTGCCACACAAATATATTGTTGTCCCTCTGCCAATTAATAGCAGATGTTGCGTCATGCACGCAAGCTTCCCATTGGAGGAAAAATCAATGATGTGGAGTAATCATTGATGTGAAGGATTACTGGGTGGTTGCTTACTTTATTTACACTAAATACACAGTCCTTGAACAGAAGTAGACACAGACAGCAAGGGACAAACCCCTTTTAGAAATTTCAACCCAAATACCAATGCCTGAGTTCCCAAGATGCAACCCTGTCTCAGGCTTTGACTTGAGAAGTGAAGTCAGAGAGGGACGCCCCCACTCCCCTAAACCTGTATTGCAAAACCTGCAACACAGCATTTTCTCCAAGACTGAACAGTGCTTGCAAGCTAAGGAAAATAAGACGATTTGGTGACTTCTATCAAAACCATATAATAAATGACAGTCCCACCCTGCTGCAAAACACTGAGGCACATGGCACAGATTCACCAGGCCAAATTTCTCATGAAGACTGCTCTAGTATAAGAGAGTCGCTCACTATTCTTCCTTTAGAACTGAAACATCACTCTGTTTTTCCTAACACAATATTTCCAGAAAAGAAAGGTGCATAGATTCCCAAAAGCTATGACAAGCCAAAGTTTCAGTAAATTAAGTCTTCACAAAATATATAAATGTCTGTTCCACTATTCCACAAATACAAAATGTCACCCACTTTTCTAACCAAGGAAGGCTGCTTAAAAGCAGACATAGTGGCTTGTTTTTCAGTTTTTCCTTTCTTGAGAGGATAAATGTTACTTGTTACTAGAGAGTGTGTAAAAAGATGGAAGTAGGAAAAATTGAACAGTGCTTTTAAAGTACTTCTGAGAAGCTGCATTATGCAGCTAGATCTATTATTTGCAGACTAATAATTTGACAACAATTGAGTAAAAAAGGATATAATTCAATCAGTGCTTGTACTGGCATTAAAACTGTGGGAGACCAAGTCCAGCCATTCTTGGATTGAAGAACTCCAAAAATAAATTCCAGACTGGTATATGCACGAGGCTATTATTAATTATTTAATAATGATAATCACAAATATCCATAGCAATAAAAAATGGAACACTTGTTTTAGAAGTTTAAATCTGTGATTTAAAAGCGGTTTAAAGTGCATGTGACCAGGAATGAGAAGGATTATTTGAAAGGCAACACAGGTGGAAAAGGATTATAAGAAATGTGACACAGAAAAAGGGATATTAAGATCTTTGATGCTGAAGGAGCAAGATGAACTAAAACTTGAAATGGAAGCTTTTAATGGTATTGATATTTTTTTTCAAATATCACAGTGTATCAATGGCTGCATGCCAGCAGCTCACACCTAATCAAGAATGTCATCTTTCGTAGTCTCAAGTCAGGAAAGTCTGAGGCTATGTACACACGATAAACTTGTCCCGCAATAAGCTATTGCGGGACAAAGAAAGCGCTATAAATATAGCGCTTTTGTGTGTACA
>ML686127.1:1407008-1427522 GCA_007922175.1 Pelusios castaneus
ACTGGGGGGGGGAAATCAAATAATTGTTTTTTATTTCCTGATGAAGTCATAATACCTCAGACGAGTGGGGAAGAAGGACACCGGGAGAAATTGCAAGGAGGAAGATGCGACAGGAGGGAGAATCGACAGGGCAAAGTAGGGCAATGGGCCCAGTATCTTAGGTGCCTGTACACAAATGCGAGGAGCCTGGGAAACAAGCAGGAAGAATTGGTAGTACTGGCACAGACAAGGAACTACGATATAATTGGAATAACAGAAACGTGGTGGGATAACTTGCATGACTGGAGCACTGCCATGGATGGATATAAGTTGTTCAGGAAGGATAGGCAGGGAAGAAGGGGGAGAGGAGTAGCGCTATATGTAAAAGAGCTGTATGACTGCTCGGAGCTCCACTATGAAAGTGGAAACAAGATGGTTGAAAGTCTGTGGGTTAAGTTTAGGGGAGAATGCAACAAGGGGGATGTTGTGGTGGGTGTCTGCTACAGACCGCCAGACCAGAAAGAGGAGGTGGATGAGGCGTTCTATGGACAACTAACAGAAGTTTCCAGATCGTCGCAGGCCCTGGTTCTTATGGGGGATTTCAATTATCCTGATGTCTGCTGGGAAGATAATAAAGCAGTGCACAGGCGATCCAGGAAGTTTTTGGAGAATATTGAGGACAACTTCCTAGTACAAATGCTGGAGGAACCAAGTAGGGGCCTTGCATCTCTAGACCTATTGCTCACAAACAGAGAAGAATTGATCGGGGAAGTAGAAGTAAATGGCAACCTGGGCAGCAGCAACCATGAGATGGTAGAGTTCAGGATCCTGATCAATGGAAGGAAGGAAAGAAGCAGAACACACACCCTGGACTTCAGAAAAGCAGATTTGGGCTCCCTTAGGGAGCTGATGGGCAGGGTCCTATGGGAGGCTGATCTGAAGGGGAAAGGTGTCCAAGACAGCTGGCTGTATTTTAAAGAAACCCTGTTAAAGGCACAGGAAGATAACATTCCGATGTGCAGAAAGAACAGCAAATGTGGACGGCGACCAGCGTGGCTTAGCAGGGAACTCTGCGGGGAGCTGAAACATAAAAGGGAAGCTTACAAGAAGTGGAAGCTTGGACAGATGACAAGGGAGGCGTATAAAGATATTGCTCGGGACTGCAGGGATCAAATCAGAAAGGCCAAAGGACAATTGGAGTTGCAGCTAGCAAGAGATGTGAAGGATAACGGAAAGAGGTTCTATAAGTATATCAGCAACAAGAAAAGCATCAGAGGTGGTGTAGGTCCCTTACTGAATGGGGCACGCATCCTCGTGGAGGATGATGCGGAAAAGGCTGAAGTACTCAATGCTTTTTTTACTTCAGTCTTCACAGGGAGGGCCAGCTCCCAGGCTACTACACGGGGTAACGCGGACTGGAGAGAAGAGTGGCCCTCGGTGATGGAAAGTCAGGTTAGGGAACACTTAATGAAATTGGATGTGCACAAGTCCATGGGGCCGGATGAACTGCATCCGAGGGTGCTGAGGGAGTTGGGGGAAGTGATTGCAGAGCCGCTGGCCATTATCTTTGAGAACTCATGGCGAACGGGGGTGGTCCCGGAGGATTGGAAAAAGGCAAATATAGTACCTATCTTTAAGAAAGGGAAAAAGGAGGATCCGGGGAACTACAGACCGGTCAGCCTCACCTCAATCCCTGGGAAAATCATGGAGCAGGTCCTCAAGGAATCCATCCTGAAACACTTGGAGGAAAATAGAGTGATCAGGAACAGTCAACATGGATTCACTAAGGGCAAATCGTGCCTGACCAACCTGATTTCCTTCTATGTTGAGATGACTGGATTTGTGGATGCGGGAAGAGCCGTTGACGTGGTATACCTTGACTTTAGCAAGGCTTTTGATACGGTTTCCCACAGCATTCTCATTGGCAAGTTAAGGAAGTATGGGTTGGACGAGTGGACCGTAAGGTGGATCGAAAACTGGTTAGATCAACAGGCTCAGCGGGTAGGAATCAATGGCTCGATGTCTGGTTGGCAACCGGCAATGAGTGGAGTGCCCCAGAGGTCGGTCCTGGGGCCGGTTCTATTCAACATCTTCATTAATGATCTTGATGATGGAATAGACTGCGTGCTTAGTAAGTTTGCGGATGACACCAAGTTGGGGGGAATGGTAGATACTCTGGAGGGCAGGGACAGGATCCAGGGAGACTTGGACAAATTGGAACACTGGGCCGAAAGAAACCTCATGAGGTTCAACAAAGACAAGTGCAAAGTCCTGCACTTAGGACGGAAAAATCCCATGCACTGCTACAGGCTGGGGACCGATCAGCTAAGTAGCAGCGCTGTAGAAAAGGACCTGGGAGTTATGGTGGACGGGAAGATGAATATGAGCCAACAGTGTGCCCTTGTTGCCAAAAAGGCCAATGGCATATTAGGCTGCATCAGTAGGAGTATTGCCAGCAGATCGAGAGATGTGATAATTCCCCTCTATTCGACACTGGTCAGGCCGCATCTGGAATACTGTGTCCAGTTTTGGGCTCCCCACTACAGAAAGGATGTGGACAAATTAGAAAGAGTCCAGCGGAGGGCAACAAAAATGATTAGGGGGCTGGGGCACATGACTTATGAGGAGAGACTGAAGGAACTAGGCTTATTTAGTCTATAGAAGAGAAGACTGAGGGGAGATTTGATAGCAACCTTCAACTACTTGAAGGGTTGCTCCAAAGAGGAGGGAGCTAGGCTGTTCTCGGGGGTAACAGAGGACAGAACAAGGAGCAATGGTTTCAAATTACAGCTGGGGAGGTCAAGGTTGGATATTAGGAAAAACTTTCTCACTAGGAGGGTGGTGAAACATTGGAATGGGCTATCTAGGGAGGTGGTAGAATCTCCATCTTTGGAGATTTTTAAGGCCTGGTCAGACAAAACGCTGGCTGGGGTGATTTAGGGGGAGTGGTCCTGCTTTTTAGCAGGGGGTTGGACTAGATGACCTCGTGAGGGCCCTTCCAACCCTATTATTCTATGATTCTATGATATGGGTGGAGTTTGGGGAGGGCATGGAAAGCAGCTCTGTACTGGCTGCAAAGGTGGGGTGCTCATTCATGAATTAAATATGCAGCGTTATGAGTGATTTTAGTAACTCTGTTTGCTCCTCCATGGTTTTATCATGCCTCATGACCTATTATCAGTCATTCTTGGTTTTCTCTCTTCTCCTGCCTATCAGTTTCAGACACAGTGTATCTCCATGCCATTTTTTCTTTTTTTTTTTCCACCTCAGAGGATTGGAGGAGCTCTTGGAACATCTCCTCTTTGCTTTTCTGTGGTCATTTCCTTATCAAGCGCTCGGCGGATGTGGAGGGGTTTCTCCGCCAGGCCACATCTGAAGAAGCACAGTAAACAATGGACAGAAGTTTGATTGTCAGCGCACTAACAGCCTTGATTCATTACTGTAAATACACCTCTTTCTCACTGTCCCCTGGCAAGCGCACTGCTCAATGATCAGCTAGGACATGGTGAGTTGTGTCCACAGGGAGGGGGGCACACAAGCTGCAGAAAAGGTTCTGGGTGAATATTTGGGCTGTGGATGCAGGTAAATAGGGAGAATATTTGAAGTGTGCAACCATTTTCCACAAGTGACGGTCATAGAAGCAATATCTCACTTTTGAGAGTAAGTAGGGATGCTACAGTGCATCTCTTCTATGTGAGCAGCTTCAAACCAAGTCCCTGTGCTCTTTGCCTGGATGCTGACATGGTCCCCGCAGAAGTGATTGCTGATTGGTGCAGGAAAGTTTCCAACAACAGGGGAAAAAAACAAAACCAATTCTGCTGAGGGATCTCTGGCAGAGGATTGGTGAGTATGTCCAGTGAAGTTTCCTAGAGATCTCTTTGGAGCGTTCCAGGGAAATCTCAGTGTGCAGTAATACACTTCTGCTGTACTGCCTAGCTGCACAAGGAAAGGGTAAGCACATGCAACCACAGCTCTTGTGCATTTCTATCCCTTCAACCAGCTGTGTAATGCAACAACACAAAGGATAGCTATACCTCATGTAATCGAGGAGCATCAGCTCAAAAAAATCACTTTGAGCTCTCCTCTCCTGCATCCTGCAAGCCAGAACTGAGGGGGTGGGACTGGCTTGAACCGTCCTGGCTTGAGAAGAGGTCCTGGCTCCCCACATCAGCAAACAACCTTGTCTCCTGCTCTACCTCATCCTCCAACTCGACCTCCTTTTCCACACATTCTTTGTCAGCGTTGCATGTGGTGCTTGCTGCTTCCAGACCCACGGAGGTATCCCTGAGTCTCTTGGCCGCGAAGGTGGGGCAGCTGAAGATGGCTTCCAAATCCTTATAAAGGAGCAGGTCTTTGGCTCTGCACCAGAGTGACTGGTTTGACTCATGAGTCAGAGTGATTGGTTTGACCAGAGTGATTTGGTTTGGTACACCTGCTGCAGCTCCTTGATTTTCACACAGTCCTGTAGCATATCCCATTCATATCCCTCCTCTGCCATTAAAAGAGAAATTTGACCTTTTGTACTGAAGTTCCTTTTGCTGGAGCAGAACTGGGATGTACAACCTTCTCTCCCCAAATGCCGATCAGACCCAGAATTTCCGGTGTGCTCCAAGCGGGAGAACATTTAGTGCATGGAACTGCTGTGCTCAGCTGGAAAGGTGAGCTGTGAGCTCTCCATGCTAACCAAACAGGAAGTGGAATTTCAAAAATTCCCAGGACTTTAAAGGGTGGGAGATGGGAGGTGGGGTCATGGCTGCAGGGCAGTGAAGTTCAAACTGATGGCCAGAGCAGTCAGAATGGGCATTGCAGGGCACTTCCCTGAGGCCATTTACTGCCACTTAACCAAGTACAGTATCTACACTGATGCTTTGTCACAGAAAATTTGGTGCAAAAAGCTCCATGCCTCTTGTCAAGGTGGTTTTATTTTATCATGAAATCAAGGGAGCTGACTCTGGTGGGAGGTAGGGTGGGGGAGGGGAGGTGACTGCAATGTGTACACCACTACTGTTCTGGTGAAAAAACTCCTTTTGGTCAACAAAAATCTCTAGTATAGACCAGGTCTAAATAACAAGGGATATAGGTCCACTCCCTGAATCAAAAGGAATAATTTACGGCTCAGTCATATGATTGACAATTAATCCATAGCAAGGGGCAGCACAAAGGTGCATTTCATCTTTGAGACAAAATGCTACCCATTGCTCCCTGTTGTGCTGGAAGAAGAGGACTAGGGGTGGATAGAAAAGTTTGTAACATCCTGCATTCTCACCATGTAGCATTATCGTCCACCCTGACCCACATGGCTGGGGCCGAAGAGCTGGCAAAGAAGCAAGGGGTTCTACCTTTCCCCCTGCTTTCCCAGGTATAAACATCAAAAAATCTAGCTGCTGAAGAAGTGCCTTATAATGAAGCAGCCAATACACTTGATTAGCAATTATCTCTGCAATGTTCCACTAGTTCATAATATCTATGTTTATTACAATTACAGAATAGAAAAAACTGAAGCAACTGGACTCCACAGCATCAACCACTCAGTATGATGCAAGAGAAATACCCAACAGGGTTAATAGAGATGTTATGTTGGTTGCAACTATGGTTGTTATGCCAATAAACTTTGGGCAAATACAGGTTTATATAGTGCATAGGAAAGTTACAAGAATCAGCAGCTGAACTATGCTTGAAAAGGAGAAACTTGATTTTTAAAAAATCCACAGGTATATGCCTCTATTCTATTTTCTTGAGTTACTAGAACCACTGAGTTTTTAAAAATTAGCCTGAGGCTTTTCTTTGTGTAGTCTTTTTTACAATGATTTATTGCTTTTGTTATTATTTCATACTCTAAGCTGACACTAATGTTCATAGGCATGTTTACTGTGCCAAAAGACTCAGGTATATTCTCTCTCATGTTCCTTTCTTTATTCCAATTTTTTTAAAAAAAATCTTTCTCTTGCTAATTTTCCTCTGGTTTATCATATATCCTCAACATATTTGATTTATTTTTTTTTAGATTTGTTTATTTTTGGTTGCAAGTAAACTGCTTGATCACAAAATCTTTTAATGGGAATATTATAAAAACAATAGATTAAAACAGGTGTACAACGACAAACTCCAGCAATTTTCATAGGTTAGAAAAATGTCAACATAATATTTAGATAATTTTCCATTAAATGAAGATATATTTGCTAAGAATGCAATATAGCTGACAACTTTTATCTATGAGCCTGTGATGTAAGGCTATGATTTAGGCATGGAGAACACAGTGTTCACAGTAATCATGAATCTGAATACAATCCCTAAGGAAACCACTTTGCAGTGGTGCCTCCTGTCTTGGGGTAGCTGGGTCTGCCTCTACTGGTACCAGAAATAGGGGGGCAAAGGGCCATTGTCCCCTCTATATTTTAAATGTGGGGGCTGTCAGTAAGGAGTAAGGTAAGTTGCCCATGGTGGGTGAGAAGGCAGGACTCTAGGAGGATCAGGCTGCTGATGGGTGCCTCTTGGAGAAGGTGACCTTTGTGTGACACACTGCTTTTTCCCCCTTGCACCTCTGCTGGGAAATTTACTAAAACCTTCCATGCCAAAATCATAGCCTCGTTGTTAAATACTTGTTATTATTACAAGCCTTTATTTGGTATCCATCACATTGGTATCGCATCTTGCATACTAACCACCTTCTTCTTTAGTAATACTAAAATCAAAGGCAAAATTTTCAAATTTGAGTGCTCAAAATTCAGCATAACTTCATATTTTGGCAACTAAATAGGTGGCTTGTTGAGGTACACAGTACCTATAATACTACAATTCTGAAAATCCAATCACTTATTTAATTACCTAAATATGAAGCTAGGTGCCCAACATTAGACACCCACATTTTGTAAATTTTTCCATTAATTATTATTATTCATTTATGGAAAATAATATCTATATTAAAACAAAAGACAAACATGTTTGCAACTGTGCAAAATAAACCCTTCAGATACTGTTGTATAGTAAAGGTATATTGAAATATAGCCCAGACTGACAGGCATAGAGTCACCTCTTCGATAGTGGTAAATAGATTTGGGACTGAAACTGCGTGCACATCTGTATTTTTTATTTACTTATTTCTTTTTTGGACCCATCCCAAGCAGACAAAGCTGACTACTAGTCTGCAAATAATTTGTATGGAACTTTACATTTGCATGGCTGGCTTCCTTTGCATCGGATCACTATATGGAAACACATCATTTTGATGGATAAAAGTCAGTAATAAAATCTCAACTAACTGAGGCTACAGGTCGTTCATTTCATGCAAACTATGTGCAGCATTGATACCAGGAAAGCTCTGCAAATCCATGGCTACAGTTCATATCCATTTTTGTGGATCGCAGATGGATGCAGATCCAAATTTTATATTTAATCCCCACAAATCCATAGATATGCGCTTTACATCCACGGATCACTTTTGTGTATTGCAGATCAGATGTGGAAACAAATTTTGTGTCTCTGCAGGGCTCCAGATATCAGCTCCTGTTATACATAGGACCCCCAATTCTTTCCCCAGATAGTCACAATACCCAATGACTTCAGTATGAAGGCTGAATTGATACCAATAAGATTAATCTCCCAAAAGCCAGAAGTTTAAAATTGCTTCATTTCCCCCAGTGGCATCCACCTTCTAATTAGTTAGGGTCAAATTGTTCCACTTGTTGGGTTATTACTGTGTGGGGCGGGCAACTCTGCAAGTTCAGACTCACAGTTTCCCTAGAATTATTCCACTGAGCCTCAGTTTGACCCCTTATTGAAGTAGCTAAGGATTCAACTTGAGACACTCACAGATTCCTGGAGCTCTGCAGATGGCCCATTTGACCAGAGACTTGTACGTCTGCCCTACAGTTGGTCTCCACTTGGACTACTGGAACTGATTTCCAAATTGTCCTGGGGACCCCAAGTATGTTACTGCTGACAGGGAAAGCACTAATTTATCCACAAAAATCAGTTTCGGGGGGTTGTGGTGTCTCTCTAATGCCCCAGCTTGCATCTGCTCAGCTGCAGAGCTACAAATGTGGTACTCTCAATGCTTCTGCATTCTCCTGCCACGGTCAACACATTTTTTATCCTTCCACCTCCACAAAGCAAAGGGGCTCTTTGATATCAAAAGAAGCCAGGTCTATTTACAGTGCCCTTGTCCTTTTTGAATAAACTCAGTTATTCCATGGTGGAGAATTAACCAACTAGAAATAAAAGTAGAGGTCAAATGTTCACCATTCACCAGTGTTGAAAGCAATGCCAAACTCTTAAAAAAAAAAGAAAAAGGAAATTTGTATCTCGCACAGAGCAGATAGCTTTGTGGTTGGAGCACTGGGTTTGGAACACATGGCTATGTCTACACTTACTAAAATTAGTTCGAATTAGTTAGTTCGAATTAACTAATTCGAACTAATTTTAGTTAGTACAAATTAGCTTAATTCGAACTAGAAAAAATTAGTTCAAACTAAGCAAGTGCCATTCATGGCACTTGCTTAGTTCAAATTAGCGATTGCCATTGATTTCAATGGACTGGTTAGTTGAAACTAAGAAATTAGTTCGAACTAACATGGCCACATTGGTTAATTCAAACTAACTAGTTCAAATTAACCCTTACTTCTAATACCCTATTTGAAGTTATTAGTTCGAATTAAGGAAGCCCTTAATTCAAACTAATTAAAGCCTAGTGTAGCCATGGCTTCAGTTAGTTTGAATTTAGGTTCCTTAATTCAAACTAACTTGCCAGTGTGGACATAGCCCAAGAGTTCTGGGTTCTATTTGTGTGTGACATTGGGCACGCCCTGTGTCTTTCTGTGCCTGAGTTCCTCATCTGTAAAGAGGTGGGATTAATAATACTTCCCTACCTCGCATGGAAGTTGTGAGGACAAACTTGTTAATGAGTGTGAGGGGCTCATGTACCATCGTGATGAGTGCCCTACAAAAGCCATATATATGAATTAAATAATCTACTGCCTTTGTGCACCTGTGACAAGAACCAACACAAGCGTGCTAGTTTTCCAGAGAGAGTTCAGGAGAAGGTGGCTGTTGGAAGACCTTTCTGCCTGATTAATTTTGATGCAGCTCCATTAACTTTCCTTAAACTGGAGTTTCTGGATTTGACGAGTTTATGTCTTACAAAAGCATTGTATCATTTTGAACCATAAGAAAGTAGGTTTCCTCACAACAGTAGTTAATTTACTTTGCTAAGCCCTGTCTTTGCATAAACATTCTAAATAAAATGACAGCTCTATTTTTATCAGTCCCTTTTTATTTTTATTTGTCCCTTTTTAGCCCTTTAGTGAATCCCAGGTCAAAAAGGAAATTGGAATAACTTTAGCACCGAGTGTCCCCAGAATTTTGCCATCATTTTAAAAACCGAGGCAGAAGTTTGAGCCCAAATTCTACTGCAGGTACCAATGGAGGTAGTTTGTGACACTCCTGTTCTGGGGTTACTGATTGCTCTTGCATCAAGGGACTTGTGCCATGTAGGGAATAGAAAAGCAGAGGAATGTTCCAGCCCTCAGCCTGCTATGACATCTCTGGAATACATTCTGGGCTGGTCTGTGTGTGGTAGTGATCTTACACTCTCCTTTGTTATGGCCTGGACCCCTCAAGCCCCATCTCTTTCCTACACATTCTACCTTGGTGCTCCCTGCTGGTCAGCCTGCCCTCCTAACTCCCCCTGGTCTCTGCAAGAACAGTTCAGTGAGTCAGGGGCAGGTTGGCAGTTCTGGAAAATGGAAATGTCTGATGGATATCAGAAGTTCCCATTGTCTAAGCTCAGTGTAGCTCAGACAGGTTATTCTGAGTAAGGGTAATAACTGTGTGTGTGTGTTTAGTTTTTAAATGTCAAAAGCGGCCTGTGTCTGAGATGTTATCAGAATATGTGTGTTTGCTGCTTGGAGTTTGTGCAGGTTGTGGCTGTTTAGTCGGAGGAGCCCAAAGAAATGCAAAATTACTTAGGACAAAAGTTCAGTCACGGATTATTTTAAAATGTTGCCTCTATGAAAGTGAGAAAACACTATCCTTTAAAAATGACATGGAAAATACAATTCCATGAAGAGTTACTAGCCAGATATTAGAATCAGTCTATAAACAGAGAGATTCTAGACAGTCCTGCATTATATTCAGATTCCAAAGGCCTTCATAATGTTTATGCATGTGCCCATATAGGTACCGTATGTAGATATTTCTGTATACCTCTAAAATCAGTATTTGTTTAAAAAAACTCTCAGTAAACATACTGTCTGGAATAAATTCTTCTCAAAGGGGTGAAAAGAAATCTATAGCCTGTTCTACATTAGGAAAAAGATCCATTGCTAACAGTGGCTATGGAAATTTAAGTCGACTTTAACTAAGTCGACTTAGTGAGTCTACACTTAAATTTTAAGTCGACTTTGGGGGGAACTTACAAAGTCGAACTAGAGCATCCACACTGGATGCCTAGGTCGACTTTTAGGGGCTAGGGGGACCTAGGGTAGGTCCATGGGGGGCAGGGGGGCACCCCTTGCCCAGTGTCAGGGGGCTCAGCCTTTGCCCCATTGTATATAGGTGCAATGGGGCAAAAGGGGACAGGGACCCTGGCAGGGCAAAGTACCCTGTGCGGGGGCATGCCAGGCTCCCCCTGTTACCCCCCCCCCCCACAGGGAGGGCATTGGTGTAGTCCTGGGGTAGCCCTAAGTCGTCTTAGGGCTACCCCACATCTACACTGGCTTAAGTCGAATTAAAACTAAGTGTAATAAAGTCGACTTAATTTTCATTAAGTCGACTTAAGCAAGCTGCTTAAGTCGACTTAAGGAAATTGTAGTGTAGACGTGGGGTAAATTAAGTCGATTTAAGCAAGCTTAAGTCGACTTAATTTTCAAGTGTAGATGCACCCAGTGGAATCAGCAATTGGAGCAGCCTAATCTTTAAAAGTGTCTTAAAATCAACTCACTTTCAATCTGTTTTAACCATGGCTTCTGAAGCAGCACAAAACGTGCTTTTCTTGTTCTGCACTTCCAATCAGACCATGTTTAGTTTAGCACCTGTTCAGCTGACCCACTGCTGACATCCCGTTAGCAATGGAAAAGGAGTCCTGTGTCACAAAGACTGATAAATGTAAAGTGCCACAGGACTCCTTGTTTGTTTTGCTGAACTAGACTAACATGACTACCTCTCTGGAACTTGCTAGCAATGGGTAATTCTCCTAGCTAGACAAAACTTGCATGAAAGTTTTTATTCTGAACCTTATGAAAGTCTTAAGGATCTGTAGGAAATAATCTTTTCATAATGTACTGGGGAAGCATGCTGCACTTCCCATGAAAAAGTAAAATATTACAAATGGAAAGGTATAAAGTACACCTCTGTAACCAGCCATCTCATCTGACTGATATCTTCACAGTGGCAAATCAAGAAAATATGCTTAATTTGCTAAAAAGCCCTTTGGAATTCAGTGGGCCTTTATTTATTTATTTAGTATACAGTGTTCTTTGTGGTCAGATCAACACTTTAGTAAAAATAATATTAGTATGTAAGAACAAACTAATTTACACAAATAGGAAAATTCCCTTCCCAGAAAGAATGATGGGTAATTGTTGCAATTTCCTGCCAGGGAATCTAATGGTGCCTTCGTTTTACAATAAAAATCTCTACTAAATGCTTCTTTGTTATCAAGAGCCCATTCTGTTTACATAAACTTCCATTTACAAGGCCATTTTCCTTTTAAGTGCCAACCTAGTCATTTTAACTTCCTACACATGAAAAATGCTAGTTGGTAAATAAACTAATTGTACTTTAGGTACAAAGTGCCTCTCCTTAATTTATTACTGTCTCCTACTCCACCTCTTTGTCTCACTTCTATTTTACTTTTATTTATTCACAAGAAACACCTGGGAACTTTTCCTCTCATCCAAGAAAACAGGCTATTCAGCAACTTGCTTGAATGCAGCATACTTGTATCTGTACTGATTTCAGTTGAAATTAATCATTACATCTTGATCCTGCCAACACTTACATGTATGAGTAATAAGACAAAAGAGTCTTGTGGCACTTTTAAAGACTAACAGATTTATTAATCGCATGAGCTTTCGTGGGAGAAAATCCCACTTCGTCAGACGCTTTGAAGATAGGAAAGTTACAGAGTGGGAGGAAATTAAATGCAGGGGAGTGTATGACATAGCATCAGGTCAGGCTGTAACAGCAAATCAAAGTAGGTGTTAGGATTCAAAACACTGGGGAACAGCACATAGAGGAGGGGGAAGGTCAATTCACTTGATGTAATGCGAGAAAAATCCATAGTATGAGTAATGTTACACACATGACTAGCCCCATTCACACATGCATAATGGAACTTCTTGTATATGTATAGGTTTGCAGGATTCAGGCCAAAATAGCCTCCAACAGTCTGGTGGTTTATTTTGAGAAGATATTCAGGTATTATCACATACAATTATTTATCAAAGCTAAACTAGGGTTCATCCTATAATCCCTGGAACAACCACTGTTCTTCCCTAATAGTCAAGTCCATTTCAATTCAGATGGTCCAGCAATGCTGTAAACACACTCCTCTGACAGACTAGAAGTGCAAATCTGCATGCAAAATTATGTTTTTGTTTTCAGTTTCTAATTAGCACTATTAGCAAGTCAGCTCGGGAGCAAAAGTGGACAATTTCCTCCACACTTGCTTAATGATGGCAAGTGCATTTACTAGTGAAGGGAGAGAACTCTCTTTGGTTATCAACTCAGTTTAAATCCATTAATTAAAGGGGCTGGCCCTGCTTTTTCTTTAAAACAATGGAGGATTATGCGTTTCAATCTCATGTAAAACAATGAGAATCAAATTAAGATTTCAGAAACAGATGCAATATTGTAGTATTTTCTTCTATACTGAAGAATACAAATCTAATGCTACAACACAGCAATTTAGACCTGTTTGCTCATGAGATTAATAAATTTGTTATTCTTTAAAAGCACCATAAAACTCCTTGTTTGTTTTGTCTGGAGAAGTTACCATACATTCCAGAGAAAGAGGAAGAATAAACACTTTAATTTGTACATTTTGTGGATAATACTGGCTCATTAAAGTAGATCTGAATTTTGACATCAACTTCAATTGGGTCAGAGCTTGAATCCCTGAATGTTTACTTATATATAACATGGCTACCCCTCTGGAACTTGAATATTTACTTGTTTCCCTAAATTGTAAGCAGCTGTACTGTTTCCTGAATGCTGTTTCATAATTTTGACCTTTTAAAATTTCTGTCATGTTAACTTGTTCTTAATAGCGGAAGCCTAATCTTACTGGAGTTAATGGCACAACTCACATTGGCTTCAACTGGACCAGGTTAGGACTCTGTGTTTAGAAGGTCTATGTCAATTCCCACTAAAACAAATAGCAGGACTCCCTACTGAGTTAGACCAGCCCAGAGAGTCCACAACACCTAGCAGAACCATATTATTGGAAACGCTTTTCCAGAACTGATCTTGAAAAATGTTTCAGGGCTTGGCAATTGCCAGCATGGATAGCTCCCATTGAATCTGTCCCCATGTCCCTGACGTTAGTGTCTACTGAAGCTGCTTTAGCAAGAGTTCACAGCTGTACAATATACATATGCAAGAAAGTGTAATATACAGATATTCTATTTAGATAAATTGTACAGATCATCCACAACCATAAAAAACACTTTTCTACAGTGGGGGAAGACCTAGTGAAGCTAAAGACACTAAAGAGTGAAAACATTAATTTCAACCTAATATTCTGATTCCGGACATAGATGGCCTCTAGTAACACCAGGACAGGATTTTCTTTAAAATTCTTCAGCACCTAATTAGAACAACTGAGAAAATAATAAACATTAAATGTAATTAAGTACCACTCCACATACCTGTATTTTAAAGTCTTCCAACAGCTGTTCATTGATTCTTTTAGATGAGATTTAATGTAAATGCATGAAAATCCACTGCATGAAAATATTATACAGCTACAGTATGAAACTTGTCGCACAACAGAAAATCTGTTTGGCTTTTGAAAGGAAGTGCCTGTTGTTGCCTGGGTATTAAGGACCCAGTCCTGCAAGGTGCAGAGTGCGTTCCAGTCCCAGGAGGTGTGAAAGGCACTCAGCACCTCACAAAAGTGCACACAGTACCTTCTAGGATTGAGCTCTAAGTTAATGTATAACAAATGGTTCCACACCAGTGTGAAATCAGCAAGTTAAACATATACTTAATGAAACTGAAGCAGCAGAAGAAATGAGCATAAGTTATACTCGTGTTTCGGTGTTTCATTAAGTCTCCTTTGTTTTAAATATGCTTATATGTAGTATTCCTGTTCATTTGCTTACACTGAAGCAAGAATTTGGGGGCTGAATTATTGTGCCAAATATAAAATGAATACATGCAAGAAGAACAATGTAATATAAGAAGCTATTGCCTCAGTGAATAAGCATAGATGTCTAGTTAAATATTGTGCAGGTTGTGAGGTGCTTACTATCGCTCAGAATTCACCATGCATAAATCGCATTTGACAATGTGGGCAAAAGGGCAGACCAAGATTAACACATGCCAAACACCCATCTGCACATAATTTAAATAGGAACAAGCACTAAAGATAGTAGAAATAAAGGGTATGGGCTATTTGCTCCTGCAAAAATAAGGACTGAATTCAACAAGATTAATTACTGTAGTGGGTGAGTGAAAGGGAAACACACAGAAATAAAGGTTTGGGGTTTAATTAAGACTATGAAGGGTGCAAAATGCAAAGGCTATGTCTATATTTACTAAAGTTAGTTCGAATTAGTTAATTGGAACTAATTCAAACTAATTTTAGCGAATTGCATTGAGTTCAATGGGCCGGTTAGTTTGAACTAAGCAATTAGTTCGAACTAACAGTGCTACATTGGTTAATTCAAACTAACTAGTTCGAATTAACCCTTAGTTCAAATAGCATATTCAAATTTATTAGATCAAATAAAGGAAGCCCTTAATTCCAACTAATGAAAGCCTAGTGTAGCCATGGCTTAAGTTAGTTCGAATTAAGCTTCCTTAATTCGAACTAACTTGCCAGTGTAGACATAGTCTATAAGAGGGGGAATGAGCGGGTATTGCTAAATGCTAAAGCAGCATTCAGAAATCACAGACATTAGCACTATATAAAGCCATAAAGCAGACAGACAACTTTTACACCTGGTCTCCACTACAGAATTAGGTGGACATAAAACTGCCCTGCATCAACCGAGCTGTGGAAGAGCCTTCATTTAAATTTGGCTGCTGCTGAAATAAGTGCTTCTCTATGCTGATTTAGGGCTAGCCTACACTTAAAACGCACAGTGGCACAGCTGTATTGGTAAAGCTGTACCATTGTAAAAGCATTTGTCTAGTCACATGGTGGCGACAGGAGAGAGCTCTCCCGCGGACATAACAACACCTAAAGGACCAGTGGTAGCTATGTCAACAGGAGAGTCGCTGTCCACACATGCACTTATACTGGCAAAATTTATGTTACTCAGGTGTGTTTTTTCATACCCCTCAGCAACAAAAACGTTGCCAGCATAAATGCTAGTGCAGATAAGACCTTAGTACTACCACCTCAATGAGTGGCACAGAGTCATCATTGATATAATTAGGTTGACAGTGTAGAGGAAGGATGGATGAACCCATGCCCCTCTCCATGGGCCCACCCCAGCTCTTCCTCTTCCCCCTGAGGCCCCGCATCCTGGTTGGGCACACATCCGGAACTGGGAAGTGGTAAGAGCCACTCAGGGATCCCAGGTCATTGTGTAGAGTCCTGGACTGTTCACCTGCCCTGGCTGGTGTGTCCTGGAGGTTGAGGACATGGCCAAGGGATGCTCTCAGGCACCCTGATACTCTACCACCCAGGGCAGGTGGAGAGTGTGGGGCTCCCCATAGTGCTCCAGGCTCCCTTGGCAGCTCTTACCACTGACTGCCTCTGGCTTCCAGCTTGGCCTGGAGGCAGGTCCTTCAGGGGGAAGAGGAAGAGCAGAAGAAATGTGTAACCCTCTTTTCCACCAAACTATGCCAATTTTAAAAAGTGGGGAGGCCATGGCCCTCATGACCCACCGGATTCTGGCTCCCCTGATACAAGTACTTCTAATGACGATGCAAACTGCCAATACAAGGAGCTAATTGTGCACGCACAGAAGCAATTTAATCACCGCAATGGCTATGTGCTGATGGAAGTTGGATCAACAGAATTTTATAGTGTAGACATGTCCTACAGAGGGGCCCTGCAACCCTACCAAAATCCAGCTCTGGACAAGCAGCACACTGCTGCTTCCCCCTTTCAGCTTGCCTGCCTCACCCCCCCAGGCTGGCTGGTCTGCTCCTCTGCTGAGGAATGGGGCAGGAGCACCGTGGTCTCTGGCCCGAGAGACCCCTGGAGGCTGGCTGGGCTGCAGGCCCAGGACCCTGTTCCCGCAGCAACACCACTGAGCCATGGGCTCTCCGCCCATACCACAGGCTCCCTCTGCAACACCATCTCCTGGGCCTTGATCCAGCCCTGGTGAGATATGGGGCTGAGACAAAGTCAAGGGGATGTTATAGTAATGAAATATAGAGAACTAAACTCTGAGCCCCCAGTGTTAAGGAGATATCAGGCCTTCATATAAAGTTTAATATTTCATTATCTTTCTTTTCCCCACTCAAGGGCTTCACAATTTTGGGGTCTATAGACCAGATCCAAAGTCCATGAAGTCAGTGGAGGTATTTCCTTTGACTTCACTTAGTTTTGAGCAAGTCCCATATTATAGAACTTCATCTGACACAAAAATTGTTACATCATTAAAAGACAACCAAAAAGTAACTCCCCATTTTCCTTAACCTCAAAGTACCAGATTATCCCTTTCTCGTTCGTCCACGTAAATATACGTTTGAGATGATGATGCAGCGGTGAAGCAGCAATCTTTGCTCTGTGGTTTGGCAATTTAGGAGAAACTGAAGTTTAAGTCAACCAAAAAATAGAAGGCGACTTCCCAGGCAGGTCACAGGTATTTGCAAGCAGGGCCAGATTAAGGCATCCTAAAAGGGGGCCCAGTGATCACCCAAAAATCCAGCCCAGAACAGCTCAGGCCAACACAGCACCTGGGAATGAAAATGTATCGTCAGTGCCCCAGCTGTGCCTGGGAGCTGGGACTGGCAGGGCCTTTCTAAGTCTCCTGCCCTGCTGCTCTCCCAGGCACATGACCCAGGGCACAGCAGGGCAGGAAATGTAAATGCTGCCTGTGACAAGGAGTGGTCCAGCATCTGCTGGCTCCCAGCAAAGGTAAGTAGTGTGTGTAGGGGGGCCTCAGGAGCTTAGTGTGGGCCAAACGGGTGCTGGGGAAGGGGCTTGGGCCAGGGGCAGGTGCATGGGGCTGGCGGGGCAGGGAAAAGAGCTGGGGGGGCAGACTGCATGGGGTTGGGGGGAGGGGCATGGGAAAGGAGTTTGGGGTGGGTTGTATAGGGCCAGGGAGGGTGGGGCAGGTGCATGGGGCTGGTGGGGGAGTGGGACAAGAGATTGGGAGCCTGTGCCCCAAATCTCTTTCCTAGATAGCATTGCCCCTGGGGAGTGGCGACGAAAGTGGGCAGCCCGGGACCCCAGAGCCCCTTAATCCGGCCCTGGGTGCAAGCAAAGCTATTTGCACTCCCTATCAATTTTTTAAAATTCTTTTTTCTCCCCGTTTTTCCATCCTTGCAACTTTGTACCCTGGGTGGATGCCCTGCTCACCCTGCCCTGATTATGGCCCTGCCCCCTTCTCCCCTCCCCCCCCATACACAAAAGCAGCCAAGCAACATTCAAATCTACAAAGAAAATTATCTGACAAATCTCTTGAAGATTTCTTGTTTTCCTGCTCATCCAAATTTCCTCCAATGATGAAAATGAGGCTTAGGAAATAAGCACTGATAGACATTCCAAAGTTTTAAAGCAATATAATGCCTGTTTTCCTGGACAGATTCATAACAGAATCCCAGTTAATTCCTTGGTAAGAAAAATAATTTTACTTGTCTTTCTCCCACAATGTACTGTACAATAGAAAATAATATTTTGCACTTTTATTACCTCTCTCAGCTCAGGATCTCAAAGCACTTTACAGGCATTAATTAAATTAGGCCTTACAACTGACCTGCAAGGTAAGGCCTTATTAAACCGATTATACAGATGGGGAAAGTGAAGTACATGGAGATTAAAGCCCAAATTTTCAAAAGTGGCCTCTAATTTGGGGTGTTTCAGATTTTGGGTTGCCATCCTCAGACCCTGAGACACCAACATCTGAGGCATCCAAAATCACTGACCAATTCTGAATATTTTGGCCTTCGTGACTTTTCCAGGAGCATAGAGGAAGTCAATGCCAAAACCAGAGTTTAACCTCAGGATTCCTTACTTTATCTTTTTGCTGAAAATAAATGGCTCCATCCTTGGCTATGTCTACACTGGCAAGATAGTTCGAATTAAGGAGGCTTAATTCGAACTAACTAAAGCCATGGCTACACTAGGCTTTAGATAGTTCGAATTAAGGGTTTCCTTAATTCGAACTAATAAGTTCGAATAGGGTATTCAAACTAAGGGGTTAATTCGAACTAACTAGTTCAAATTAACCAATGTGGCCATGTTAATTCGAACTAATTTCTTAGTTCGAACTAACCGGACATTGAAATGAATGGGGATCGCTAATTCAAACTAAGCAAGTGCATGCTTAGTTAGAACTAACATTCCAGTGTGGCCATGCTAGTTCGAATTAAGCTAATTCGAACTAAAATTAGTTCGAATTAGTTAGTTCAAACTAACTAATTCGAACTAATTTTAGCAAGTGTAGACATAGCCTGCCAGTGACTTATTTTGATTTAACAGCTCAGTCCCTCTCATTAGAGCTAAAAGACAATGGCAATGACTCATTTAAAACTTCCAAAGAGGTAGCCGTGTTAGTCTAGGTCAGCAAAACAAACAAGGAGTCCTGTGACTAACAAATTTATTTATCGCATGAGCTTTCGTGGCAGAAAATCCCACTTCATCATGGAATTTTCTCCCACAAAAGCTCATGCGATAAATACATTTGTTAGTCTTTAAAAGTGCTACAGGACTCCTGGTTCATTTAAAATTGAGTCAATATAGGAGAACTATGTCAAGCAACTGCTAAAAGGGGAAAGGAGTTTCTCCATTTGTTTGGAATATAACCTAGAACAGACAATTGTTGACAGAGCAAACTTGTTAGAAGAACTAATTTGTTGTAAATGCATTTTATTTGTTCAGTGCAGATCTTTCATATCAGGATTACCTAAACCAGAAGCAGCCAAACTACTCCAAAGAGCCTACTGAAGGCCAACTGATCAATCATTCATCATAACCAGCTCTAATACTTGTCAAGGAATCCCTTTGGAATTTGACTTGTCAAGGTGTCAGCCAGCCAGACTGGAATGACCTGCTTTTCAGAGATGTTGCAATTCCCATTCTATTCAGATTCACCTCACCATGGGACTGACCACCTTTAATGAGACTTCAATGGGAGCATGGGCATTCAGCACCTCTGCAAATCAGGCCAAAAGTATCACTGATTGTGATGTGCTTATTCAATCTTCACCTGAAGTATCATGCTCTGAAAAAGCTGTTAATACTTGCCTACAGAATAATAGAACATGATCTCTGGATCTCAAAGGCACCACTTAAGACAGGCAAATGCCCTTGTTATCCTGCAAGTTAATAATAGGACACCTAGAAAATATGGGCAGAAGAAGGTAAAGGTGAAGTTCCCTGGAACTGTTTGATATTTCAAGACTAAAGGCTTGTAGAATGCACCGGCAATTAATGATGATGCTGTGATGCTAATGGGAGAGCTCCCCAAGAAGCTGTAGCTATGGAAGTCTCAGTTAAATTCCTAGGGGACAGATGTCTGCATCACAACTACCACTAACATTACTATTGCCATCCACAGTTGCAGCTTCAGCAGACCAGTGAAGGATTTGGGCCTGGACATTACACTACGCTGCTAACATCCTCATGTGTAAGCAGTGCATATCTATATCGTGCTGTCTACACAGGGGGTTAGGTCTCTACAACTACGTAGCTCAGGGGCGTAGATTTTTCACATCCCTGAGCAACACAGTTATACTGAAACAAGTCTGTTTCTCCAGCAAGAATAGGGAAGTTGTTTGTCCAATTTCAGTGTGTTCCCAGGCTGTAAAACCAGGCCTCTGTGCACAGTTCCACAGCTGTAAAGTTCATGGTAGCTGCAATAATTCAAAGTATTTGAGATTTTTCAAAATGTCATTGGCACTAGTTCAGTGGTGTTCAACCTTATCTCATTTTGGGCCCCTAAACAATTTCAAATGGCAGTGTGGACCCGCCTAGAAACTAAAACACAGACTGTGGACCCTCAGGAGTCTGCGGACTACAGGTTGAAAACAACTTCACTAGTTAGACAAGGTGGTTGAGGGAATATCTTTTATTGGACCAACTTCTTTTGGAGAGAGAGAGACAGGCTCGTGGGGCTCAGGCTGTGGGGCTATTTCATTGCTGGGTAGACTTCTGGGCTCCAGCCCTGTGGGGTGGGAGGGTCCCAGAGCTCA
>ML686127.1:1427922-1608959 GCA_007922175.1 Pelusios castaneus
TCAGACGCTTTGAAGATCTTCAAAGCGTCTGACGAAGTGGGATTTTCTCCCACGAAAGCTCATGCGATTAATAAATCTGTTAGTCTTTAAAAGTGCCACAAGACTCTTTTGTCTTTCTACAATAGACTAACACGGCTACCCCTTTGGAATTTAACCAATAAAAGATACAGTCTCATCCGCTGTCCCTCTAATGTCCTGGCACTGACTTGGCTACAATGACATTGCATTGCTACTAGCTGGAAGTCTCAGCTAAATTCCTAGAGGACAAATGTCCTCATCATAACAACCACCATTTCTATTGCCATCCTTGGCAGCAGTCTCAGCAGACCAGTAAAGGAGATAGGACTGGACACAGCATTACTCCAGTAACATCTACACGGTTAAGTCCCTTCTGATCTAGGCTGAGGCATATCTGTAAAATGGAGTGGGGAATTCTTTAACATGCTATTCTTGTTCTGTGAATACCCAGCATCCTTCACTTTCCAGGGCTATCAATACAGCACTTTTCACTAGCATTAAATTAACCTGAGAATGTAGAAACCAGAAATAATTATTCACCATCTATAGGTCTTAACAAGTCTTTCACTACAGTGAAAGCGGTAAAAATGGGAAGAAGTGGAAATAATATATCACTGCATAGGCCACATCTGCATATTGTGTGTGTGTCTCATTGATAGGGCTTAAAGGGAACCCAACAATTCCACACAACACAAACAGGCACTTTTCAGAAAGAAAATTCTTACTCCCAATATTTAGGTTAGCAACAAGAATGTAATCGAGGCATATCATGAGACCAATTCATTTGTCATACAAAGCAAATAGATATATACACTAATTAAAGCAGACAGAGGGAGAAAGGACTGCAACTTTAAAAGGTGTTTTAAGCACTCTCCCCAACAACATCGCTTCACAGCCTTTGAAAAGAGGATCTGAAAAGAGGATTGAAAAGAGCTGCCATAAGAGAGGTAAAACAGAGATTCCAGCATTATGTGGAGGGAAGATAATATTCTTTAAAAGGACTTTGATGTGCTATGGCTGCCATTTAACAAAGAACTCCATTGTCTCCTCGCCCCTTCAATTTTGGTTTTCTGAAACAAGGAGAAAAAAAATGTATGTTCTTTAAAAGACTATTATGTGATTTTTTAAACACACCAACTGTGTTTAAAAGCCTTGAAAGAGCAACTCCATCTACATTGGTGTTACATTTCACAGTCCCATCCATATTGGACTTAACAGTGATGTCAGACGCTTGCCTTTTATGAGAAACTTATCTCACACTCCCCTGGTTTAGAAAGACAACAGAGTCCTGTGGCACTTTTAAAGACTAACAGAGAGGGTTCCATAGTAGTAATGAAGATTGTATAAGAATTGTTATGTTGGACATATGTTCTATTAGCATTCAAGGAAGTTGCATGAAGGTTTTTTTTATATTGAAATTTTAAAAAGGGTAACAAGTTGCTTTTTGATTCCTTCATGCTACACACGACTACAGGCCCTACATAAAGATTTATGCAGCCCATGACTTGGCTCAGCAGTGTTAACAGTAGAACACATGGTATTTTTGTTATGGAAGTAAGCAGAAGTGACTGATACTAAACAAGGAAAAGATCTATTCAAGACCAGGCCAAATAAGAGCAGGTCAGCATTTTATGAAAACCATTTCTGCCATGGATGGACATAACTAAATCAGAGAAATTCAGTACAAACAATGAAAGATCTGGTGTAAGACTGGGGCCAGATTTTGAGAAGAGCTCAGCTCCCACATAAGCACCGAAATAAGAGTCTAGATTACGAACAATCCTCAGCACATTGGGTGCATCTACACTTACAAATTAAGTCGACGTAAGGAGGCGTAAATCGACAATTCACTCCACGTGTACACTGGGCTTTCCTAAGCTGCTCCTTAAATCAAATTAAGGAAAAGTTAGTTCAAATTAATAACACCTCGTTTTAATTCAAACTAGCGCTTAAGTTGGCTTTATTAAGTTAACTTAAGTCAGTGGAGTCACAGAGTAGCGCCTAGGTGGACCTTTTTAAGTCGACTTAAAACGTTAAGTCGACTTAATAAGGCCGAAAAGGGGCCACAACTACACTTGAAAAGTTAAGTCCACTTCTGTTAAGTCGACTTAATAAGGTCCGCTTTAAGTCGAGATAAAGCCGACCTTATAAAGTCGACTTAACTTTTCAAGTGTAGACATAGTCATTGGGACTACAAGTGAAAAACTGACTACATGTTTTATGAGAGCTGCTGGGTGCAGAGCATGTTTGAAAATCTGGCCTGAACTGGAGACGCTGAGCACTGGAAAATCAACCCTGCTCTGCCACTGTGACACAGTGACAGTGCCTCCCTCCTCTAGTGAGTACCCCACTGTAGGCACTTCCTTCAACAACACCCTCCCGCAGCACTGACCTCTTTCTGGAAACCTGAAATATGATAACTTTGTGACTCCCAACCAAGAACCTTTACCTACAGTAGCATTCCCACCCTGCCTATGGCCAGGGCTATTAGCTTCTAGTGCAACATTGTGTCTATGCCAGGGTGACCAGACTAGTTGGGAGTTGCACGATGAGGAGGGTCCTGAGGAGGGAGTCAGAGAGAGGAAGGGACAGACCAGGAAGGATGAGGCTGCAGAAAACTTGAGGGAGGGAACAAGGAAATGTATATATTTCAGAGAAGAGGAGGAGCAGGGAACTGATGGATTTGTAAGGGAACAAGATAGGGATCCATGGATTAGACCACACTGGGGATTTACAGAAATGGAATGTTATGTTGTAAATGAACCTTTCTGAGGTCTATGTGATCAGTCGCATCAGTGAGGTAGGTAAGTGGGGAGGACGTTTTAGTCCTAGACCTCCAGGATAAAAAAACTCCCAGTCAGTAACTTGAAAGGACACTGGAATAAAAAAGTAGCAAAACGTCAAATGTGCCAGTAACAGATCGAGAAGCTATAACAGCAGAAGTTAATTGTGATGTCATTAATGACTAATGAGGCTACTGGTCTCATCATTAAAGGGTTACACTTTTATTTACAAGGTTTTGATTGATGAAGTGGAACAATGCAATAACTTGCCTCAAAAAGACTTGATCACTGCCAGGGCTTTTTTTGTGATGGTACACTGAGTACCGGCACATTTTTTTCACAACAATGCAGCTCTGGCTCCTGCTGCCACCCCCGGCGAACCCAGGTCTCTGGCCCGGTACTGGCACCTTTTTTTTTTTTAAACAAAAAAAGCACTGATCACTGCACTTACAAATTCTTAACCTCTTATGGGCAAGAAAGCAAGAGACAAAATCTTGCTTTCCTTCCAAATGAATTAATAATCCTAGCTGGGAATTTGTAAAAAGCCAACTTCCCTAAGGCCATGTACACACGATCACTTTATCACGCATTAACAGTCATTACTGTGCGATAACAGCAACAGCGTACACACGTGCAATAGGGCTCTTGCGTGTCAACAGCCCAGTTGTAGTGCAATACAAAAACCACCTCGACGAGGTGGCAGTTAACGCGGAACAGCTGTTGCACTTTTCGACTCGTGTGCATGCTTACCACGCAATGATTGGCCTCCGGAACTGTCCCAGCATTCCAAAGTCGTCCTCTCTGGTCTTCCCCCCACCCGCTCTGTGGCCGTGACGAAACAGTCAGTCCCCACCCTGTTTCGATTCCCGGGATTTTCGAATTTCTCCTCTGTTTCACTTCCTGTTCTTTTCCTCATGGAGTAGAGTGCAGCTCTGATCTTCACTAGCAATGGCAGCCCATCGTGGAAGACGCACACCCATTTGGAGGACCTGATCAGCATCTGGGGAGAGTCTGGGGTGCAGGCGCAGCTACGCGGCAGCAGGTCAAATTTGGACACATATGGCATAATTTCTCGGGCCATGTCCAAGAGAGGTTATGATAGAGACACTGTGCAGTGCAGATCAAAGGTGAAGGAGCTAAGAATAACCTATCACCGAGCGAAGGAGGCAAACCACCGTTCGGGATCAGCACCTGCTACATGCAGGTATTACAAGGAGATCAAAGCCATCCTCAGTGGGGACCCCACAACCACTGCAAAGAGTCCTGTGGACACATCGGCTGCCCCCTCATTCAGTGAATGCCAGACCCGAGCAGGATGAGGACGTGATTGATGAAGAGGAGGAGATGGAGGATGACCTGGAGGAGAGCGCAACAGCGTGTAGCCAGGAGCTCTTCTGCACCCCCGCTGAGATGTCCACCCAAGACATGAATTGCAGCGTGTCATCTGAGGTGGCAGAGGGGGGTTCAGGTAAGTTTCTCTTTTGTGCAGCTATGACTCCTGCTAAAAAATCATTGTCCGGGGCGGGGGTGCTTGCTGTCTCGGTCCCCGCTGTGCACGCTCTTTACTATGCATTCATTAGAAGTGTATCAACACAAGCAGTGATTGTCAAAAAATCATCTGTATTTAGGTCACTAAAGGTTTCCTCGATGTACCGCCAGAGCCTCCTACTCAGGTTAGATGGGAAAGTGTATGTGTCTACGCTCCCGTATAAGGATACTCGGCCTCGCCAGCTGCAAAGCACAGCACTGGGAACCATGGCAGCACACAGTGCAGCAGCATACGGTCCCGGCTGGCATCCGGTGGCATGTAGGATATGTATTCTAGCTGGCAGGGGCACTCTGAGGAGAGAGATATCGGGTTCCATCTGTGTGCCCTGTGCAGAATATTAGCCCCCAGTAAGGTTTCTATTAGGACGTACCTTGTCCGCTTCAGCGAAGCATAGGATGTTGACTACCCTGTACCTTCCAGTGGAATATGCTACTGGAAGGTTACATTGGTTATCTAGGCTATGTGTGAACAATAGCTTTATTATTCTTTTTTTTATTAGATTCGACCTTCACAAGGCTGGTGTCTATCCCAGTTGACCGCATGAGAGACATTCGGTGGCGTGCTCGAAGAAACAGGGAGGATATGTTTCAGGAGCTGATGAAAACAACAGAGGCATCCGCGAGGGAGAATCGAGCCTGGAGAGAGGAATCCCAACAGAGGAAGCAGAAACACAGGGACGAACTGGTAAGTGTCATGAAGGAGCAAATAGAACTGCTCAAGAGCATGATTGCTCTGCAGACCCAGGCGATTAATACACGGACTCCACTCCAGACACTTCAGCCGTGTCTGCCTCCCACACCCCGTAGTCCTTCAAAGCATTTATTTAAAGGCCACCCGTCCCCCTGGTATACTGCAACATCCAGTACCTCACAGAGCTACTTTTTAGAGATCCGCAGCTACACCCACCTGTAAACCCTCCAAAACCCCTCAACCACCCCCCCTTTTTATCTTTTAATAAAAACATTAACAAAAAATTTGAAGAGTGGCTTTATTTGTACACAGTGAAAATCTCATAAGGTGCACTTGATGTGTCCTTGAAGTGAACTACGGGAGGGCATCATTGAAATGCTCCCTGAGTGCCTCCCTTATGCGAGCAGCTCCTCGTTGGGCCCCCCTAATACTCCTAGTGGCTGGCTGTTCGTATGCTGCCTCGAGGCACTGTGCCTCCATAGCCCACCCCAGGGAAAACTTTTCTCCCCTATTTTCACAAATGTCTTGAAGGACACAGCATGCCGCAATTACAGCAGGGATGTTGTCCTCGTCCAAGTCCAGCCTCCCATACAAACAGTGCCAGCGCCCTTTTAAGCGGCCGAAGGCACACTCTGCAGTCATTCTGCAGCGGCTCAATCGGTATTTGAACTGCTCCTTGCTGCGATCCAGGTTCCCGGTGTACAGCTTTATGAGCCATGGCATCAATGGGAATGCTGGGTCTCTAAGAATGACTATGGTCATCTCCATATCCCCCACAGTAATTTTTTGATCTAGGAAGAAGGTACCCCCTTGCAGCTTCCGGAACAGTCCAGTGTTTCTGAAAATGCGGGCATCATGCACCTTTCCCGACCATCCAGCACTGATATCCGTAAAACGTCCCTTGTGATCCACGAGTGCTTGCAGCACCATGGAGAAGTAGCCCTTCCTGTTGATGTACTCGGTCGCGAGATGGTCTGGAGCCAAAATTGGGATATGTGTGCCATCTATGGCTACCCCGCAGTTAGGGAATCCCATGGCAGCAAAGCCCTCCACATTCTCACGAAGATTGCCCAATGTCACCGTCCTCCGTAGCAGAATGTGATTGATGGCTTGGCACACTTGTGAGAGGGCTAATCCGACGGTGGACCTCCCGACTCCAAACTGGTTTGCAACAGACCGGTAGCAGTCGGGAGTCGCCATCTTCCAGACAGCAATCGCAACATGCTTCTCCACGGTTAGGGCTGACCTCATCTTGGTGTCTTTACGTCGCAGGGCAGGGGCCAACTCTGAACACAGATCCAGAAAGGTTGCTTTCCGCATTCGAAAGTTCTGTACCCACTGCTCGTCATCCCACAGCTGCATAACAATGTGATCCCACCACTGGGTGCTCGTCTCTCGCAACCAGAAACGGAGTTGCACCGTGTGCAGATGATCGGTGAAGAAGCTGAGTAATGCGGTGCTGTTGCTCTGCAGGGCATCGATCAGCCCCTGCTCCTCAGCGTCCTCGTCTGACTCGGAGCTCATTGCGTACTGAGCAACCAGCCGAGATGTATTTAGAATGCTGAAGGCGACAGTGGAGATTAGAGCAGGATCCATGCTGCCACAGTTGTGATTGCTCACAAGTAATACGTCACTGCACTGTTGAAAATAGGCGCGAGTTGCTATTGGCAATGAGGAAGACGCAAGGGGAACACAGTGCACCATGGGAAAATGAGAGTTTACCCATGGCGCTTTGCGTTCCTTTCCTTCATCCCAGGATTCCAAGTGCCGATTGAGGGAAAATTGAACTGTGGGATAGGTGCCCAGAATTCATTGCGCTACACCGCGATATTGCAAAGAATTCTGTTGCGTTGGAAGGAGCGCCGTGTGTATGCGCTCTCCCGCAATAAAGGTCACGTGTTTTTTATAGCGCGATTGCCATGTTGCGCTTTAATCTGATCGTGTGTACATAGCCTGAGATAATTTAAAAGCGTTCTGAAGCAGCCAAACAGTGCCCACCAATCCATTCTGCGAGCCCAAATTAGTAGTATCAGGGAGAAAATTCATTTTTAACAAAGCTTTTGTCCCGGATTTTTATTTACCCTGCCACATTAATTACAGTAGATTAATTAGGGCACTTACCGTAAGTATTTCAACAATAACCAGGACCACTTGTGTTCTGATTTGGTATGTGTAGTCTGATACTGAGTTGATATTCAAATTGAACTATTTACACATTACAGGCTATTTAAGGGAGATAGGGGTGTCTGGTAGTTAAAACAGGAGCATTGGTTTGTATTGCAGATTTTGCAACTGAATCAATGTGTGAGCGTAAGCTTGCATTTGATTTCTTGGTTTCAGTTCTGTGGTTTGTAAATGAAAAATAAAATCAGGCGACATAAAGAGCCAAGAGACCATAAAAACAGGACTCATTACTGTATGAATGGTCTATAGAGGAGGCTGACAAGGATAATGACATACTCCTCACCACTGAAAGTGGTAACCATTGTAGGAAATATACACAGGTTGGTTGAGGATCTTTTGTAAAGAATGATACGCCCCTTTGATAAAAAGCAGCAGCAACATTTTTCTTAACTTTCTGAGCATTTCATACAGAAATGATTTCCATCTGCCTACCATGTCTGCAGTGGCACATGTGCTGTTAAGAGCCTGAACGTCTCTGAATATGTTCAGCCAACCTCTAGTTGCTGTTCCTACATATTTATAAATGCCTTTTTTACTGTCTCATCTTAGGAACTGTGGGATTTAAATTGCAGCGATAGATGAAAGATAAACATATTGGGATGCCAAAGAAATATCTAGGCAATGCTACAAAATTTCATCCAAGGCAATTAAACATGATTTAATATCATCACTGGAATGCCTAACCTACAAAAGTCTCTACTCCTTGATGTTGCTGGCAGCGGAGGGGTGGGAGGTGGGGGGGAGATTCATTAAGACAACAGCCAAGATAAAGAATGAGCTTGTCACTCACTATGTATAACATGCAGCTGTTGTAAATGAGCCAGATCAAGCTCACTTGTCCAGAGTGCAGTAGCCCATCTAAACTTGATATGACTACTTTCATGAATACAGGAAACTTCTATTCTATTCGTGGAATAGGCTACTTCTATCTGTGGAATATGGCGGTATTCTATGGCCACTTGCATGAGTAAGCCTCCATTCGATCCTGGTTCTATCTGTGACGCCTTGTGTTTACATGCCAGTATGGTTATGACTTTCTGTTATACAAACTAGTGTGAGAGAACACTGGAAAAAAGAAATCTTTTCTGTTAGATGCACAGGTGTGGAGAGGTACAAAGTATTTGGGAGCTATGACAGCTTCTGGCGTGTTTAAATTGTTCTTGGACTTCTTTACCTTAATTAAGCACATGAAATGTGTTTCCTGGGAACATAAAACATTTGCAGAGTGCAAAGAAAAATGTCAGAAAATAGGAAAGCAAAGGAAAAAAACTTTTGTGTTCTCTTATGAAAGCACCTGGTGTAAAAATCACGGCCCCGCTGAAGTCTATGGCACAAATTTCATTGACTCTACCAGGGCCAGTAATTCACACATGGATGGCATAATCAGCTGCATTATTAAGATTCAAAAGTCCCTAGCAATCAAACTGCCAGTGTCCAAAAGTGGGTCACAATAAGAGAGGAGGACAGAAAAATGAGAGACACAGACTTCAGCAAAAGACATATGGCCATAGTGCCCATACACTCCAGCTATTCCTGCTATCCATCAGAGGCAGCTGGGTACAGGTTAGATCAGTTTGAAGGCAGCTCTAAATTGCACCAGGAGCTGAATTTGCTCTCAGTCAGCCTTGGGCTAGAAAGCTACTAAGGTTGCATAACACGATATTTACCCACCTTCTACCCCCTGCATCAGGTGCTCTTTATCTAGATCCAAAAATCAGGACCTAAGACCTGCTTACTTTTACAAAATATACCACAGAATCTTTACTACTTTGTTCTGTAGTTGTGATCTTGTGATAGGGTGTGTTCCCCACACTCAAACTGAAGGGATTAATGGAGGCCAGAAGGGCCAATTAACCTATGAGGCTGCAAGCTGGGAGAATTAAGGCTAAGAGGAAAGCCTTAATTAGTGGGTGCCACACTGTGCAGGAACAGGCCAGGTCGTATAAAACCAGGGAGCCCATAGTATAACAGAAAGAAGTTGTAGGGAAGTAGTTTGCGATCACTTTCTAGCAGTGATTTTCAAACTTAGGGTCAGGACCCAGACCCTCAGGCACTGGGTCGCGGTATCCCGTGCTGCCACCGCCAAAAGAGTGGAATGCGTAGCTCAAACACGTAATTGTTGGGTCGTGAGCATAAATGATTTTTTTCAACTGGGTCCCGAGAAAAAAGTTTGAAAACCACTGTCCTAGAGGAAGGGCGGAGTGTTCGTGGTACAGAAATTAGTCCACAGTTACTCCCTGAGAGGAGGGAGTTTGAGCTGGCAAACCCAAAGGGGGAAAGTCAGATAGTATAGGAAAGGCTCGGGGAAGAAGTAGTCAGGTTTAGGATGGCTCAGACCTTGGCTGCTGAGGGTTCTTGAGCTGGAACCTGGAGTAGTGGGCAGGCCAGCGTTCCTCTACCAGCCAGTGGGGAAGTGACACACACCAGGTAGAGGAGAAGAGACTGCCTGGGACAGTTTGCCCTGCAAGACTTTGATACCCTGGAAGGAAGGGACCAGATTGGCCTGGCTGGAGGGCCACATCGCAAACACAAAGCTAGAGCAGGAAAGGCTGCAGGGTGAGAGAGGATGATGGGTGGAGAAATCACTATAAGAGTGCCTCAGAGCTCAGACCTGGAAAGAGCTGATCCCCAGAGTGGTCAGGAGGTGCCACACCACCCGCAGAGAGTGGGCCCTGTAACAGCAATATCACCATAAGCAGTTAAAATGAAACTACACGTATCAAAATATCCTAATAAAATACACTTTGTGATGCAGTGTCCTAGATTTAAAAAAAAAAAAAAAGGGGGGGGTCTTTTAATATGTGCACAAAACTTTTAGGTCCCAATCTTGCAAGGGATTCTGCACAGAGGTCACCCACACAGTGCTCCTTGCAGGATCACATCATTACTTTGCAAAGGGTCTCCTGATCATCTGAGTGAATTAGTGTGTTTCTGCTGTACAATATTTCATTTCCAAATCAAATATTGGCTTGTAAGTGGCTTAGTCTGAAGGTCTCTGGTGTTCATCCTAAAGCTAAAACAAAAAGATTCCCTGCTTAATGAATGGCTCACATTTGAAGTTAGCATGTTTCTAATGCAAGGAATAAATGCTTTATATAATTTGGTTTCTGCTCAGTAACCCTTTGCCATCTGCGTCTAATTTAACTAATGGTCTAATAATTATTTACTCAGTAAACCTCCAGGAAGCATTAACTACACTATGTCAAAGGGTGTCTAAATGCAACCTAGAGAACTTTAAAAGAGCCTTTACACCCTTTCTTCTCCAGGCTAGGATAAAAGCCCAGCTGTGTTTTCTATCACACTATGAGACCAGGTTGTAATTTCAGCAAAGTTTCCATTTATACAAGGAAATTTAAGGCCCCTGGCGACCAAGCTCCTATCTATCTCTGTAATCTCACTGGCCCCTGTATCCCTGCTCACTCAGGCCTCCCCACATAACACTTCCTTTGTCAAAGACTGATCCTTTACTGCCACCATACCAGCTATTTAGCAAAGACTGCATGAGAAATGAGGTTCCGAAAAGTGCCTCCAATATTTGTGATTCCCACTCTAATTTAAGCCAACAGCAATGCTCCCTGTTGACTTAGAATCATAGAAATGTGGGCTGCAAGGGACATTGAGACTTTAGCAGTAAGGACATACAGGACCCTGAAAACTGATCCCACAAAGTGTTAGCTGCAAGCTCTCCTCAGCCCACCTTCTAAATACAGACAGTGGCTCAAAGCCCCAGTCTTGCCTCCATTTCTTCCCCCATAATCATTTTGCTTGGATAAGGAATAAGAAAGAAATTTTCCTGCAAGTAGAGTTCTGAGAGCCCAGAGTCCAAAAATCAATCAGCCTTCTGGTGTACTGTTTTCTCTATCCATGCTCGATCTACTTTGATTGACAATACTTGCATTTGCCCTTCCTGGGAAACATCCCTTTTAACAAAATAACCAAGGAGTCTTGTGGCACTTTCAAAGACTAACAAGTTTATTTATCACATGAGTTTTTGTGTTTCAAAATGTGCTTTTATAGGGATCGGAGGGTCACTAACTCACTGAGTGGATGGAAGCAAATACTGGGAAACAAAACTAATTTGTGGTTTAAATTTTCGTGAGGGAGACTAAAGAAAAGGCTGAATTCATATAAGCTGTTCTTTTCTGTCATTAATGCGTGCAAACCTTTCCTTCCCCTTTCATTGTCCAGCAGGGAGACAAAGAAATATCTGTTCCAAAGGGATAGCTGTGTTAATCTAGTTCAGCAAAACAAACAAGGAGCTCTGTGGCACTTTTAAAGACTAATCAATTTATTTATTGCATGAGCTTTCATGGGAGAAAAACCCACTTCGTCAGATGCTTTGAAGATGGGGAACTTACAGAACGGGAGGAAATTAAATGTGAAAGAAATATCTGGGGATTGTTAGATGGCATAATGCCTTTCGCGGTCCAGATGTGTAATCCCTTGTAATGATGAATGTATTTCCCTTTCTAAATTCGTATTGCTTGTCATTAGGATATCTTCATGTTGATATGGAAGACACTCTTTGTATTCCATAGGCCATCTGTTCAAACATGCACTTCATTAGCACTAGTGGTTTTTTTTTGCTTAAAAAAAAAAGATGCTGGTACTCAGCCCGATCCAGCCCTGACCATGGCCCCCGCTGGGAACTCAGGGCCACTGGATCCGGCTCCGGCCAGGAACCTGGGGCTTCCGGCAGCAGCAGCAGGAGCCGAGGCTGCCAGCAGCAGGAGTCGGATACAGCTTCGGCCCCCAACCAGGAAACCGGGGCCGGATTGGGGCCAGGGGGCAGACCCACACTCCTTAACACCAGCCAAAAGAGCTGGCCAACCATGGAGGAAGCCCTTTCAGAGTTGCACCTTAATAGTAAAATCTGACTCTATTAAAATTTTACATTTCTCTAGCACTGACAGGAATTGTTGCATTTGGTCAAAAAGATCTGTCTGCTTTCTGGTTTTGTACCTTTTAGTTATGCTGTAGGTAAAACAAATGTATTTTACCAGTTTTTGTTCCCACAACAACTCAGACATTTGGGTTGTCTTTTTAAATAGTTAGCTAAGAAAAATTGTAACAAGAATAGATTCAAAGTTAGACCAACTGTGTTAGACATGGGCTGAGATGATAAAAATCATGGACTGAACACGGACACTGGATTTATGGTTTATTACAGCAATCTGTAATCCACTAACCCGGGGTGGGCAATAATTTTGGGAGATGGGCCACAGAGCCAGTGAAGAGCTGGCTGCTGGGCCGGTGAGTAAGGTGGGAGAGGGCAGGGGTGGCGGAGAACTGACCACGGAGCTGGCAAGGGGGCGCAGAGCCGACCCCGGGGAGCAGGTGGTGGAGAGCTGGCCCCAGGGTTATGTCTACACTAGAAAAGTTAAGTCGACTTTATTAAGTCAACTTAATAAGGTCAACTTTAAGTTGACTTAAAGTCGACTTAATAAAGTCGACTTTTCTAGTGTAGACATAGTCCCTTGTCGACCTTATTAAGTTGACTTAACGCTTCAAGTCGACTTAATAAGGTCGACTTAGGCGCTCATCCCCGTCCACACTGGTTTTAAGTTGACTTAAGGAGTCGACTTAAGACTTAAGTCGACCTAAAATGAGGTGTTATTAAGTCGACTTAAGGAAAGCCCAGTGTGGAAGCGGCTTTGTTTAGGTCGACTTAAACCTCCTAAAATTGACCTAAGTTGCAGTGTAGACACACCCCAGGGAACTGACTGCGCAGGGGGGTCGGCGGTGCAGATGAGGTCCTGGAGAGAATGGGGAGAAGATGTGGGGCTGTGTGGCAGGAGAGAGTCAGAGCCGGTCGGAGGAAGTGGGAGCCGAGCCATGGCCACGCAGAGCCGGCTGCGGAGCAGGCTGGTGGTGGGGAGCTGGCCGGGGGCGGAGCTATACAGTGCTGGCTGCAGGGCTGCAAAGAGCCGGCCCTAGGAATCTGGCAGGGGGCACGGGACCAGCCCTGGAGAGCTGGCTGTGGAGTTCCATGGTAGCAGAAAGCCAGCTCTGGGGCCAGCTGAGGGATGGGTTGGAGCGGGACAGCGGTGGAGAGCCAGCCTGGGGCCGGCAGAAAGCCACCTGTCCAGCATGGGGGGTAAGCCGGCCAGGGACCATAGCAGACTGGACCAACCTGTTAGATGGGGCGGGTCTGGCCTAGGCCATATCTTGCCCACCCCTGCACTAACCCCTCTTTTTGTCTCATGATTGCAGAGGCGTTAATGGGCCACTCTACTTTGAATGGTCCCTTACAATATGTACTAACTACTTACGTTAAACAATCTGTTTCCACCTTGCATTTTGCTATAACACTGGGATGCTTTTCCCAGACCTGATAAAGAGCTGTGTGTGACTGGAAAGCTAGGCCATGTACACACTACAGGAATAATCGCGCAACAAGCCCGTTGCGCTTTAAAAGTCACGTGGTTTTTTAGCACAGGATCGCGTACACACTCTGCCGCTTGTGACGGAACAGAGCCTCCCCTGCAATTCGCGATTTCACAAGAAACCCAATTGAATTGTGGGAACCTATCCCACAGTTCCATCCATCCTGATTTGGCGCTAAGAATCCTGGGTAGGAGAGTAGCGCTGAGCACCATGGGTAAAGTCTTGGTTTCCCATGGTGCATTCTGTTCCCCTTGCATCACGAGAGTTGCTACTAGCAACTCGTGCCCATTTTCAACAGTAGTGCATTGCTTCCCGGAAGTCCTTTGGCAGCAACATGGATCCAGGTCTGATCTCAACTGTCGCCTTCAGCATAATGAATACATCTCGGCTGGTGGCACAGTATGCGTTCAGCTCTGAATCAGACCAGGATTCGGATGACCCTGGGCTGGTGACTGCCATGCAGAACAACAGCACCGCATTGCTGAGCTCCTTCACAGAGCATCTGCACACGGTGCACCGCCAGTTTTGGTCATGAGAGACAAGCACCGAGTGGTGGGACCGCATCGTTTTGCAGGTGTGGGATGATGACCAGTGGCTACAGAACTTTCGAATGCGGAAAGCCACATTCATGGAACTGTGTGAGGAGCTAGCCCCTGCCCTGCGACACAAGGACACCAAAATGAGAGCCATCCTCACTGTGGAGAAGCGTGCCGCAATCACGCTGTGGAAAATGGCGACTCCAGACTGCTACCGCTCCGTCGCGAATCAGTTTGGAGTTGGCAGGTCGACCGTCGGGTTAGCACTTTCACAAGTGTGCAGAGCCATTAATCGTGTTCTGCTCCGGAGGACAGTGACGTTGGGCAATGTGCGGGAGATCGTCGATGGATTCGCGGCCATGGGATTCCTGAACTGTGGAGGGGCAATAGACGGCACGCACATCCCTATTCTCGCTCCGGAGCATCTTGCGATTGAGTATATTAATAGGAAGGGCTACTTCTCCATAGTGCTTCAGGCACTCATGGATCACAGGGGGCGTTTCACGGACATAAATGCGGGGTGGTCGGGTAAGGTGCATGATGCTCGCATTTTCCGGAACACGGGCCTGTACCGGAAGTTGCAGGCAGGGACCTTCTTCCCCGATGATAAAATTACTGTTGGGGATGTGGAGATGCCCATAGTCATCATAGGAGACCCAGCCTACCCACTGATGCCTTGGCTCATGAAGCCCTATACTGGAAATTTGGATCCCAGCAAGGAGCGCTTCAATTACCGGTTAAGCTGGTGCCGAATGACCGTGGAGTGCGCCTTTGGGCACTTAAAAGGCCGCTGGCGCTGTTTGTACGGGAGGCTAGACTTAAATGAGGACAACATTCCAGCCGTCATTGCGGCGTGCTGTGTCCTGCATAACCTCTGTGAAAATAGGGGAGAGAAATTTCCCCCTTCATGGGACGTGGAGGCTGAGCGGCTAGAGTTTGCCTTCCAGCAGCCAGCCACTAGGAGTATCAGGGGGGCACAGCTGAGAGCTGTCCGCATAAGGGAGGCACTTAGGGTGCATTTTAGTGATGAGGACTCATAGGACGAATTGCATCACTGTGCAGTAGTGTTCCCAAGCACTATTAGGTGCTGATTGGGGGTGGAGGGCGTGTACTGTACTATGCTCAAATGAGTGAATACTAAACATGCAACAACTAATCTTATTGTGTATCAATAAAGACACAGTGCAAAGTTCAAGTGATTCAATTTTATTATTATAAAACATTAAATATTTACAGTAAGCAGTGCCTGCAAAAGGGGCTATAGATGCGTGTAGGTGCGTGTCTCAATCCCATAGCTTGGTGCAGGAGTGGATGTAACATTGTACCAGGAGGGTCCCTGGGCTTCAAAGAACTGCTTTGAGGGAGAATGGGCCATGGGGGACAGAAAGTGTTGCTGTGGCTGCAGGGGGGGGGGCGAGCCTGGAGCAGCTGGGTCTGCAGACCAACCATGGTCTTCAGCAGTTGGGTCTGCTCCTGTAGGATGCTTATGAGGGCATCCTTCTGCTTCTGCCTCTTCACATTGTTTTCTTTGCGTTCCTGCCGGCACTCCTGCCTCAATTGTCTAGTCTCCCTTGCTGATGCCTCGTTGGACTGCATCAGCTCCTGGAAGATATCCTCCTTGCTCCTGCAAGGCCTCCTCCTTATCTGTCTCAGCCGGTCAGCTGGCGCAGACCACCAACCAGCGAAGGTCGTTTCTAAGGAAAAATGAATCATCATAAGTAGTGCTATTGTTCTCACTTTGATTAAGGAGCCGGTAATATGCTCTCCCGCCACATTCCGCTGTGCCCACGGGACAAGGCATTGCCGGGGACTGAAAGGGGTTTTGCAAAGGGAGCTTCGGGTTGCCGAGACAAGACACACAGCTCCGTGAACTATTTGCAGTGCTTTGGGTGATTAGTTCACATACGGCACTGCCATGGAAGCCGATATCTCGCTGCTTAGAGTGCCTCTGCAAGCCAGAATGCATATCCTGCATGTCACTGGTTTTCAGCCAGGACCATACGCAGCAGGCTTGTGTGCAGCCATGGTTCCCGCTACTGTGCTTTGCAACTGGCGAGGGAGAGTATCCCTCTATGGGGGAGGGGAAACAGTTGCTCTCCCATCGAATTTAACTAGGAGGCTGTGGAAGTACATCAAGGACACCTTCAGTGATCTCAATGGAGAGGATTTCTTGGCAATTACAGCATGTGTTGATGCACTGCTCATGTAATGCGGGGTAGACCCCCCCCCCCATCCAAAAAGAAAAGAAAGGATGAAACTCAAAACGCCTATTTCCTGCCCGCTCTTCATTTGCCCGCAAAGCTTATCCAGCTAGCATAGAAGCCACTTCTGATGAAACTTACCAGAGCTCCCCTCTACTGCCTCCGAAGACAGTATGGAGAAGGAATCTGGGCAGCATGGGTTAGGTGGCGTGGAGAACAGCTGCTGGCTCCCTAAGTTGGCTGCACCGCTTTCACCCTCCAGGTCATCTTCCATCTCCACGTCCTCGTCAACGAATTGCTCGTCACCGTCTGCTCCAGTATCCTTTTCATGGGGGGGGGGGGGGTGCTGACGTGTCCACAGGAGCTTTTGGGGTGGTTGTGGGATCCCCTCTCAGGATTGCTTCCAGCTCCTTGTAAAATCGGCATGTAGCCGGCGCTGAGCCGGAGCGCCGGTTTGCCTCTCTGGCTCTGTGGTACTTAATCCGCAACTCCTTCACCTTCGACCTGCACTGAAGAGTGTCTCTCTCATACCCATCTCTGCCATGGCCCGAGAAATCTGGCCAAAAATATCAAAATTCCGCCAGCTGCCACGTAACTGGGCCGCACAGCAGACTCTCCCCAGATGCCTATGAGATCAAGCACCTCAGCTGTGGTCCAGACTGGAGCACGTTTGCTGCACTGAGCCGCCATTGCTCTTGGAGTACACAGCTGCAGCTGAACTCCACGCCAAGCAAACAGGAAGAGTGAAGAATTCAAAAATTCCCGGGAATGATGGGAGGGCGGGTACAGTCACGTCACAGCCACAGAGTGCAGAAGGGATGGAATTGGAATTCTGGGACATTTCTGGAGGTTTCATATTGCGCAGCAACTGTACACACATGAACTATCGCGGAACAGCTGTTCCGCGGTAGCCGCTACCACCCTCGTTTTGGTGGTTTACATGTTGCGCGGTAAGACGGCTGTTACCGCGCAACAACATGGATTTGTGTGTGGACGCTGTGCCTGTTATCGCACAATAACGAGCATTATCGCGCAATAACTTTGCAGTGTCTACAAGGCCCTAGTCTCTCTCACCAACAGAAGTTGGTCCAGTGAAAGATATTACCTCACCCACTTTTTCTCTCTGATATTCTGGGATCAACATGGGTATTGTACTGCATACAGTAATTGTAAATGGGGAATCATCGCTGAGCAGTTGTATTTCTGGGGTCCTGCAAAGATCAGTTCTTGTCCCCATGCTATTTAACTTGTTTATCAGTGACCCAGAAGAAAACACAAAATCACTGATGAAGTTTGCAGATGACACAAATATTGGGGGAGTGGCAAATAACGGACAGGACAGGACTTCAGAGCAATCTGGATTTCTTAGCAGGGCCAGATTAACCAGCCTGGGGGCCCTGGGCTGTGCCCCACTGCAGGCTCTCCCTGGAGCATGGAGGCCTGTCACTGGGGGTGGGAGTCTGGGGACAAAGGGTGCTCTTGTCCCAGCCAGCCTGCTCCTGGGAGTGGGACCGGCTGCTGTGTGGCGCAGCCGATCTTGGAAGAGCAAACAGGTACTGGCCCGCCCCACTCCACCCCCAGGGGCGAACCAGCTGGGCCAGGGTGGGGCGGAAGTGCAGAGCCCAACCTTTGGCTCCAGGGCCCTGCCCCCTTCTACCTCCAGTGCTGGCAGGGCAGGAATGCTCTGAGCGCTCCAGCCCCGCTGGCACTGAGCAGGTCAAGGTGGAGCCAGATAAGTGTTTTAGGGGCTGGAGCCTGGGGCCTCCTTTTTGGCTGGGGCCTGGAGCTCCAGCCCCTAACGTCCCTGCTATAATCCAGGCCTGTTGCTTAGAGTGCAATCAGTGTGTTTTAATACAGCTACATTATACCCATAGGAACAATGTACATAGGCCATGCTTATATAATTGGGGCTTCTATCCTGGGAAACGGTGACTCTGAAAAAGACTTGGGGTTCCTTGGTGGATAATCAGCTGAACATAAACTCCTATTGTGACTCTCGCCAAAAGCACTAATCCTTGGATGTATAAACAGGGCAATATTATGTAGGCAGAGGGTCTGGTCTATATTACACTGTTAGGTCAACGTAAGCTGTCTTGGTCAACATAGCTGTGGAAGCATCTTTCCTTAAATTTGATTGCTGCCAACATAAGTGTCTCCCTATGCCAATTTAGTAACACCCCGTTCCCAGGGGCATCAAGGATGTATTAAGATCCAACGGGGTAGCCGTGTTAGTCTATTGCAGAGAAACAAACAGAGTTCTGTGGCACTTTTAAAGACAGATTTATTTGTCGCATGAGTTATTGTGGGAGAAAATCCCACTTCATCAGATGCTTTGAAGATGGGAAACTTACAGAATGGGAGAAAATTAAATGCAGGGATGTGTGACATAGGATCAGGTCAGGCTGTAACAGCAAATCAAAATAGTTGTTGGGATTCAAACACTGAAGAACAACATATAGAGGAAGGTGAGGTCAAATCACCTGTTGTAATGAGAAAAAAATCTGTAATCCCTGTTTAACCCCAAGGCAACAGAGTCAAATTTGTAATTAGTTCAACACAGTTTCAGTATTGACACTGCATTGTTTACATGGACTGGTCTTGGCCTTCAGGAGCTGGCCCACACTGATAATACAGGTGCTGCTGGTGAGGACGCACACTGCCAACACAAGGAGCAAAGAATGCCTACATGAGCAACCTAATTACTGCAAGGAGTCTTCTGGCACTTTTAAAGACTAACAAATTTATTTATCGCATGAGCTTTCATGGGAGAAAATCCCACTTTGTCAGATGCTTGAAGATGGAGAACTTACAAGTAGTTACTTACTCCTTGTTTGTTTTGCTGAACTAGACTGACACAGCCACTCCTTTGGAACTTAATTACTGCAGTAGTTGTATGCTGATGTAAATTAGATTGACATAATTTTGTAGTGTAGACATGTCAAGGGAGGTTAAATTGCACCAGCGCCAAGTAATTTCTATGGCTATGTCTACACTAGAAAAGTTGACTTTATTAAGTTGACTTAACACTTTAAATTGACTTAATAAGGTCGATTTACGCGCTAATCCCCGTCCGCACTGGCTTAAGTCGACCTAATAAGGTCGATTTAAGCATTAAGTCAACCCAAAAGTAGGTGTTAAGTCGACTTAACATTTCCTTAAGTCGACTTAAGGAAAGCTCAGTGTGGACGCGGCTTAAGACACGGCTTAAGTCGACCTAACTTGTAAGTGTGGACACACCCTATGGGAATGCTGTGTCCGGTTCCGGACACCATAATTCCTGAAGGATATTGATAAATTGAAGAAGGTTCAGAGAAGAGTCACAAGAATGATTAAAGCAGCAGTTCCCAAACTGTGGGTCAAGACCCCAAGTGGGGTTGCTTCATCAGCAGAAGGAGACAAGGCCTCCTCCGCACAGCATGACCTTACATGCACCATATGCACAAGATCACATCAATGGGGGATGCTATTTTGCTCTACAAAATGGCGCCCTCCGTGCAGCATGACCTTTCATGCACCATATGTGCATAAGCTCATGTAGTCAAGAGGATACTATCTTGTAAAGCAAAATGGCATCATCCTTGAGGCATGGCCTTGCATATACAGTGCATGTGAGGTCACACGGCAGGGATGATACCATTTTTAGATGACAACCTCCATGCTGTCTGGGGTAGTGGAAAACAACACATCTGAAAATGGGGTCATACAAGGAAAATATTTGGGAACTGCTAGATTTGAAAACATGCCTTATAGTTAAAGACTCAAAGAGTTTAATCTATTCAGTCCAGCAAAAAAGAAAATTAAGGGGTAACTTGATTAGAAGCAGTTAAAAGGGGCACAAGAATTTGATAATTGGCTCTTCAACCTAGCAGAAAAGAATAGAATTTACCTAAAAACCTCAGTGCAGGCATAGCCAGAGGAACATACATTTTTGCACAATTAAATTCTTCATTTACCTTTGCTATGTAGAAAGACCAATTTACTGCCTGTAGCCTTGAGGAAATGATCATGGATATCAAGGAATAAAGCTGTTGCTTAGACAGTAGGACTAAGAGGAATGAGAACAGATGAGCTAAATCTCACTTAGCTCAGCAGCTCTTTTCCAGTTAGGTGTATGCATGTGATTGTGTTCATTACATAATGACAGTAGAAATCCCTGGATATCATCATGTGCAGATTAAGATGCTACGGTAGACCTGATAGTGAGTTATTGTCACAGTTCCTGCATCTCTAACCTCTTCTGGTCCTCTTGAGTCATCCTCTCTCAGGCCTGTCTTGGGGCAGAATCATGTGATTCTCCCTCTCTCAGACTGCGTCCTGGACTGCAGTGTCCTGAGATCAGCCATGATTACTTCAGCAGGTCTGACTTAGGCTCAGTATCCGTAGCTGTCTCCGGGAGCAATGGCAGTGATATTCAATTATCCAACAGCCTTCTTAAAGCATAGTATTATCTATTTAGAACAAAATAATATAGAGAAAACAGATCTTAAAACAATATACCAGTCTATACGCCCACCTGCCTTTCTCTAAGGCTTATCATTCCGCCCTGAATAGCCCAGCTCCTTCAGACTCCTTCCATGAAGTCTCTCTCTGGGCTGTCTAGAATAACAGCACTGCAGCCATACCAGTGTATGACAGGAGAGCTTCTCCTGTTGTCATAGGTTCTCTACCTTCCTGAGAGGCGGTAGCTGTGTTGAGGTGGGTAACACTCTCGACCACATGGCACTGCCTAAATCCAGGGTTAGGCCAGGATAACTGTCACCCTGAGGCGATGCCGTTATACCAATATAACTCGGTAGTGTAGACCAAGGCTCTGTGTCAGCCTGTTGACTGGACAGCATCTAACAATTCATCCCTACCATGTCCCCTGATAAGGGCTTTTGAACTGTTTACTGTCTTTTTGATGTCTGGACTTTCAGCCTGGCAAAACAATGCTTGCATCTTCATTGGAGAAAGACTCTTCTTCCCCCGTTGTCTTTCAAGAGGGGGCTGAGAGGTTCTTATCTGGGAAGTCTTTCTGTTTGTTTTTCTCCAGAGCCTGCTATTAAGTGACATCTCTACATTCAGACAGGAAAGTCATAATCCACTGTGCAACAACCTCAGTCTTAGATTATTACAAAACGGTCTTCATAACTTTATCGGCACTCCTGCATTATTATATAGCCTATCTGAGTCCATCACAATTGTATTTTGTAATAATGTGATTCTGTAGAGGAAAACTACAGAGTTCTCTCTGTTTCCTGCAAAAACAAAACAAAATCCCACACAACCAAAAACCCTTTCCCCTCCTCTCCAGTCCCCCAGAAAACTCAGGATGGTTCTTTTAATAGCTGGTGCAGAATGGTAATGAGCTGGAATGATAAGCTTGTGACACTTACAAACCAAATATTTAAGTCAGCAGATAAACAGCAGTAATTTTTTTGCCTGACTTCATTAAACTACCAGCTATGTTAGATATTTTGACTAAATCTTAATTGGACCTAGCAGATTGTTAATAATATTTTAAAGGCTCAACATGTGTATTTCAGGCTACTTGTTTTACACAGTCAGAATTTAAAAGGGTTTGGTTGCACTTTGAATGTACTGGCTCATATAGCTGAAAGCCTATGTGTAATTGTTTCAAGCTATGCCTGCAGACTTGGAGGGCAGAGTGCACACTGATTTAAAGGGAGAGGCTAACTTTGCACCTAGCAGAAAATAGTATTGAATCTGCTTTATTCAGAGGCCTCCCTGATCAAGTCCGAACTCTCCAACTACAGAAATGCAGATGTTGCTACTGCCCTACACCCTAGCTCACTTAAAAAAAACCAGAACCACACCTGAAGACGGATTGTCTATGGAGTCTCATCTATGTCAGGATCCTCTTTAAAACTGTCCTTTTTAAAAACTCTCCATGAATTTGTTGAAATCCATCTCATAGACATTGTCTCTTTCCCCCTTTATCTGGGACCTTTGGGTATGTCTACAATGGAGCCTTAGGTCGACTTAAGGAAGGTTAAGTCGATCTACAGACTCCTGGGTCCACATTGGGCTTTTATTAAGTCGACTTAAGCGTTTCCGTAAGTCGACTTAATAATAACAACTCTGAAGGTCAACTTAACTTTTAAGTCAACCTTATTAAGTCGACTTAAGCCAGTGCAGACGGGGAAGGCCCTTAAGTCGACCTAATTGGCCGCTAGGTCCCGTCCCAGCTACCCACATCGCACCACTCCTCCGTCGACCTAACACCTGCCAGTGTGGACGCAGGCAGTCAACAGGAGTTTTCAATGTGGACTCTCTAAGTCGACTTAACAAGGTCGACTTTAAGTCATCTTAAAGTTGACCTTGTTAAGTCGGCTTAACAGAGCCTCCAGTGTAGACATACCCTCAGTGTCCTTTGCCCCTACAGATCACCACTGTAGATGTGAGAACCTTCCCCTTTGCAGCCCCGGGGACTGGAAAATCTTCTCTGTGGCTGTTTCACTGAAGCTCCATCTACTTTCAAAACTCATTTGAAAACATTTTTTCCCTTGGCTCTTAATTTTTTTCTCTCAATCTGCTATATTGTTTCATACAAGATAAAATCGCTGGCTCATAACTATAACAAGTCCTTTGATGAGCCTTCCCTTTCCCTTGTTTGGCTCTACAAAGTCAGTAATGATCCCAAGGCTTGGAATTAAACAATATGTTAACAAATGCAAAGAATGTGTCCTGATTTGCTCTACAGTCAGTGAGTTTTCCTACTTCTTGACAGACCAGTAAGGTAAATAATTTTTTGTCCTTCTAAGTGCATTTCTCCTTTTGAATGTTATGTTTAGAAAACCTTTTTACATTTAAAAATATGAGAAGAAAATTCTAGGTATTTCTAATGACTTGGGATATTTCAAAAAACACATACTAATTTCATTAACAGATTTATGGATTCACAGATTCCAAGGCCAGAAGGGATAACTGGGATCATCTAGTTTGATCTGTGTAACATATGCCATAGAACTTCCCTCAAATAATTCCCATTTGAATTAGAATACATATTACAAAAACATCCAATCTAGATTAACATGAACATTTACTGTATCTCACAATAAATATTGAGCTCATTATTTATCACTTGTATTAAAAAATATTCATCTCCAACTCAACAACAGGTGATATCAGTTTATCCAACTGAGCTACTACATAAAATTGTGTTATATTGGACTGTAAGGATTTTGTTTACAGAAAAAGCAAATCTAATTTGTGTAAAGATTTTTTTTCCCTCAGGAAATGCTTTATATGCTGACAAAAAATTACTATTGACATCAAGATGGACAAATAATTATATTAGTGCATGATGTCATATCATATTCCTTCTTGCCTTGGAGTCTTCCATTTTGAAATCTAAATACAAACAGTTGTTTTTAGATGCCAAAAATTGTGTTAGAAATAGATGTTCTTGGTGCCATCAGATACAGAAAATCAATAAAATCCTACCCTTTCCTTAGAGGACAGCATTTTAATATTCTCTTGAGTACAGTGATGAAACAATACTGTATAATTGGATATGGCATTTTGCCACTGAGGATATAGTGGTGTACTGTTCCCTCACTGAAAGTAGGTAACTCCTTTTGACATTGATGGGAATGATATCTATCAATGGAGAGGAAAATGCACCCCAACCAACCCAGCAAGTACCAGTCTGGCATTCATGCTTGCCTGCTATCAAATCTTCTGAGATTTTGCCACTTGTTGATCGAAGAATAAATGTATTAAACTGCACTAAGAATCAGCAATCTTTAATGCAGCAAAAGATTTTGGGGGAGATTTGCAAAGGCATAAAGGGCATCTAGGCATCCAACTCCCATTGACATTCATTGTGTGTTTAACTGTGCATTGTGCCTCTGAAAATCTCCCACCTCATCTATAATTTCCATGTTCTGTAGAACATGTAATATCCTATAGGCCAAATGTAGCCTTTAATTGTGTGTGTTTGACTCCCACTTACTTGCTATCCTACCTAAAAAGGCAGAAACTGCAAATGACCTGCAGAGAGTTTTGTAATTATGCTGTAGACCACCACTCTAAAGGGAAAATACCAACATCTCTCTTCCCTTTTTTGGGAAGGCTTTCATAAAATAATAGGGCCAAATTCTGATCTGGATGGATGTATACTACTCCCACTGATGACTTATCAGTCAATTTATGCCAAACCTATCAAATTAATCCTATATATTCTGGTCTCAGGCCTACATTGCTCCCTAAGGAGTCTTCTCCACATATTAGAGTTGAGAATTTGGTCTATGGATATATAAATTCCAGAAGGAAAGAAAAGGGTAGATCTCTTCCCTGTAAAAAGGGGTAAGGATATCCTAGGCTTTTTTGCAAACAGTTAAAGATTACAATAATTCCACTTCACAAGAAGGAGCAGAGAAGCATTAAGACTCTGCAGACATTTTTGATAGCATCATTTATCAGAACCAGGAGGAAGGAGATTGGCTTTGGAATTGGTTTTGGGGTCTTGCAGAACTGACCCAGAATTATATCCAAATCATCCCAGAACACTAAGGAAGAGAGGAACTTGATTCTGAGGGGCAGCAGAGAGATTTATATATCAATTCCAGTCCCATACTAGCTCCATCTAGGATTTACAGTCACCCATAACCTGAGTGGGATGCCTCCAGTACTTCATGCCAGATACACTCATTCGAGTTACACTATCTCCTTGGTCCCATCCGGGCTGATGCCGAAATGAATATCCCACTGGAAACAACTGGGCTAAGAAATGCATTATAGTGTCATCCAGCCAGGTATGATTAAACATGAGATCAGAAACCTCATCTGTGATCAAACCCTGGATGGTAGTAACCTTGAACCAGCATCTTCATATGAATTCTCCCTTCAAACACCTTGCTTCTCAGCAATGGCAGGCTGAACCAGCCACAAGAGAGTACCCAACAAAGGCTGCTGTCCAGGCAAGGGTGTGTCACTCTGTTGCAAAATCAAAATGAATAAGCAAGGGGTGATGTGCAGGTGGAAATGTGTGTGTGGGGATCAGAACACAGGACTGAGAATGGACAACATTATCTACCACTTCATGCTGGAATAGATTGTTCATGACACATGGAGGGGAATAATGGCTATAATGGAACTTTTTACTCTGCACGAGTGATGTATTGTTACCACAGCCAGCTGAGTGTCACGGCAACCACCTCCTTATGACATGAGACATTTTACACAAAAATGGAAGCATCTAATCACAAAAGTACATCACGCTACCAGTAAGTGCTCTCCCTTTCCTTGTGTGGAAACACTTTTTCAGAATAGGCGTGTCCAGTGGGGGAGTTATACTGGTATAATTATGCTGGTCAAGTTCCCCGGGTAGACAAGTCCCTAACACAAACAACTCTCATTTTAGAGCCTCGTATTTAAATAATTTAGAAAGGTTGATTAGTCAATCACCCCATAAGGATCATCAAGCTTATGAGCACATGGTGGTCCAAAGGACTTTTAATTCCTTATACAAGAAAGTTTACGAGTAGAAAAGATGATCCCTGCTAAATAACCTTTGGACTTCTATAGATACATACTATTTGTATTGCAATAGTGCCTCCAGGTCCCAGCCATAGATCAGGCCTCCATTGTGCGAGGCACTGTACAGATATAGATATGTAACTGTTAAAATAAACTATAACCATATCTTCAAGAGAATCTTAAGGAGAAGTCTGACTGCCTTGTATAAGCAGAGGAAATCCAATCAGCGCTTTCAAAAACTTTTGAACAAAGATGTGAGCTTGGCAGCTCTTCTTGCTGCTGAGTGATATAGTTACCTCATAGACTCTCAGACTGAGTCTAAGGTCAGAAGAGAATAATATAGTTCTAATCTGACCTCCTGCACAATGCAGGCCACAGAACCTTACCAACCCACTCCTGTAATAGGCCTTTAACATATGACTGAGTTATTAAAATCCTTAAATCATGGTTTAAAGACTTTAATGGACAGCAAATCCATCAGCAAGTTCGCTGTGCCCCATGCTACAGAGGAAGGTGAAAAAAACCCCCTCACCAAACAGAATTTGATGCACATCTCAGGAAGCTTTGGGAGATTGGATAAGCACAGGGAAGTCAGAGGTAGGAGAGCAGTAGTTGAACTGGATGGTACGTGCATAGGTGCAGATGAGGTGGTAATAATGAACTATGTGCCTGAAGAACAAGATGGGAAGTGGTGGTGGAACAGCATGGGTGGAAGGGGATGGTATGGGTGCAGGAATGGCGGAGCAGTGGTGCAGGAAGGTCTGGGGTGGTGGAGCGAAAGAGTTGCAAAGAGGGCAAGGTGAAGAGTGGTGATGGAATAGGCTATGTGCAGGAAAGGCAGGAGTGGAAGTGGGTTGAAGAATGGGACTCTGTGAGGAGAGAGGTGTATTCATAAGGATTGTAGGGATGAGTTTAGGATCCATACAGGAAGAGGGGTTGGAGACTAGGAACAAGTATGCACAGGTAAGGCAAGAATGGAAGAGTTATGTTTGAATGGGATAGACAGGTTGAGAGAAGAGAAACTGAACAGCAAATTACACAATCTTTGAAATCCTGGATATATTGAGCATATAAATTAAAGTAGCTCCAGAAAGTTTAACTTGGCATAGCCAGCTAGCAACTGTGCACAGCTCACCTGAGGTCTCACTGACCTTGGCAGCACTGTGGAGTTAGACTGTCACATGGATAAACTGTTCTTGAACAATTTCTCCACTATATTGAGCACAAGCAAGTTTTTCTTTAACATCAGACAAGCATGTCCTCCCCTTCCAGCTGTTTCCTCCTCTCCTATAAATGTGTATTTGTGTTTGTGGGACCACAGAGAGCAAAAACCAGTCTCACTTTATTGCTGCATTCCTCTTGATTCTTTCCAGTGTCTTTAGAGACAGAGTCCTCTACTGCACATTTTATTTTCTGGAATTCTTCCTCTTTGGGACTCCTTGAGCAACTGGTAGTGTTTATTGATCTTTCCCCACAGCTGTTCTGTTTTTTTACAGCAGGATTGAGATTGATTACCCTCAGCCCAACATGTGAAGCTCTGGCTGAGCTTTTGTTATGTTTCCCTGAAGAGTCTTCACTCAGGCACCAGTGTCAGAAGATGTCTCCATAGCAGCTTTTCAGGGACAGGATCAGTATTTATGGATGCACACAAAGCAGAAATTAGACTTTGGCTACAGCTCCACTGCAAAAACTACTGTTTTGTTTTTTAATGAATTCTAAGATCTCTTTAGAAAACTTGAGACCGATGGCTGTGAACCTTTTTTCATTTGCAGATGACTAAAAAATTTGAAATGGAGATGCGGACCCCTTTGGAAATCTCAGATGTAGTCTGCTGGACGAGAGATTGAAAACCATTGTTCTATTGTAACAAGAACCTTCCGTGGACCCCTGAGACATACCCTGCAGACCCCCAGGGGTCCATGGATTACAGGTTGAAAACCACTCTCTAGAACAATTTGGTGACAATAATCGAGGGTCAGAAGACAGTAGAGAGCAAACAGATTAAAGGACCAAAGGGAGCATCTGGGGCAGCCCTGAATGATACAAACTTCTAAAGCAATTCTCAGAAGAAGCTTTTTCATTTCATTAATTTTTTTGAGTTCCCCTTCCCCATTAGCTGAATTCTACTAATCAGATCATCCATTTGACTAATTTACCAGACCACATGTGAAGGGATATAACAACAACATTATGTTATATACATTCTCTCTCTGACAGACACACAAGCATACATACAATACATATGCAAATGACTCCAAACCAAAACCCCAGATCCAAACACTCCTAAACTTTGGATTGTTGCAAATCCACATCCGGATTCTGTTGCAGATTTTGCAAGTGGCCCTTCTTACAGATAGCTCCGATCCAAACACCCTGAACTTTGAACTCCAGATTCAAACTTTGCAGCTTGAGCCCATCTCCATTAATGCAGCTTCTTTCATCTCAAAGTGCTTTACAAACTATAGAAATGCAGCCACCTTTGGGATGGGATAACAGCAATCAACTGGCATGCAGTCAGTTGCACAAGCGTGAGGAATATAGGATGACTATAATGTTAGTGAGATTTCACGTATCAAACGAAACGGAAAAAAGGAACAGAAAAGGAAACCAGTTATCCAAAATTATTACAATCTTACCTTACTGTGGACTCAAAAGAAAATGAAGCAAAAATCTTTAAACAACAATTCCTTTCCAGAAACAAGGTGAAGATCCCAGAATGTCTATTTAGCAGCAAGAAGAAAACCTAAAGGCACTTCAGTAACCCTCCAAAACACCCCAAAAGCCATCCTGTTTGACCCGTTGCTAATCGAGTTTACCCCTCCTAATCCTAAGGGAAACACAGTCTAACTCGAAATGAGTCTGAGTAACTCAAAGGCTTCTCAAAGTGAGCCTGAAAGCTCAGTACACTAGCGTGTCCTCTGTAGGAATCACCACACCAATCAACAGCGTCAGAGCCTCCCCCTATTCTGTTGTGGGAGGTACAGCTGGGAAAGCATAGCAGTTTAAGAACAAGAATACGCTTTATATTTTTTCCCTCAATCTTTCCGGAGGCATCTGTCCTTGAGAAAGATCCTGGCATTTGTTGACACAGAAACCACACCACAGATTTTGCTGCTTCAAAAGCAATCTGCATAAAACAATTGATCATGAGAAAGATTCATCCCCCTACCACACTTTGGTTTTATGCGGTTTTGCTTTTTGGTAGGAAAGAAAAATAGACAGTGTGTATATTTATACACTGGAGACTTCACACCCAGCCCAGTTATGTCTCATTATGACAGTTTTACCAGTTAGGATCTAAAGATCTTTCACATCTCTTGACAGGAAACTTATTACAGAGAGGAAATCTCCTTATTGAAATAAACAGCCCATTTGACAAGCATAAGCAAAGCAAAAACTTCCGTGTTTCAGTATTTTTTTTTCCCCTCTCACTGGCCCAAGCAAATAAAATACACAAAAAAAATTTGGTGGACTAATGGAAGGCCAGATTCTGGCTTTAAGTCACACAAAGTGCACTGAACTAGCTGAAAGCAGAAAGTGAACCTGCAGGAGGACACTAGTGCATCCTGAGCTGATTTCCTAAAATCCATGCAGCTGATATGCAGTCTTGTTGGAAGGGTGGGATAGGAAGGATTCTGAGGCAAGGCTGATGTGCATTTTAATCCACTCCCCATCCACTATCACTGCACACCTCTCCCATTTAGAGCTCATGCCCTTGTCACTGGTAGTATAAGCCGGCAGTTTTGTGGGACCTGGCTGGCCTCGATACAAGTGCTTTGGAAGAGTTCAGCAGAACATATTTGGGAAGGGTGGAATGATGAGAGCTGGAATTTGGCCCACTGATTTGAAAAACACCATTAGAAGCATTTTAATACTAATGTAGTAACTTGTTTTTATATTTACTTTAAAAAATACATCCCATTTAGAAATGTCCCATGAGCCTAAATCCTGCATTCCTTATTTAGGTCAAACTCCCTTGGGGAAAGGCTGTGTATGCACTGCAGGCCTTGACCCAATAGCTGAAGTAGCAGCTCCACAGAGGGTCTTCAGTCTCAGGGCTCTCATTGGGTGCATCTACACTTGAAAATTAAGTCGACTTAAACTTGCTTAAGTTGACTTAATTTACCCCGCGTCTACACTACAGTTTCCTTAAGTCGACTTAAGCAAGTTGCTTAAGTTGACTTAAGGAAAATAAAGTCGACAATGAAAATTAAGACAACAGAGTCCTGTGACACTTTTAAAGACTAACAGATTTATTTATCGCATGAGCTTTCGTGGGAGAAAATCCCACTTCGTCAGATGCTTTGAAGATGGGAAAGTTACAGAATGGGAAGAAATTAAATGCAGGGGAGTGTATGACATAGCATCAGCTCAGGCTGTAACAGCAAATCAAAATAGATGTTAGGATTCAAAACACTGGGGAACAGCACATAGAGGAGGGGGAGGTCAAATCACTTGTTGTAATGAGAGAAAAATCCATAGTCCCTGTTTAACCCCAAAACAACTGAGTCAAATTTGCATATAAGTTCGAGTTCTGCAGTTTCTCTTTGAAGCTGTGATTTGTTATTCATCTGTTTCAACACAGCTATTAACAAGTCGTCAAGGGAGTGAGCAGGGAGATTGAAGTGTTCCCCTATTGATTTTGTAGTGTTGCAATTTCTGATGTCAGATTTGTGTCCATTTATTCTTTGGCGCAGAGACTGTCCTGTTTGTATAAGGCAGAGGGGCATTTCCGGCACATGATGGCATAAATCACCTTGGTGGATGAGCAGGTGAACGAGCCCTTGATGGAGTAGGTGGCTTGATTAGGCCCTGTGATGGTGTCATCAGTTAGATATGAGGGCAAAGTTGGGATTTTCTCCCACGAAAGCTCATGCGATAAATAAATCTGTTAGTCTTTAAAAGTACCACAGGACTCTGTTGTCTTTCTACAATAGACTAACACGGCTACCCCTTTGGAAAGAAAATTAAGTCGACTTTATTAAACCTCGAATTAATTCGACTTAAGGCTAAAGTCGACTCCCTAGAGTCGATTTAAGCCACTGTAGATGTGGGGTAGCTCTAAGTCGACTTAGGGCTACCCCAGGACTACACCAATGCCCTCCCTGCTGGGGGGGCACAGGGGGAGCCTGGCATGCCCCCCCACAGGGCAGGGCAGAGCCCTGCCCACCCTTCCCCTATGCCCTGCCAGGGTCTCTGACCCCGTTTGCCCCATTGTACCTGTGTACAATGGGGCAAAGGCTGAGGCTCCTGGCACTGGGCAAGGGGTGCCCCCTGCCCCCGAGGACCTGCCCTAGGTCCCCCTAGTCCCTAGAAGTTGACCTAGACATCCAGTGTGGATGCTTTAGGTCGACTTTGTAAGTTCCCCCCAAAGTCAACTTAAAATTTAAGTGTAGACTCACTTAGTCGACTTAGTTAAGTCAACCAAGTTAAAGTCGACTTACATTTCCGAGTGTAGACATAGCCATTGTGATCAGCAGCTGGTACTTGACAAAATGATTTGGATGTTACATGAAAAAGTCACTTTCAAGAGACGAGAAAGGAGCCCAGCGTAGGTTGTCAAACTTGCCTTATGATGCCAATTGGAGACATCTTAAGCAGGCCTGGCTCAATTCTGAAATAAAATTCCAGCACAGATATACTGGTGGATCAATATTTCTCCACATATTTTCTATTCATATATAGAACTCCTATACTGTAGATAATACCCTAGTGCATACTCTTTTATTTTAGGAAACCAAAGCGTATGCTGCTTATGAAACTATGGTGCACAAAATGCTCCCCTGCGATTCATCTGGAATCTGTTGCTCCTGCTTATAGAAATCATGTAAACAAAAAAAATCCCAGCAAGGTACGTCTGGCTTCTATAAAGGGGTGGATTTTTAAAGTTCTTTCAAATATATTTGTTTTTAAGAGATGGGGCCAAAGCCTGGTTGTCCTGGTGCATCAGTGATATTATTGAAATCAATATGAGTAAGGATCATTCACAGGAGCAAGATTTAGGAAGGATGATCCTGTGGTTAAGGCACTACCCTAGAACTTGGGCAATGAGGAAGTCTCTGTTCTACCACAGGCTTCCTGTATGACCTGGGCCCAGTCACTTCTTCTGGATACATTTACACAGCCAATGGCACCAAGGTCGGCAGACTTGGGCTTGCCAGGCTCACACTTGTACTCCAAAAACAGCTGTTCAAACAGTGCTTTGCATTTGTGACTCACACTAGAGCCCGGGGCAGGGTTTTCCAGGCTGCGTAGGTAATCCACAGATTCTTCCATCTACGTAGCGCTAGCGACACTGAGATTCAGGCTGGCTTAACTATGCCAGTCAGGGATGTGGATTTTTCACAACCCTGCGCAATGTAGTTAAACCAACCAAATTTTCTAGTATAGATCGGGCCTGCGATAGACAAATGAGTCACATGCTCTGAATTTTAAGTTCAGTAGGTAATTAGAGCATGATATTTCTGATCTTTTGAACCTTTCTAGGTGCAGAGATCCTGGGTTTATAAGTCCACTCTTCTAAGCATGGACCTATACTGTTCTAAGATGTGACTTATATGGGGCTTGATCCTGTTTCCATCAAACATAAAATATATAAAGACACAATATCAAGTAAAAAAATGAGATTCACAGGAACAAAATTAGATCTGATTTCCTTCAGTGACTCCTAGCTCATAGACAACAGAGTCTTGTGGCACTTTTAAAGACTAACAGATTTATTAATCGCATGAGCTTTCGTGGGAGAAAATCCCACTTCGTCAGACGCTTTGAAGATGGGCATAGGCAGAGAAAATTTTTTCATCTTAGCCAGGAGCAGAAATAGTGAGTGCAACATTTCTTTACATTAAATATAACTGACCTTTATGATACTCTGAGCAAAATTTTCAAAAGTGACTTAGGAACATTGAAAGTCAATGGTAGTTAGAAATATGGCACTTTGGTGCTTTTGAAAATTGCACCATATGTACATAGAGTGAATTCAATTTCTGTGCAATACAATATTAACAGACGAAAATACCCTCATAAACATTTCACATGTTACTATTAGCAGGGTTCTAGAAATATTCCCAGTTAAGAAACATACTATAATTTGCACTCAGTGTTGATAGCTTTGCTTATCTGAATCCATTCTAGGAAAAAGTATGAAGAAATCATAAGGAGACTGTTTGCTCACGTATTATACAATAACTGGAGTGCCTTAAAAGATGGAGATGGTTTAGAATGGGAGTCATTAAGTAATTTCATTCCATAGGATACCATGATTTAACTGGAGATGGCCACTCTGGGTATTACAATTAGTCTCCTAGACCAAGAGCTTAACTGATCAGATCACAGAAAAGTTCTATGTCATTTTATAATGAGGCTTTGGAAAGCAAAAGCACAAATCACTGGGTGCGTCTACACTGCCAACTTAGGTTGACTTAAGAAGGCTTTAGTCGACCTAAACAAAGCCGCCTCCACACTGGGCTTTTATTAAGTTGACTTAAGCATTTCCTTAAGTCGACTTAATAACTCCTAGTTTTAATTTGACTTAAAGCCAGTGTGGACAGGGATTAGCGCCTAAATTGACCTTATTAAATCAACTTAATAAGGCCGACAAGGGGCTATGTCTACACTAGAAAAGTGAAGTCAACTTTGTTAAATCGACTTAATAAGGTCGACTTTAAGTCAACTTAAAGTCAACCTTATTAAGTCAACTTAACAAAGTCGACTTAACTTTTCTAGTGTAGACATAGTCACTAAGAAATGGACTCTTGTGTATGAGATGTATGCAGAAAATCACCAATAGCAGCACATTGCAGTTATTTGCCAGCTATCTTATTTGTGCTTGGTTCCTATAGGAGCACTTAATCCTCTGTGAATTCTGGCCAGGTTTTATGGTTAACTGCAGATAGCAAGAGACAATCCTTGATTACCTGCTGTTCATTTCCAGGGTCTGCTTTGTGTGACAATAGATTTTCAGTTGGATTTTTAAAGCTTAATTATTCAGCCACCATATTCAGCACCTCTTGCATTGTCATGTGTATTGGTGACCTATTTGGTGGAAGATGGGCACAATGGGAATTTGGTCCTTGAGGACCTTTGCATTAAAGTACCAAACAAGGTGAAGTGAACCCAGCAAAATGCCTCCCTCTGTCACCTCACCTCCTAATTCCTTTAATACAAAATTATTACCTTTCTGTAGGTTTTCTAACTATTCTATGGAATTTAATTTAGAATTATATCCATGCAATAGAATTCTACAGGAGGGCTTAAAAAGTAACAAAAAAAAGACTACCCTCTATTGAATTACATATGGTTTTGAATACTTATTTACTTAGAACCCTACTGGTTCCATCCCTGTTATGTTCTACAGAACTTTTCAGTAAAAGGCAGTGGAACACAAAGCCAGAGATGGCAACGAGGTAGATAAAAGAATTCTTCCATCAGCCTAATGCAGTATACACTGGAATTTAGGCAGGCGTAACTCTCTCTCTCAGAGATGTGAATTTTTCACCTCCCTGAACAAGGACAACCTAACTTTCCAGTGTAGAGCAGCCCATGCATAAAACAAACAAACAAACAAACAAACAAAAAAAAACAGTTTATGACCTGTGACTTCTCCTACTAAAGTTGAAGACTAAATTTCCATGGACTTCAAAGAGAAAGAGACAAGAAATGGCTAAGTGAAAAAAGGCCTAACCCTTACCCATAAATCAGAGATGGGTGAATTCAGTATCTGTAGTTGTTTACCTTTCTCATCCAATCAGGAAACCGTGCACTTGGGCCCCAACTCAGCAAAACATTTAACCATGTGATTTGAGGTCAACATACTAAAGTGCTTTACTGGATGATTCTATTAGAAATACCACAAATAGATAGACAAACACATAATGACCAAGTTTGAGGCAAATATACAGTGTCTCTGCTGCCTACACTAATATTTACTGTAGCTACCAGGATCACGCACAAGCGGATCTGATAAGGAGTCTTGTGGCACTTTTAAAGACTAACAAATTTATTTATCGTAGGAGAAAATCCCACTTTGTCAAAAGCTCATTCGTCACAAAAGCTCATGCGATAAATACATTTGTCAATCTTTAAAAGTGCCACAGGATTCCTTGTTTGTTTTGCTGAACTAGACTAACACGACTACCCCTTTGGAACTTATAACATTCCCTGTTTGTTTTGCTGAACTAGATTGATAACGGCTACCCTTTGGGAACCTGTCAAGTGGATCTGACTGTCCGTAGACATCGTTTCCAGGTAATCATCAGTTCAGACGGGCAATGTAAATAATTATTGGTGAGTGTGTCAAAGTGTGACTCCCATGAAAGAGTTAATTTATGTAAGACTACTGCTTCCATGGGGTTGATCCACCAATGAAAGTTAATTCTGATGATGTAATGTTTGTAACTGGATAACTGCCAGAGAGCTTTGATGGCTGAAGTTTTTGTGGAACCAGATGGAGCTGGAATTCTCTCTCTGCGGCTCGTTTGTGCAGTTTCAATTAAGCTCATGTGCATTAATCTCTTACTAAAATCTGTTATTTTCTTAATTCAGCTCATGAATTTTAGGTAGTTTTACTGTAAACACAATTCCTTCTTCATGCCAGCACTTTAAGTATCACCACTGCCTTACACTTCATCACACCTGATGGCACTTATGTGCTAATAAACAAAGACAACCTGGGCAGTGGAGGGAAGGAATTCATGGAGTGTCGAATATCAGTATGAAATGCCAACACAACCTAAGTGAACTGCTGCAGTTACCACTGGCATGAGTTCAAGGGGATGTTCTTCACCTCATTTTAGACCTCAATGCAGGGTTTAAATTCCACCAGAGCTGTCCAGAGCAGAGCTCCAGTAAGTATTTTCAAACTTGTGGGGCAGACGCCTCAAACCCCACTGCCTCCCACAGGGCTGAAGCTCTGACACTCCCCATGAGGCTAAAGCCCCGAGAACCCCTGTCCCATGACTGAAGCCCAGCACTCCAAATGCAGGGGAACGTGGGGGGCTCCAGGAAATACTGTATGAGAATTTAGCCCTTCCTGAATGTGAGTGCCCTATTGCCAAACTTCCATCTCCCATTCTTTGACTTTCCATTGAAGTAAACAGTTTAGCTTGGGCCATTAAGGCACTGCCCTTAGTAGGGAGGCTGTAGGCAGCTCATTTAGGAGAGCATCCAGCTACTCTTGAGCCTTGGGGAGCTGCAGAAAGGAAAGCTCTCTGTGTTTCCTGGACATCTTGGGGAGCCATGCGAGGCCTGCTGACTGCCTCCATCTGTGTTACAGGTGAGCTCTGGGGGGGGGGGTGTAGCCCTCCCTGTACAGAAACTTTGGGGAAAGTACAACTGGTACATTTTGGAATAAATTCTAAAGAAATAGACAGGGCAGCATTGTGAGGATGAAAAATGCTTCTGAAGGGACAACAGGACCCATATATGCCCTCCAGTAACGCTTCTGATTACATGTGAATCCCAAGCAGATGACCCAGTTGTGCTTGACTTGTGTAAGTGAGGTAGCATGGGAAACTCCTAAACCCTTTAATTTCCTGCTTTTTACCTGCTTGCAATGGCACCTCTCTTATTGTGACCATGATCAAGCTTTAACAATGCATGTAAGCAGGTGTTTCATTTTAAACGCAAGAGCAGTTCCTTTGATGCCCATGAAACTAATCACGTGTGAGAAGCTAAGCACACTCTTAAATGCTTTGCTGGATTAGGATGTTACTTTTTTTTTTTTTAAAAGAAAAACACAAAGTATAAAAATTGCAGCTAGGGATACACTTACATTCACTTCATTCTTTGGTATCATTCACCCATAGTAAGATTTTCCAGACTCCTGGTTTACAGGGAGAAAGCTACCTTGTGGGTTGGGTGCCTTCCATTCTAAAAAGGAAAATCCTGTTACTGTGCCTAGAACGTTCGTGTTCAAGGCTCTTGTCCAGTTGGCCTAATAAGTTGTAAGACCAGTTTGCATTCTGTTTTGCCTGGCAGGTTTAATTTCTTCCTTTACCCAGCAATATTCTTTACAGCTGGAAAGGGCCCTGATAGAAGTAGAGTCTGCAGGCTGTGTCTTTTCTCAGGCATATCCTGTTGTGGGACAGCATTATCTGATCAGATCTATTATGTAAGGTTTGCAATATGTTCTTCCCTAGTTTAATCCAATTTCCGATACTAACATCACAGTGGCCACAGGCAAATAACTGTGCCAGAATCTGACACCATTATTAAGGGTGAGTAGTCCCAAACAGGAGAGTGGGACTGCTGGCTGCCAAGCTGATACTCCAGGTGAGCGAGTGAGTGTGTCAGAATCACAGAATTTTGGGTGTAAAACCCATGAATATGAGGGAATCATCCTCTCTCTCTCTCTCTGTGTGTATGTGTATATATATATATATATATATATATATATATATATATATATATATATTAGTGATAACCTGATAAACTGCTATGTGAGTTACTGTTTTTCCATCCTGTTTCTTTAAAGGTTTAGCCAAAACGGGGGCAAGTCAATGATACCTTATTTTGCCCCTGTATTCTAACCAGTAATGGAGTGCGCATACAGTTCCCTGTAGAACTATCTATTCATATTGCTCTTGGTAGGCGCACAAGCAAGCTGTGAAGTAAAGGGTGTTCCAAGGCTCTGGGCCAACCAGGAGGATATGCATTTAATTGGGATTTTAACAAGCTATTCCCTCTGAACTGCCAGCCCAGCCCTTTAACAATTCCCAACCCACTGCCATGGGCTAACGCAAAAGGTACGGCAAAAAGCCTTCTAATTACAAACTCTGAAGTTTGAAGGAATCAGGGTGTGACAATAATACCCCTCATTTCCACTCCTGGCCCTGGCTTTCTGAATGCAGGTGTTCAGGTCCTAATAATAGTTTTAAAAACCCAAAAAAAACTAATTAGCTCTTTTTCTATATTAGGTTTTCAGAAATGCTAAGGGAACTAATAGTTAACTTATTTTTAGAAATGTTTTCATTTTATGTACATTTCAGTATTTTTCCATATTATTTAGTATAACTAACCAGGGGCTCTGATAACATAATGATAGGTGCCATGGAAATGCCAGTACATTAAATAAACAGAACCACTTTCATAGTTCACATGCCATCTTTTGCTAATAGTCCTTGAGATCTGAATGTCACTTACACACTGGAGAGCCCTCAGCACTGGAATTCACTTATCCTACTGATATGTCAGAATCTGAGTCTATTGACTTTTTTTCCTTATATATTGACTGTGAGCCAGATCCACAGGATCAGTTATGTGGTATTTGGCATTCTTATCTGGAACTCAAAGATTCTGAGTGAGGACAGGATAAAAAGCAGAAGTGCCCAGAAGGGGAGTCATGTGGATGTACTCTGCAAGAACTAGAAACCTGAAGACTGCAATAAGGGAGGATTTGAAAGATCTCTCCCACTCATGAGACTGTAAGAGGATAAATGAGGGTTAGGTTGGGCTTTCTTTCCTCTATTTATTGAGAGAAGTCTTCCTTTTTGGACCACATTCTTCTGACTGAGATCCACATTTTAGAACTCACTGTTTGTAGGTCATCTTATGCCATTCTGTATTCCATCCACAGATGACTCCGTTGTAAATATTTGAGAGAATTGTCTCTAAGCCCTATGGCTATGGATCCTGGCTAGTCAATTCAGCTCCAGCTTTGTACCATAGTGTGAGACCAGAATTAAATCAGATGACTTTTGCCTGCAAGGGGGCAGGTGTGAGTAGAAATAAGTGTCCTGTTTGGGAAAAGATCCCATTTTGTCTGAGGCTGCCAATAAACCACCTGTATTTTTTATCATTTGCAGCTGCGCTGAGAGTCTGCTTTGTGAGTGCACTCGTTTAAGTTCGGATTTAATAAACTCCCATCTGCTGGAGACATTTATTACTACATTTAGGACTTCATTTACTATAAGTCCAAAAGTAATGCATTAAATGAGCAATCCCTAACAAAACTACTTATAGATAATAAAATGAGACTGTGCATTAAGGGTGGATGAATCCTACCATGTTAGGTGCCAGATAGGTGCCATTACAGAATCAGGAGCCTGATTTTCCTCTTTAACCCATACTCGCAGGCACTCTTCTTAGCCTGAAGTAGCAATGTAGCCAATCAGTTCTCCCTCCTGAATATTGGACAGGGTCTTGTAGACTGTTGAGGATTTTTGGTGGGTTCTTTGTTTTGTTTTGAGGCGGGTTTTTTATTTTGTTTATTTGTTTTGTGATCCATTTTTCCTTGAGTAGCCTCATCTGTGTTCTCTTCTGCTGATCTTGGCTCACAAAGTCAAGGTTTTGTTCAGCAGACTCGGAGATTGGTCTAGATTTCTGCTTCCACTGCTCTTCGCTCAGTGGTGATGATGACATTCTGACCCATGTAATAATGATGATTCTGTTATCTTGGGTTATTGAGGGTACAGCTCTTCTAAACCATAGTGTTGCAGCTATTGCTTACAGCTATTTGGTTATAAGGGAAGATGGTATCCTAAAAAACAATCAAATGTTAGTAAAGAAGCCTAGCCCCTCATTTCCTAGAATCACCATCATTTCCTTATTTTGTGGAAGATCAGCTTTCCTTCTGCTGAAGAAGCCCAGCATACACTTTAAAGACATAGGAAACTAGGCAACAAACAATGTTCATGTACAAGAATGAAGTTTGTTTAGAAAGGAGACCTGTCTATTTTTCACCCAGAAGATCTTTTTAAGCATTTATTTAGTACCTTTTATTTTGCCTTGACCAGCATGCTTTAAAGGCTTTATGAGGAAGGAGAGGAGAATTTAAGCTGTTAAGAGTTCTACAAAGAAATGTCTGTGACATAAATCACGCCATTTATGCTGCTGCCACTCATTTTCTTCACAGCCTTGTATTTTGTTTTTAAGTGAGCAAATGGAAATCCCCTGACACAAATAGGAAGAGGATGGCTCAGAAATGAGATTACACAGATCCTGCATAATATATCTTGGAATTCCAAAGCAGCTAGCTTACCCCTTTAAGACAGCCCCCATGGAAACCTAAACACTGGTACAATGGGACAACATTCACCTCTCTGAGTTTTCATAGCAAAAAAATTATTATTTATTATTTAATAATAATTTACTTACTTCTTTGGATCCAGTCCAAACACTGCATTTCATAATATATAGATTAGCTTAGACTCAGTCTGCTTGACTTTCTGGATAATATTTGCTGATGTTAGTATAACAACCATTTAGTTTTTTTTAGTGAGGAGTTAGCCAAATAAATTCATTTCCATTTGTACAAAATGCAAATATATGAGCTTTACATGGCTTGATGTTACTCTCACGATGTATCTCTTTCAGCTCTGTGCAAAACTTTTGACAGGCAGAGCGTGGCACCTTTTTTAAATAAGATTTTAAGGAAAAAGCCATATGTGCATTTTTATCTTATGCAGTCGTATGAACTTTGCTGCAAGCAAAAATGAAAGCCATGTATCCAAAAAGAGATGAATGTTGGATACCTTGTATCCAGTATTCATCTGGGTGCATTGTATCATCTCACCCTGAATCTTGACTACCTAATACCCTGCTTACTGTCAAAGCATGAAGACTCAGGGGCAGTGCATTCATTTGAGAAACGTTTTTTCCCCTTTGAAAATACTTTGAAAAGACTAGATTCTGCCTCATTTATTTATTCTGATGGATAAAATAGACAATGAAAGTCTCTTGGTGCTGTCACATTGTTTAAAATGTACGATAATAAATGTAGTCAGAATGAAACTGCACAATAAAATGCAGTCTCATTGTCACATTTCTGGGGTGCAATCCAGACCTGTGAGGAGTTGTATCACCCCTTGCCTTGCAACCCTGGGGGTCTCACGATGCTTTGCTACTGTAGCTCCCAACTTGGGCCCCTCACAAATAATCCAACACCATGCAGGTCACATCGAGTGTGTGTGTGGTGGTGTAGCTTGCCAGCACTTTCCAGTCACACTCTGGCTTCCAGCAGCCTAGGATACCACTAGGAGGGTGATTTCAACACATTCCCAATCCCAAATTGCCCCCAAAATGTGCATTCTGCACTGTCCAGCCCTTCCTTGGACAGTTCAGATATATTAAGTCTGTTGCCCGTGTAACGGAACAAAATCCCATCGTTTGCTACTTTAAACGGAGTTACCAGACAACCCAGTTTAACTGCAATCCTGGATTCATTTTATTAATGAATAAAACAAGTTTGTATAGCTACACAAAGAGAGCTTGAGTGAGTACAAGTACAAGGCCTTAAAGTCAGAAATAGTTACAAGAAAAATGAAGATAAAACACTTTCTAGTGCTAAAATGTAACAAACTAGACTTGGTTCAAGCTGGAATCCCTTACCACATGTTCCCAGTAACATTGCTGACCAAATTTCCAGAAGTGTTCCTAAAGTCCAAAGGCTGTTTATTTTGTCATCTTAGGTGAAAGACAGAGCGATGGATAGGGAGAGATATCTTGGGGTGTTTTGCTCCTTGCTTCATATTCCAGACCCCCTTTGAAATGCATTTTCCTGAGGGTTACCCCTCAAAGATCATTTCTGCTGTTAGAGCAGAGAAAAAGCATTTTGTGGTGATAAAGGTTCCATGCTGTTGTTTGCTAAAATGCAGATCAGTTTGTTCCTATCCCCTTCCTTTTAAAAAATGGCCACTTAAATAATTGCTCATCAGCACTGACACCTAGCTAGAGGTATCAGTTTGTCCTTTGTCTTTGAGAAATGAGTTTACCCAGATTTATCTAGTCATCACATTTCAGTCATGATTTCAGCTTATGTTCCTAACTTTACATATAATGTGGCTACACACATTTTGCCATGATATTATTGATCAGTGAGTAATTAGTTTTCAAATGATACAGAACAAGGCATAGTTTATACAAAGATGATTACAATGGTGTAACAGGGTGTGAATATAGAGGTGCATTTGGTCAAAGTAATACAGCCAGGGAGGCAGAGGCATCCTGAAAGGGGCCATGCTGCAGCTGGAGTTCCTAGGAAGAATTCTGGCCGAGTCAGGCAGAATTCCTTCTGGAAAGCACATATTGAAGCAAAACCTCCATCTTCCTATTTCCAACCCTCTCCATGCTACTTTCTCTCACCAGAGGCGGCTTTTGGGGTAGGCGAAGTAGGCACACGCCTAGGCCCCAAGTAGTAAGGGGCCCCATCATCTGCTTTGCCTACCCCAAAAGTCACGTCTACCTCGGTTGGCAACAAGAGGAGGAGCTGGCTCAGGAGGCTGGGGCTGCATGGGAGGGAGCTGGGGCTGTAAGGGGGTGGTGGGATGGTGTGGGGGAGCTGGGCCACAGAGGGGGGCTCCTGTGGGCCTATAGGGGGCCCTCACAGGGCCTATAGGGGCCCCCGCAATGGGCCTTTGCCTAGGGCCCCCAATAGCCAAAAGCCGCCTCTGCCTCTCCCTACCCTCTTTCAAACTGCTAGAGCACATGGAGCATTCAAAGGGAACAGGACTCCCCATCCATGATGAAACCCCATCCTTTGTTCAGGGTGGAAGAGTTGGATAAGAGTTTTAGGGAAGACTCCTTGCCATCTTCTTCTTCTTTCAGCCACTCCTAGGTGTTTGCCATATAATCTGACCCTTATTCTCTATAGCATCCTTCATTAAATGCTTCATGAAATTAGATAATACAGTCACAGAACTTAATTACAGAAGGTAGAGAGAGAAATTAAAAGGAATTGTCTTGAATCAGCAAGTATATGGGTCAATTTTTCCCTCAATTATGCAGGTGCATCTGCATTGAGTTCTTCAAGTTCACTTCAATGAGCTCAATAAGGGTTGCCCCTGTGTAATAAGGTCAGTATGGAGCTTGTGAGAAAGGGATCAAAACCTTTAACACAGAGTCTGGAGGGCTAGAATGGGATGGAAGTAATAGGGACAGAACCTAAGAAATGTTGCACTGTCTTCTTTGGAATCCTCAGACTGCAAACTAAATAGATGCTGAAAATTCCCACCAGAGCTGATGCTTAAAATCCCCCTTCTCTCCTCTACAGTGTACACTACATGTAAGCGCTGGTCAGGGACTTGGGCAAGATTAGATATTTGAGAAGGGTAACTCCTACTAAAGTCAAAAAAGGAGCAGCTGGATCAACCAGTTAAGGGTAGATAAGTCCAAAATGCCAAGATTCTGCATCAGCTTAAAACTAACATTGCAAGTCAGCCCATTATAGAGAAGAACCAGCTATGAACTTAGGCTCAGAATCCAGATTCTGGCTCTTTTCTCTGTCCCCCCAGAGTCTGGGGACAGTTAGTTCCTGGCATGTGGTCTAGGGTCATCATTAATTAAAAGGATGTGGGTGGGTAATTAGTGTTTTCCCTGGCTGAGTCCATATTGCTTTCTACGTCAAAGTAAAGAATGGGAGCCAAGGCAGATGTGTCATTGGAAACCACCTCTCTCTCTTAACATAAGCATCTTATTAATCAGAGCATAATTTCTTACTTCATCTTGGACAGAAGTCATCACTGCCAGAAAGGACAATGAGAGACAAGAGAAGCAGAGTGGGTGGCAGTGCAGTTGCTGTGGGAGGTGACTAGAGCTGCTGATGGTTGTTTCTGTAACACTTGGAATAGATCCTTTTCTCACTTGCACTCCTGAGGAACAAGGAACAATAAGAAGAGAGAATGGGGCAATGTCACAGGCCCAATCCTCTCTGCTTTACTCACATGAGGAATCTCTCTGCTTGCATGAGTATGGTAATGAGGACTTATCTCCGTCTCTCTCCCTGATTCCTACTTCTAGAATTGCCATGTCTTAGAATACGAATTGCCATGGAATAAAGGTACAGAGTAAATGATGAATAGATTCTCTTGGAGAGACATTGGAAACGGGCAGTGTACTTTTTCCAATACACCTCTAAACAAAGCAAACACACATACTCTCACACCCCTTTTAGTGGCATAGCCTAAAATAACTAGGAAAAAACACGTTTTAAAAAGCATCCTGCGCTTTCAGATTGGATCCTTCCTGTCAACTTACAGTGTCATTAGTGAATCCAACCTTTCTGTGTAATTATATCAATGCATCTCTTGGCATTATGAATCCAAACACTGTGCTTTTGTGCTTTTAAATGGAAATGGCTGATGACAAAAGAACTTTTATCTTCACTTCAACAACTTTTTAAAAAAAAAAATCATCTGTAACAAAAAGCTTTTTTCCATTTTGTCACACTTCTGGAGGATTCTGTGGAAATCCAGGTTAGAAGCCATTAAAATGCTGAGCACATAGTTAGAAAGACAAGGTGAATGAGGCAAAAGAGTCCTGTGGCACTTTTAAAGACTAACAGATTTATTAATCGCATGAGCTTTCGTGGGAGAAAATCCCACTTCGAAAGCTCATGCGATTAATAAATCTGTTAGTCTTTAAAAGTGCCACAAGACTCTTTTGTCTTTCTACAATAGACTAACACGGCTACCCCTTTGGAATTTGACTACAAGGTGAATGAGATAATATCTTTTATTGGACCAACTTCTGTGCATGTAGCTGGCACCCCACAAATAATAATCGATAATAAATAAGGAATGAACTTAGTGCTTGTGAAAAGTGCCAATTAAAAATGCTGTAGAGTCAAAACTCTACAGAAAGCAATAGAAATACTTGTAGTGGCAGTTCAAGCTTTCCTCTACTATCCAATGGGCTCCAGACAGGCTTGAAGGGGCCCCCCTGAGGGAACGAGGTTTATCTAGTCCTTGGCCCATCTGCTGGAACTGCCATGGTGATGAGCAGTTTCGTGATGTGGATACCTCTCTGCTAGAACTGAAGTCACCAACTAATGTCACTTAGTTTGCTAAGAGCAATCAGATACTGCTTCCTACCAGATCAAAAGTATGCAAGGCTCAATGCATCATTGTAGAGGCCCTGAGAAAGTAACTCCAAATCCATTTTTAAGCAACTTTGAGAAAAGCAAAGGAAAGACGTAAAAGGAAAGTATTTGCTAATCTTCTCCTCTGCCCAGGACCTGGCCACCAGCATGAATTGTTATTCAGAGTGGTAATTTGACAAGGAAAATTGAGGTTGTACCAGGCAGTGATCTAGTGCTGGATTATTTTTATTAATCAGCTCTTTGGGACTTGTTTGTGATTTCACAAGCCATGTGATCACAGCAGCTCAGAAAACCTCAGGAAAAGGGTGTTTCGTAGCTATAGGGCAGTGGTTCTCTTGTGGCTTGAGAGTTGTATGTGACTTTTCCTAGGAACTTACGAACTCTCTGGCAGAGCAAGTGGAGCATACTCCTGGCTGCTGAATACATTCAAGGTGAGACTGGGAACACTGAGCATGGAGAGTGAACCCAAACTGGAGCAGCCAGAAAGGTGGTGGGGAAAGACAGGAATAACAGCTGTATCTTTCTTTAAGAATGATTAAGAAACAGAGAGATATAGGATGACAGAAGAAACACTCCCTTCCTCCCAGCAGCTAAAAGCCATAAAATAATTGCAGTGAGATGTTCTGACCTCACTTGGTAATATTCAAGCTGCGATGTTATGTCAGTACATGATGATGGCATGTCACGGTGATGCAATAACAAATGCAAAGATGGCAGAGGATTATGCCATGGCTATTTGTGGCTCTCTCTGATGCTATGGCTCTCTGGAGTCCAGAACTATTGCTGTGGGAATTATTACCTACTCATCCACACAAACCCACCATCACACCACCATGGTTGCTAAGTACCTCCATCGAACTCTGTCTTGCAGAGAAAGAAGAAAGAAGAGGAAGATTCAGCCTCTTGACGGAAACCCTAAAACACCAGTGTCTGAGTAGAATCTACTCTCTCACTCTGAGGTGCAGATCACCCCCAAATAAATGAGTATTTTAAAATATTTTGGTAGAACAAACACGGCCAAATGCTGAGGTAATGAAAATCTGATACCCTTGTGCTCTGTATGGACTATTTTTGGAATCCTAAATGTCTAATTTGGAATTCATGTAAGGCACCTTGATTACACAGAAAGGAGCAATAGATGTATTGGCAGCTTACTGCAACTGCCTGTGTGCTACAGCTGAGACAGAGTACAAGCTCTGGTTTTGGTCATCTGCAGGCCCAGAGAGCCACTGGAGAATGTTCATCTGGTCTTGATTACAGAGGAATACATTCCTCACTTGGGGGCTTAGTATTAGGTAATAAACAATAATGAGTGCTTTGCACCTTGCACTGCAGCCTTGCTTGAAACAACAACAGAAGCTGGCAAGCAAAATTAGCATCTTGAACTCTCTGGTTGACAAGCTCTCCTGGCTGTTTGTGCCGTGCCGTGCCATGCCGTGCCTTAATAGCTGCCATGCCTCCGTGGCTCAACCCTAACTGAGCCTCTGGCTTGGCTTTTTATACTTCCTGGCCTGGCCCCGCCCTTCTGCTTCTGGGTCCTGGTACCTGCAGTACCCCAGTCTGGCCAGGCAGGGGCATTCAGGCCTGTCCTCTGGCCCCAGCTCAGGGGAAGGCCACCGTGCCTGCTTACACCCCTCTTATACTCTTCTCCCCAGTCCTGTTCCCCTCACCTTATTCCTTGTACGTTTCCCATCAGTGCTCCTGCTACACGTTTCTTTCCGTTTAGCTTATCCCCACCTAAGTAATCCGATAAAAATAGTAATAATGGCACTCTTCACACTGACTGTGTTTTATCTCTCTTCTCCCACACTGTGTCTGTCTGTTTTGTCTATTTAGATTGCAAGCTCCTGGGGACCGGGACCATCTAGTACTCCATGTTTGAACAGTGCCTAGCACGAGGCCTTGCTTCTTGGTTGATCCTTAGGTCCTGCTGTAGGAAACATGACTAGCAACAATAGATGGGTAAACTGAGGTATAGAAAAGTTCAGTGCTCAAAGTCACACTGCCAGGCAGTGATAGAAATGGGAATAGAGCCAGGAGTCCTGATTCCCTCACTTCAATCACTAAGATCACTGCCCCACTTTCACACCGTCATGAGCTTGTTAGGAGTTGAGTTAAAACTTTACTGAAACCGATGTACAAATATCCCTTCACTTGGAGTTGCTGTAAGAGACTACTAAGGAACCCCAGATAAAACAAGGCCTAATAGAGTCTGCTCAGAAACTAGCACCATGCATAGAGAGGGTGTTTGACCTGAGGGGTCGGGTGTGTGTGTGTATGAGAGAAAAAGAGTGAGCACCTAGAAAAAGGCTCTGGGTCAGGCATGCTGACTGAAATGTTTGGGCCTTAAATAAAGAAATTGTTGATTTTGCTTTCAGTTCCTCCTGCATTTAGAGATGCAGAACTTTGTATGCTATTTGTAAATAAAGAAGATTACATGAAGAAAATGCCAGACTGCATCAGTTTCTACTCCCAAAGGGAACATCCCCAGTGCCTTGAAGTACAGCTACCCACTGGGGTCAAAAGGGGCTAACAGTAACTCTTCAAGAGACTGGTGTAATGAATTCTCAGCCTGCTGCTCCAGAGATACAGTGGCTTTTGTAAATGAAGATATTTACGATAAGTTTCTGTAATGCTTGTGAAGAGGTACTAGATGTAGTGACAGGTGCGAGGGACACTACTTTTTCCCTGCTGATTGCTGAAGGAGAGTTTTTTTAACCCCAGTTACACCAGGGGCAGGACTATAAATGGCTGCTTGTGGCAGAGGAGAAACAATGCCTTTGAGAAGGACATATTCTGCACCCAGGAGACACCAAATGCTGTGCAATATGGGTCTGTTCCTGAAGTCCTAAGTCAAGCAAAAGTCCCATTGATGATTCTCTAAAAATATGAGGATAATTTCATTTTCCAAGCTTATTCATTCTTTGGCCTCTCATAGGGTACGTCTACGCAGGAGCTTAGTTCGACTTAAGGAAGGTTAAGTTGACCTACATACTCCTGCGTCCACATTGGGCTTTTATTAAGTCGACTTAAGCGCACCTCTTACTGTTGACTTAACGCTTAAGTAGACCTTATTAAGTGTAGACGGGGAAAGCCTTTAAGTCGACCTAATTGGCCTCCAGGCCCTCTCCCAGCTACCCACTATGCACCACTCCTCTGTTGACCTAGCACCTGCCAGTGTGGACACAGGCAGTCAACAGGAGTTTTCAATGTGGACTCTCTAAGTCAACTTAATAGAGCCTCCAGTGTAGACATACCCATAGAGATTGTCAGCCATTAAGGCCCACTATAATGGCAATATTTGCAATAAATACATGATATATTTATATTATGCTTTATGTTCACGGTGTTTTACAGACACTAACTAATTAATGCTCACCGCCCTCCTGTAAGGTGGGGAAGTATTATTACCCTATTTTACAGATGAAGAAACAAACACAGATTATGTGATTTGCCCAAGGCTACACAGTGAGTTGGCAGCAGAGTCAAGATTACAACTCAGAACCCCTGATTGGCAGCCCTGTGTACATTTGTCCACTAGCAGCTTGACTGAGGCCACCAAGCCACTTTTTTATGGGTATATGCCAGTTAGACGGTAACAGATTCAATCTCTACTGACTTGTGCCTGATTCAAACCAAGCAACCCAGAATTAAAGGGCTTTATCAGTCCCCTAAAGTATCCCGTACCTTCATCCTGTGGTATTTCAACATATACCACTGCACTCAAAATATGCAGGCACCATTCCACAAACTAAATCTAGCACTCCTGACGATTGCCAGAGACAAGAACTGCCCCATTAGTATAGTGATTAGACACTAGTTCCTCCCCTTCCCCACAGATGAGAAATGGACTGTCTTTCAATTCGGTTTTCAAGATATGTCAAAATGAACAGAAATCGCTTTCTAGAAATATTCCAGTTTAGGAGAAGTGGATAAGAGAGCCTGTATCTGGGCCTTTCTCAAGAGACAGATGTCATGCATAGACTGTGAGCCTGCAGCATTCCCACAGCATCCTTTCTGAGATTAAGCATTATACCAACACAGGCTGCTTTATAGTGTGAATTTAAGTCAGTTCAGATGGTCTTACATTACTGATAAAAAGCTTAGTGAAAAATGTAGACCTTGAGACGAGTTGTTTCAGTCTAATCTTTCCTGGATTAGAAGGTGCTGCATTTCTGGCAAGGCTGTTCATGGCACTGGTGTTTCTTGCCTCAGAAAAAATATTGAGCTAACTGCAAGTTTTGAATCTATTTTATACAGATCTGAGATGTTTGCATGAATGGATATATATTATTTCATTCTAAGGCCACGGGAACTCATTGTTTCTGGTAATGGTATAACAGAAAATTTTCAGACAGCCAATGGAATAACCAAGCAGTTACCCATCACTTTACAGTTCTGACAGCCAGTGCTGTAACGAGGCATTTATGATGTGAGCAACCATATTTGCACCCCGGCCTAGAGCTCTGCACAAAACTATTTGTCAAAATCCCAGTTCTGCCCCACCCCACAATAACCACTCCTGCATTGTTTGCTGAATTTTTATCCACTCTTGCTATCATGGAAGTGGGTTCTGCAGGGCTTGTCGTATCTCAATCCTACTGCAGGGCTCTGCTCCCTATTGTTTTTTTTTTTTTTTTTTGTCAACCGCATTTTTTTGCCCCCAACCTTCCACCCCCTGCTTTGCATCCTGGACAGCTGCCCCCAACCTTCCTAAATTTTAACAAATAAAGTAGCGTTACACTGCAATCTTCCAGCAAGAGTATTTATGCTTTTATCTAATTTCTGTGTGTGTATGCTGTGAATATAATGTTGAGTGAGCACTTTTGAAAATTCCATTTGTAGAAAACAAACCACACCCACCCCAAACACATTCTCCACCTAGTTTCCGCATAAAAGGAAGAGTTATATTAATACATGGACAAAGTCCTTGATGCATGGCTGTGCCCACAACTATTGTCCAGTGTGAAAGGGCAGGAACTGAACAGACTACACAGAGGGTAAAGGTCAGTGCGGAGTCCACTGCCAGGGAGGGTTTCTGTGTGCTGTCACACAAGGGAGATCTAGAATTAGTTCAAGGTGAGACAGAAAAGAAGAGCGTGAGGGAATGGAAAAGCTAGTATTATATGTATTGTGGGTCCTTCCCATTTAGGTGGAGAACATTTCCACCACCACTCCGTATCTTGATGCATGGATGCTGGTGGAAGACTTCCTCTTTCTTGTTCACCAGAAATTCCCTAGTGTGTAATCCACCTAGGCAATGCAGGGAGTATTTGAGCCACAGTAAATAATTTTTAAAAAATGTATCAAACTTTAGCCCATTTTCTCTCAATGAAAATAATTGTAATCATTCAGAGGGGTAGCCATGTTAGTCTGTCTACAGCAAAAACAATGTAAGTCCTGTAGCACCTTAAAGACTAATACATTTCTTCAGGCATAAGCTTTCATTGGCTGCAACCCATTTTGTCAGATACAATTTTAATCATGTCCATTATTTCTTTTTCTCACATATGTCCGTGTGTCAAGGCTCTCACAGAAAGAAAAGGATACTATGGTTAGGACTATAAAATAGATCAGGGCCGTCCCTTGGGGGGAGCGGGGCCCAGGGCTAATTGCCCTAGGCAGGGCCCTGCCCACCCATGCTGGTGGAGCGTGCAGCGGGCTGGCCCACTCTGCCTCCCAGGGACTCCGGTCGCCCCCCGGGAAGCCAGCCCCGGAAACTGAGGCTGCCTGCCAGGTGGCAGTAGAGAGCCGATGCTGTGGCCCCGAGGAGCCGCGGTCATGAGCAGTGGCGGGGAGCTGACGCTGCGGCACCGGGGAGCTGAGACCCCAGCCCCGGGGGGCAGCAGGGAGCCAAGGCCGCGGCCCCAGTCCCAGGCAGTGGGGAGCTGAGGCTCCGGCCCCGGTCCCAGCCCCGGCCCCAGGTGGTGGGGAGCTGAGGCCGTGGCCCCGGAGGGCAGCAGGGAGCCGCAGCCGCCTACTGGCGCCTACTCATTCACGAGATTCGATTGGTATGGTATGGAGGGTCTGGTTATCACAGAAATATGAGATTTTTATACATTTGACTTAGGGAAGACAATGCACAAAAATAGCAAGTAAGGCCATAAATAGATCCTAGGTTCGGATTTCATCACAAAACACTCAGAGATTTACTGAAACTAGTTTAATTACCCATATTATCTTTAATGTATGTGCAGATATTTGTTATAGAAATACAGATAAGTTACTAAAATCATAATATTGTCCTTCTCTCCTAGTGAGGATTTAAATTGTTTGTGTGTCAGATATAAAGCAGAAAATTTAGTGAAGTTTATACTGCGTTCATTAGATTTTTTTTTAGGTGAGATAACACTGTAGCATACCAGCACCATACATTCAATTGTTTCTGATATGATTGAAATTGCCAGTTGCATTAAACTGATGAAAAATGAACAATTGTACAAAACTCACTAGAAGTATATTTATATTTTGAAACCATTAAAATTCTTCTTAAACTTGAAAAGTTGCATTAAATCCATGATTTCTGATTCATGAATTAGTTATCATTGATTGGTCAAACTAATGAAATCAATAGCTTTATCAGATTCCTAACTTCAGAAGTTATTTTTCAAACTAGTAAAGACAACTAAAAGCTGCACTTCAGCATGTTTATTACTGATATTCACTAACCATTTCATGAAGAGGATTACAGAACTGTGTAAGGATCTCCCCATCAGCATATCACACAACTTTCAGCATACTCTTTTTGTAATTAAGTCTGTAATACAAGAGTCCATTCTGCAAAATGGCTGCCGTAAATAGCTAAATAGGTGAGGTGATAAATTCAAGGTCCTACCACCACTGAAGTTCACTGGATTTTCATTCATTTAAGAGTATATACCCTGTAAAGTGTCTTTGATTCTAGACATAATTTATGTAAGACTAGTTACTGTTAGTTGGGTGTGCGTGGCTCCCCAGCATCTGTGTTTCACTTTTGCCCACAGAGAAGTTGAAACAATTTCACAATATTTCATGTTTTTTGTTTAAAAAAATGGGACATGATTTGTGCAAACTGTGAACTAGAGTTCAGGAAAAGCTCAAGTGGCAGGATCTAATATTATTGGGATTATTTTATGCCTAGAGAAATTTCAACTCCTTCTCACCCCCCACAGTAATTAGTCTTTGAATAACTTCTTAGGATTTATTTTAGGATTTTAAAAGTGGGATCAATCCTGCACAGAAAACAGAGCACACATTGTTTCAAAAGATCAAAAGATACACCCCCCTCCAAAAAAAAAAAAGACCTCACCCCCAACCTATCTTTTCAGCTTTGCTAAATGTGCAAGCACTCCATGTGACAAATTGGTTTGGTAACTGGCAAATGAATCATTATGGGTCTCCCCAAAGGCTGCTGCTAGGTTTTTTAAGTACATAATGCAGCTTCTTGAGTCAGATTTTATTAGTACTTCATTCACAGATAACGGGATTAAGAACGGGATTAGTAAATAAATCAACTTTGGTGCTTTTCTGAAGAAAAGCTATACTTGGAAATACAGTATTTATATTAAACATGTTAGGCCAAACTCTGTTTTTAACTAATGTGTTTAAAATCCTGTTTTCGGTGAGGTTGCACTAACTGAGCTCAGACAGAATTTGAACCGGAAAGTGCAAAGCATATTTAACTGTTAAAGGTATAATAAACACAATTTGTTGACCCTAAAATCACCACAGAACAGCTATAAAACAACAGGTTGATGGAACAATGACAGACGCTTATTCAAGGGCAGTAGTTTTATGTAATTCAGAGCCATTTTCATTGCTTATGGGCTAGACAAGGAATTTGGCATGGTATGATGCAGAAACAGACTACATCATAGAGAGCAGGTACTGTACTGTACTGGCTCATGGACAAAGCAAGCCAAGCCAATTCTCATTCTCATTTTCATATGTACTCACCAGAAACTTCATTAGGTTACTGAAATCCTTGGAATTTGAATCATTGCAGAGACAACTGTAAAGGTCTCTAACACTCTTCTATAAAATAGACTCAATACAGTTCCATATAGCTAATAGCAATGAAGATTTATCGCTTTTAAAGACTGCGTATATTCCTTTTGTAAAGGGTGTACTGCTGTACGATATCAAAGCCATAAAGATTTGTTATGTATTAGCATGAGTGAGTCAGGTGATAAGAAGCCTTTAAGCTTAGCAGCCTACTTGTGTTGTTTTGCTAATTTAATACAAAGAAATATCTTATCACTATAGTAACCACTTTTAAGAATTCAGTCCAATGAATGTGCTGAAGACGCCTTCATTATCACAGATTGCTGAGGAGTCTCAGCATCACCTAGGTGGTGCTTGGTCCTTGCAAAATCAAGTCCTTAATTTATAGCAATAATATGCTCCAAAGTAATATAATACTGAAGAAATTGAATGCACAGCAGAGTCTCTACAACCAGGAAAGTCAGCTTCTTATTAGGCAGGTGGGGAGGAGGGGTGGTTGTGTAGTAAAGTTAGTCTTATCCCAGATCAGCAAACAGTACACAGAATATTGTGTACACAGTATAGAATTTGTAATTATGTCATAATCCTGAAAAGAATTCCCCACCTGTTATAGAATCTACTGCTGAAATGAATATATACCAGAAAGTAAACAGACTAGTTCTATGGTTAATTAAGCTTTATTTAAAACCCAGATCGTTAAATAGTACTAATCTCTATTTGGTGGGTTATCAAGTACATAAAATATCCCCCTATAAAATTATCACTTCACCTGATTCATCATGATATTTTTGAAAGAAGCATTTTTTTCTAAAGTTTTGCAAAGTGCACAGGCACATATGTCTGGGATGCAAAAAAAATGTATACACAGACAGAAATGCTTTATGTATACGAACAGGTTTCTTTTTTTGTACTCAAATAGGTACACACCCTTATTGGCTGAGCAAAGTGTGGTTCTTAACACGCTCAGCTCAACAGTGTTTCTCTGTAACATGATAATTTTTGAAAACTTCACTTGATCAATTCCAAAATTTCAGGGAATATGCTAAGTAGGGCTGGATTAAGGGGCCCAGGCTGCCCACTGCTTTGGACCCCTTCCCAGCCTGGGGTCCTAGCCCCTCACCATAGCGGCATGCAGACTGGAGTTGGGGCCAGAGGCCACGCTCTGCGGCACTCCCATCCCGACCCTGATCCAGCTGGTCTGCTCCCAGGGATGGGGACTGCTGGTGCGCAGTGTAGCTTCCAGTGGGGCCCTGGAAGGCAGCACAGGAGGCTGCCCTGTGCGCCAGTCAGCCCTGCCTCTGGAGTGGAACAGACCAGGAGTGGAACAGACCAGCGGCTAGGGTGCGGGGTGGGAGCACCACAGAGACTGGCCTCTGGCCTAGGGCCCCCCCATCCTAGACCTCCCAGGCCCCGCTGGCATTGTGCCAGGCTGAGTAGGGGGCAGGGGCTGGATCACACAGGGGCCTGAGGCTAAGTATAAATGGGCAGAACCCTACAGATTTTGGGGGAAAATAAAAATTGTTGGAAGAGCTTGATTTCCACAAAAGTCACCATTTGTTTACTCAGTAGGGGAGAGGGAGTGCCCTCACACAAGCCAGTGGGAGAGGAGCAGAGTCTCTCTGATTACAGGGTGAGGCAGCCAGGGCCAGATCAAAGCGTCTGACGAAGTGGGATTTTCTCCCACAAAAGCTCATGCGATAAATCAATTTGTTAGTTTCTAAAAGTGCCCCAGGACTCCTGGTTTGCTTCAATAACTAGGTGGTTTAAGAACCGCAGTGGGTGTAGCCTCATGGTGGAGAGGGGTGGGGGGACATGGGCCAGGGCACCTGCTGCAGGGTCCCTTGGTGGGGGAGGGGGAGCCTAGAGCCTAGTGTGAGATACTCATAGGGTCTCCTAGTGGGGTGGGGATCCCAGAGCCAGTAGCAAGCCACCCGCTGGGTCCCCTGGTAGCCCCCTCCCCGCAGCTCCTGTGCCCTGAGGCCAGCCTGCTCTGTGGCCCTGCTGCCCCACCACCAGCTCCAGCCCCCCCTGTGGCCCAAGTTCCCCATCAGGGGCCCTGAAACCACCCCCCCTATGGCCCTGGCTCCAGCTCTCTATGGTTGCCCTCGCAGCCCCAGCGCCCTGCCGCTAGCCCACCCCCCATTCTCATTGCAACAGGTGATTTGACCTCACCTTCCTCTATGTGCTGTTCCTCAGTGTTTGAATCCTAACATCTGTTTTGATTTGCTGTTACAGCCTGACCTGATCCTGTGTCATACACTCCCCAGCATTTAATTTCCTCCCATTCCGTAAGTTTCCCATCTTCAAAGCATCTGACAAAGTGGGATTTTCTCCCATGAAAGCTCATGTGATAAATAAATCTGCAGTCTTTAAAAGTGCCACAGGACTCTGTTTGTTTTAATGTGGATGTGGAGTCAGCCATTACCTGTCAGGGTTGTAGGCAGTCCACCTCAGATCAGATACAGTGGTGGGTCATTAGATCTGTATAGTCACCCATTCAGGTGCAAAGCACTTTTGACTGAAGCTTAGGGAAACAGGTTTGACCACTTCCAGAGGGGTAGTGTTTCTCTGTGGGCGGCTGGAGGGAGAGGGGCAGGGGGGCAGGTGTGCGTGTGTGGAGATCCCTAGCATAAGACCAAAGCAAACCAGGTTTTGATACTGGCCCTTAAAAACCATGGAAGTTAGATTGTCAGAAAAGACACAACAGAGTCTTGTGGAACTTTTAAAGACTAACAGATTTATTTATCGCATGAGCTTACGTGGGAGAAAATCCCACTTCATCAGACACTTTGAAGACACAGACTCAGAGGAAGCATGGGCAGAGAGCCTGAATGTGCAAGAGAGAGGGAACCTGGACTGCTCAGTCGATTTCACCCTAAACTCAAACTATCCATAGGATTGAGGAAATGAGGCTTGGAACTACATACAAATGTGACAAGTTCAAGAGGGGTAGCCGTGTTAGTCTGTATACAACAAAAAATGAGAGTCCGGTGGCACCTTAAAGACTAACAGATTTATTCGGGTATAAGCTTTCATGGGCTCCAACCCACTTCATCAGATGCATGAAATGGAGGCAACAGTAGAGAGGTGTATATGCACATGCCAGGATGAAGGAGTAGCATAATAATGGCAAATGCTGACACAGTCAGTTGAGAGGGGCAGGAGAGGCCTGTTCACACCAGTTGAATAGAAGGTGAGAATGTGTGAACAGGGACAATTACTTTTTGTAGTGTGATAACCAAATGTGCTTATTTTTATCTGCATCGGTGAGTTTCTCATATTAATAAAGGGTAGGAGTGTTTAGAATCCAGTGCAAAGTTTGTCTGTGCATCTGTTTGCTTTCACTGTCACCTGCCCTCAAAAGGCTAACCTGTAAACCGAGAGTGCCCGTCTGACAGCAGTTCTGGGAGAAGGTGTGGGGAGTCTCAGGAGCCCTAGTCTCAGTCTTTGCAGTAGGAACACAGCATCTCAGAAGGGAGTGCTAGACAGAAAATCTGTATCTTGACAGTAGGACTAGAAACCCGGAGAAAAATACAGTCCCTTACCTCTGCTTTCTCTCAAGCAGCTTAAAGGGCTTACCAGGCCAGTGAGGTAAGCCCTGACCACAAGACCCAAATACATGCATACATGCATTACATTTACTGTGTCTAGGTATATATGATAAAGCATTATGGGATGAATCCTGCAGTCCTTATTCAGGAAGAATCTCCACTGAAGTCAAGGATTGGGTCCCATGTGGAGTTTGCTCTCAGTCTTGGATATTAGAACCTTTCTTTATTAAGGGAGAATAAGGGAGCTCTGCTAGGGCTATATGTATGACAAATCCCAACTAGGCCAATCAAAGGACTAGCTCAGGACAGAACTGCACCTAGCCCTCCATGACACATGTAACATTGCTGCAAAATAGAGAGCCTTTGAGGGCAAGAAGGAGATAAAATGGGGGCTTCCAGAGAAAAATTGCCTAGATAAATATTTGCACAATGTAACTTAGATAGGGTTTGGTTTTACACATAACATTTCACACCACAGTATTTCAAAACACTCTGAAATGAACTGAGTTAAATACATGCATTGCATTTACTGTGTCTAGGACTCTAGGCAAACATCTTCAAAGCGTCTGACGAAGTGGGATTTTCTCCCACGAAAGCTCATGCGATAAATAAATCTGTTAGTCTTTAAAAGTGCCACAGGACTCTGTTGTTTTTCTACAATAGACTACACGGCTACCCCTTTGGAATTAGGCAAACATGATAAAACATTATGGGGCAGATGCTTCAATCCTTATTCAGGCAGAATCTCCACTGAAGTCAAGGATTGGGTCCTATTTGCAGTGTACACTCTATCTTGGAGATTAGAACCTTTCTTTATTAAGGGAGAATAATTTAGTAAAGACATTGGGATTATTCACTTTCCAGTGCTGAAGTGAATTTTCCTCCCAGCCAGTAGTCAGGCAGACAGAATATCAAAGGCTATGTCTACAAAGGCAAATTAGTTCGAACTAAGGAGGCTTAATTCGAACTAACTAAAGCCATGGCTATACTAGGCTTTAGGCAGTTCGATTTAAGGGCTTCCTTAATTCGAACTAATAAATTTGAATAGGGTATTCGAACTAAACGGTTAATTCAAACTAGTTCAAATTAACCAATGTGGCCACGTTAATTCAAACTAATTTCTTAGTTCGAACTGACCAGCCATTGAAATGAATGGGGATCGCTAATTCAAACTAAGTTTTCCTAGACAACAGAGTCTTGTGGCACTTTTAAAGACTAACAGATTTATTAATCGCATGAGCTTTCGTGGGAGAAAAGTGGGATTTTCTCCCACAAAAGCTCATGCGATTAATAAATCTGTTAGTCTTTAAAAGTGCCACAAGACTCTGTTGTCTTTCTACAATAGACTAACACGGCTACCCCTTTGGAATAAGTTTTCCTAGTTTGAATTAAGCTAATTAAACTAAAATTAGTTCGAATTTAGTTAGTTTGAACTAACTAATTCGAACTAATTTTAGCAAGTGTAGACATAGCCAAAGTGTGTCACCTGAAGGATTGTGCTTTCATCTAATAATCCAGCAATTCCTCATAGCAGTCCACTGTATACTATAAAGTATCCCACCTTAAAATTTCACCAGGTATATCAGATAATGATATAACTGTACCTCAGTGTTTATCATATTCTCCTTGTTTCCTGTGGTAAGAGTCAGAGAGTATAGGAAATACGGAGGTAACCTTATTTATTGGCAAGACTGGCAAGGTGGTGGTGACTTAACATGTGATCAAGTCTGGTGGAAGTGTTCAATCTATGACTTCACCCTCAGACAAAAGAACAGTAATGTGACTCATACAGATACTAAATAGAACACTGGAAAAAAGCCATTATAATACATCATGTAAGTAACCCACTTTATCTTTAAAACAATGAATAACACTTAGGATATTGATTTTGTCCAGTCCAGGCTCTCATGGAAATATGTGTCCAACAGTTCAGGTGTGTTTTCAAGTGAAGCAACTTACAGAAAAAGATACCATGTAGTATCAATAGGGCTTCCGATTTTAAGTTTTAATTGATAGATACCAATTGAACACCCAATAAAACACCTAAATCTGAAAATGGAGTCGGTGTTTATCCAGTAAACACAAGCAATGGTTATTTGTGTCAAAGGCCTGTCTACAGCGAGCAGTAATACCAACTAAGAGTGTTGCACATTAATTGAAAGACAACAGAGTCTTGTGGCACTTTTAAAGACTAACAGATTTATTAATCGCATGAGCTTTCGTGGGAGAAAATCCCACTTCGTCAGACGCTTTGAAGATAGGAAAGTTACAGAGTGGGAGGAAATTAAATGCAGGGGAGTGTATGACATAGCACATTAATTGGTCTGTGTAGATCCTGCCTGTGTATGCTCCAAGCTTGCTAGTGCACTATGTTAAAGTGCACTGGAGAACATTACAAAGATTACACGTTACTGTACATACTATTGTAATGAGTAATTTAAATAAATATACATTATTCATTAAAGTCTATAGAAAGAAAGCACTGAACTCCTGATTTCGGACATTATATAAAATTCAAAAATTGCTAAAAATCCCTCTCAACGTGACATTAATAACTCTTGAAAAACAGAACCATTAAGTATAAATAATGCTAGGATTGTGAGATAAACTATCAAATGCCAGCAAATTCAAAATCTGAATGAACATACCTTACGAGACAGCCTATTGTGCCTCAGCAAAATCCCATTTCCCCCATAATGACTGAGGATGAAATACATCAGTCATAGCTTTGATTTTCCTGGCTTATGCAAGATTTGTGTCTCTGTGATATTACTTGAATATAATATTTTGAATAGATGAATAAGAGACCTATTTGTAAAGTATCTTGCTACAGATACAGAGAGAGAAAAAGAAAGGATCAAACATGGGAACATAGGGATTAAAGTGCAAGTTTGCTGATGAGAAACCTAGTGGGCCTCTCCTTTACTCCCACACAAACAAGTTTCCCACTTTGTTCTTTGAATGTTGGCTGCGCTCCTGACCTCTTCGCTCTTTTCTCTTTAACCTGATCCTAGTAAAGAGAGGTACCCTTCATCACTGAAGTTTTCATCCATTCTTTCTTTTCAACCCACACCACCCATACTTCAGATGGCAGCTCTTAACCACTAAAGTCATGTAGATCTAGTGAGCTGCCTATAATGGAAAACATTCACAGCCTAATTGTCATTTACACTAGTCTCTTTTCCTCCCATTTAAAATCGCCTTTACACTACTATGGTCTAACAGAGCCATAGTGTAATAACAATCAGGCTCCCTATGCAGTCTGTATATCAATTCATTTCCACAGCTACTATCATTGTAGTATGTAGGATCTTAGAGATGTCCAATTTATTTTGTCAAGTGTGCTGAAATAAATTTTTTAATTATGAGCAGTGATTACAAAATTATAGCTATGCTACTCAATACACAGATCTTCTCTCTCTGTTTCAGTGGACAAGGGCCTTTGCATAGTAGCCACATTTTTAGTTAGTAAAAATAACTTTAAGCATCACTCACTGGGGGAAAATACCAAAGGGGTAGCCGTGTTAGGCCTTGTACACACGATCAGTTTATCGCGCATTAACAATCATTACCGCGCGATAGCAACAACGGCGTACACACATGCAATAGGGCTGTTGCGCGTTAACTTCCTTGTTGTAGCGCAATACAAAAACCACCTCAATGAGGGTGGTAACAGCTAACGTGGAACAGCTGTTGCGCCTTTGCGCTCGTGTGTACGCTTACGATGCAATGATGGGCCTCCGGAAGTGTCCCAGCATTCCAAAGTCATCCTCTCTGGTCTTCCCCCCACCCGCTCTGTGGCCGTGACGAAACTGTCCCCGCCCTGATCTGATTCCCGGGATTTTCAAATTTCTCGTCTGTTTCACTTCCTGTTCTCTTCCTCGTGGAGTGGAGTGCAGCTCCGATCTTCAGTGGCAATGGCGGCCAGTTGTGGAAGACGCGCACCCCTTTGGAGCACGGCAGAGGTGCTGGACCTGATCAGCATCTGGGGAGAGTCTGCTGTGCAGGCGCAGCTACATGGCAGCAGGCGAAATTATGATACATTTGGCATAATTTCTCGGGCCATGTCAGAGAGAGGGCATAATAGAGACACTGTGCAGTGCAGATCAAAGGTGAAGGAGCTAAGAATAACCTATCACAGAGTGAAGGAGGCAAACCGCCGTTCGGGATCAGTGCCTGCTAAATGCAGGTACTATAAGGAGATCGAAGCCATCCTCAGTGGGGACCCCACAACCACTGCCAAGAGTCCCGTGGACACATCGGCCCCCCCTCATCCAGTGAATGCCAGACCCGAGCAGGATGAGGACGTTGTCGAGGAGGAGGAGGAGGAGATGGAGGATGACACGGAGGAAAGCGCAACAGCATGTAGCCAGGAGCTCTTCTTCACCCCTGCTGAGACGTCCACCCAAGGCTTGAATTGCAGCGTGTCCTCTGACGCAGCAGAGGGGGGTTCCAGTAAGTTTTTCCTTCGTGCAGCTATGGCTCCTTTTAAAATATCGTTGTCCGGGGTGGGGGTGCTTGCTGGTCCCCGCTGTGCACGCTCTTTACTCTGCATTCATTAGAAGTGCATCAACACAAGCAGTTATTGTAAAATAATCATCTGCATTTAGGTCAGTAAAGGTTTCCTCGATATACCTCCAGAGCCTAATACTCAGGTTAGATGGGAGAGCGTTTGTGTCTCCGCTCCCAAAGATGGATACTCTGCCTCGCCAGCTGCAAAGCACAGCCCTGAGAACCATGGCAGCACACAGTGCAGCAGCATACGGTCCTGGCTTGCAACCGGATATGTATTCTAGCTGGCAGGGGGACTCTGAGAAGAGAGATATTGGGTTCCATCTGTGTGCCCAGTGCTGAATGTTAGCCCCCAGTAAGCTTTCTATTAGGACGTACCTTGTCCGCTTCAGCGAAGCATAGGTTGTTGACTGCCCTGTACCTTCCAGTGGAATGTGCTACTGGAAGGTTACATTGGTTATCTATGCTATGTGTTAACAATTTCTTTATTGTTATTTTTTTATTAGATTCGACCTTCACAAGGCCGGTGTCTACCCCAGCTGACCACATGAGAAACATTCGGTGGCGTGCTCGAAGAAACAGGGAGGATATGTTTCAGGAGCTGCTGAAAGCAACACAGGAATCCGCGAGGGAGAATCGAGCTTGGAGAGAGGAATTCCAACAGAGGAGGCAGAAACACAGGGACGAACTGATAAGTGTCATGAAGGAGCAAACAGAACTGTTCAAGAGCATGATTGCTTTGCAGTCCCAGGCGATTAATGTACGGGCTCCACTCCAGACAGCTCAGCCGTGTCTGCCTCCCACTCCCCGTAGTCCCTCAAAGCATTTCTTTGAAGGCCACCCTTCCCCCCGGTACACTCCAACATCCAGTCCCCCCCCAGCTACTTTTTAGAGACCCGCAGCTACACCTACCTGTAAACCCCTTCCCCCCCACACCTTTTAGGTTTGAATAAAAACAGTAACAAATAATTTGAAGAGTGGGTTTATTTGTACACATTGAAAATCTTATAAGGTGCACCTGATGCGTCCTGGAAGTTAATTAGGGGAGGGCATAATTGAAATGCTCCCTGAGTGCCTCCCTTATGCGAGCAGCTTCTCCTTGGGCCACCCTAATACTCCTAGTGGCTGGCTGTTCGTATGCTTCCTCGAGGCACTGTGCCTCCGTAGCCCACACTGGGGAAAACTTTTCTCCCCTACTTTCACAAATGTTATGGAGGACACAACACGATGCAATCACAGCAGGGATATGGTCCTCCGCCAAGTCCAGCCTCCCATACAAACATCGCCAGCGCCCTTTTAAACGGCCGAAGGCACACTCCACAGTCATTCTGCAGCGGCTCAATCGGTAATTGAACCGCTCCTTGCTGTGATCTAGGTTCCCGGTGTACGGCTTCATGAGCCATGGCATCAGTGGGTATGCTGGGTCTTCGAGGATGACTATGGGCATCTCCACATCACCCACTGTAATTTTTTGATCAGGGAAAAAGGTACCCCCTTGCAGCTTCCGGTACAGACCAGTGTTCATGAAAATGCGGGCATCATGCACCTTTCCCGACCACCCAGCATTGATGTCCGTAAAACGCCCCTTGTGATCCACGAGTGCTTGCAGCACCATGGAGAACTAGCCCTTCCTGTTGATGTACTCAGTCGCGAGATGGTCTGGAGCCAAAATAGGGATGTGTGTGCCGTCTATGGCTCCCCTGCAGTTCGGGAATCCCATGGCAGCAAAGTCGTCCACAATCTCACGAACATTGCCCAACGTCACCGTCCTCCATAGGAGAACGCGATTGATGGCTCGACACACTTGTGAGAGGGCTAATCCGACAGTGGACCTCCCGACTCCAAACTGGTTTGCAACCGACCGGTAGCAGTCAGAAGTCGCCATCTTCCAGACGGCAATCGCTACACGCTTCTCCATGGTTAGGGCTGACCTCATGTTGGTGTCTTTATGTCGCAGGGCAGGGGCCAACTGGGAACACAGTTCCAGAAAGGTTGCTTTCCACATTCGAAAGTTCTGTACCCACTGCTCGTCATCCCACAGCTGCATAAAAATGCAATCCCACCACTGGGTGCTCGTCTCTTGCGACCAGAAACGGCGTTGCACCGTGTGCAGATGATCGGTGAAGGAGCTGAGCAACGCGGTGCTGTTGCTCTGCATGGCATCGATCAGCCCCTGCTCCTCAGCGTCCTCGTCTGACTGGGAGCTCATTGCGTACTGAGCAACCAGCTGAGATGTATTCAGAATGTTGAAGGCAACAGTGGAGATCAGAGCAGGATCCATGCTGTCGCTGTTGTGATTGCTTGCAAGTGGTGCGGTGCGTCACTGCACTGTTGAAAATAGGCGCGAGTTGCTGTTGGCAACGAGGAAGATGCGAGGGGAACACAAGGCACCACGGGAAACTGAGAGTTTACCCATGGCGCTTTGCGTTCCTTTCCTTCATCCCATGATTCCAAGCGCTGATTCAGGGAAAATGGAACGATGGGATAGGTGCCCAGAAGTCATTGCTCTCAACCGCGATAATGCAAGGAATTCTGTTGCGTTGCAAGGAGCGACGTGTGTACACGCTATCCCGCAACAAAGGTCACGTGTTTTTATGGCGCGATTGCCATGTTGCGCTTTAATCTGATCATGTGTACATAGCCTTAGTCTATTGTAGAAAGACAACAGAGACCTGTGGCACTTTTAAAGACCAACAGATTTATTTATCGCATGAGCTTTCATGGGAGAAAATCCCACTTCGTCAGACACTTTGAAGATGATGAAAATAGTTAGGAATTTCTTCACTGTTTCTTTGTGCATTTGTGTAAAAGAATTCCTCACATGGTTCTACAGCTTATCACGTCATGTTTATTCTACATTCCTAACAGACAAATTAGGTATGCAACTGCATGTAGATGTTTATAAACAATTGCCCATCTATGGTTTCCGAAAAATGGGGCCTTGAAGGATCAACATTAGTCATGAATGTTACCACAACTGTGGCCCAGTTTTACACTTTGCTTAGTTGTTTCAGTCTGAAGCTACACTGGTTTATTTAAAAGAAAATTAGATCTAGAAACTTTTTTCTTGCACTCTGCAAAACAGCATGACAGGCCAAATAAATACATCAGGCATGCTGGATCTGGCCCCTGCATTTGACATCCTTGACTAGTTGTATAGATATTTATTTCTGTGTTTTGGAGTTTACTATTTTCTTTCCTTAAGGAAGACAGAATTAGTTTAACAAAAGAAAAAACACTTCATCTGGTGACTGTAAAACATAACTTGCACAGAAACGGCAGAATTAATGTTCACATTAGGTGTGTCTGCATGAGCTTTACTAAACAATCTAACTCATGAAATAAATTCCAAAGGGGTAGCCGTGTTAGTCTATTGTAGAAAGACAACAGAGTCCTGAAATAAATGTATGTCAAAGAGCAAATTGAACAGTAAGAAACGTTCTGTTAAACTCACCCTCCCATTTTAGTCTTAATATTCTGCACCATTATTATAGTATTATCTTGTGCCTGTGAAAAATCTATGAATTGTTAGAATTTGGGCTTCAAAGCTTCTCTCTTCCTTTCATCCTGTATCTGTCCATCTTACCTCTGTCTTGCGCTTCTCCATGCTCTATGAACAGCTCAGCTCATTGCTTAATGGGTGTCATTATGATGTCGAAGCTGGATTTATGGGCAGGTGACCGGCCTAGGTTGCCAGACTTGGGTTGGTGCTGGGCTCAGAGTGCTGGTTTTGTCAGTGACAAAAGGGGAAATAGCTTGAAGTAAAATGTTTTAGGTATTCCATATGTGGATTCCTTTTTCACTAACTTCTTGGATTGTTTTGGATCTTTCTAGCATCTCATCAAATCTTCCAGACTTTCCGACAACTACATTTTCTCAAATCTCCTGCATTTACAGATCCTAATATGCAAATTTATTGTCTTATATGACAGGGATAAATCATGTCTCAAAGTCGCAAATGGGCTACAAATGCAATAAAAAAATAAGGTACTCAAAAGTTTAACAAATGGGGGAGGGGGAATGCCAAAGGCACTCTTCAACTGTGGGCATCTGGTCTAGAACCAGCTCTGCCACTCATCATCCTCTTTTCTCATGTTACATATCTGAATTTATGCCACCCATCGAGCGATGACGTCATTGTGATCAACTGTATTCACCTTGCATCTTTTACTGTCTCTCTGACCTTGGTCCACAAATCCATCTACTACTGCTACTTCAAACATTGTAAGCCAGCCTTCCTGTGGGTTCCACCATTATAACAGACCTGTGCAAAAGTCAGTTTTCAAAGTAAGAAGGGTGAAAGATTCCTCAATGCCTCCACCCAACATCACCAATGAATTCTTCCAGCAACTAAAGTAAAAAGACTGAAGGCTTGTCTTTACTGACACTGCTGCCATCAGATCGATAGCCTGATCAAGACAGACACCTCCCCACCCCCCCACCCCCCCACGGCAAGAAGCATAGTGCTGAGTCAGAGGGAAGGGGTTTCCCTTTGAGTCAGCCTTCTGAAGACACCATGGTAAGTAGGCGATAGGCAATCGGAGGGAGGTACGAAGGTATTTTAAGTACTTTGTGTATCTCTCCTCAATTGCCGCTGAAATCGCGCCATGACGTAGACCAGGGCTGAGGTGATGCATTGCTTGTGCTCAATACACTCTTCAATGGGTGCTTTCCGCAGCCTTTACAAGCATATGGATGTGATGTGTGATTTGCAGACCACACATTTTCAGTGACTGAGGCTTTCCAAAACAATTTAAAAGCTATTAGGGGAGCATGGATGTTGGTTCTCAACCATTATTATGTTAGCCATTTTCATTTACTTCTTTAATTTAATAACCTGGTGACCTCTTTTACCCAGTGCATTTCATATTTTAAAAATACTGGATCACATCCTCAGCTGGCGGAAATCAATCTTAACTATTGATTTGAATTGAGCTCACCCACAGGATACTTAACAGACCTACTCAAAAGAACGATTTTATATAAAAACTGGGGAATTAAAAACAAACAAGCTGTGTTTTAAAACACAAGCTAACGGCCCGAACCAAAGCCCACAGAAATGAATGGAAAGCTTCCCCTGGAGTTAATGATCTTTGGTATGGATAATGCTTTAATTTTCTTGCTTTTAAGTCTTTGGGTTCTGTAAACAGTGTAATAAGTACAGTGTCACTTTGCAACCTTTACTCATTTCTGAAAAGAAGCTTTCTACTGTGGGGGTATTTTAAAATCTTCACAAATATTAGACAAGTAGTTTGTTTATTCACCTTCTTATCATAACCTTGAATTAGTGGATTTCTGTCCATGTGCTTCCAGGAAACTATCATCATATTCTTTTTTACATGCCTGTTTATAATTAGCGTCCTTAATATTTGGCTGGTGGCTGGAAAAGACCTACTTTCCTTGTACCACTATGTTTACCATAGAGCTGCCAGGTCGGTCTGTGAAAAGTTCTACAGTTGGCTGGGAAGGAAAAAGATAGGAGGACTTTTAGAAAACAGACTCAGTGCGTGTGCGTGTGTGTGTATGTGCATAGAGCTCACACATGACCTTGTGGCTCAATGATTTGTGACTGCTGCGCTAAGCCAGCTGAAAAGTTTAAATTATATGAATAATGCCCAGATACTACAGTAGCAAGGGCCAATGCAGTACACAGAAGATGAGAATATTTGGTGGCAGGTTTCTATAATATGAATTCTATTATTATCATCATCTAATTATTCTATCATTTAAAATAAATACTCAGAAATGTTTCCATGTTTTATTCAGGAGGAGCTTATCCCAGGCTATCTTATTAGACATTTGCTGAAGACCGGCAGGCTCAAATGAAACATGACTCAAATGGAAATGTACTTCATATAAATATGAAAAATCATATTTTCTTTCCACTGTATTAGAAAGAATTTCCCTGGAAAAGAGCCTGCCAACTTCTCCAAAAGGAATGTTGTTGACATTAATCCACATTTAATGAAGCAGCAGGATGGTTATATAACCAATGTCAGTTTCATAAAGAGTCTAAATTAGCCTTCATAAAGCACATAGTACTTATGCTTGAAAAGCTTAAACATGTTCTACTCTGAGTCTGAACAGATAATGCCAATGGCAAGAGATAAATGTTTAACTCAGTGCTGCCATTTCAAGTCCGTGCAAAAAAAAAAAAAAACTACAGCAAGGAATTTAGTTTGTGCGTTTGCTTTACATTGTAAATCAAATTTACATTCAATGGATTTATATCAATAATGGATTGTCAAATATCTTGTAGCCAAACTAATAGGATTGGAAAGATAAGCATATGACTGAATAACTATTTTTCTAGTGAGGTGGACTAAAACAGTGTTTCTCAACCTTTTTGATACCAGGAACCAGCTTGCAGCCTTCCTAGACTGTGTCAGGGAGATCTTAGGGACTAGCACCAATCCATAGACCGGTTATTGAGAAATCCTGGAATAAATCAACCCCCATCACAGTTAAGGGCATAGCTGGCTAAGTACTTACTATGTTTTTGAAAAACAAAAAGTCCTAGGGCACTTTTAAAGACTAACAGATTTATTTATCCCATGAGCTTTCGTGAAAAGAGAAAAGAGAGCAAAGGAAAATATCAGAACAAAAGCAACTATTTTGCAACCAAACAAGCTACATAAAAATAATAAATATTAACTGTCAAAGTGTTCAAAAAATGGCACCTGGAATTTTTCCAGGATTCTGACTACATAGCTGATTTTAGATACTCACGGGCCACCTCCCTTCATAGAATACATTGTTAACTTTAGAGGAACGACTGTTGTACCTCAGTTTGTCTGTGAAGCTGCAACTAGACCTCTTATTTGTGGAGTCCCAAAAGGAGCAAGTCTCTCTTCAGTCCTACTCAACATCTACATGTAACCATGCAAGTGTCAGCCACAGGAAGATAAAACACAGCTCTACTTTCTTCACCACATACAACCAAACACCACTACCAAGGTGGCCCAGTTCTGAAACTGAGCATGAAAGAGGTGTCGCTCATGGGCAGGGAGGAAAGAACGTGGAGGAGTTCGCAGCTACCGTGCAGTCTCCTTTGGCTAAAAGGAAACACCCACAGCTGGTCAATTCAGTCAGCATTTAGCAGAGCTCCTGGGTTCCTCACTGATGTTCTCACATGGCACCACCTGCAAGTAATGCTTTCTACCATCTCTGGTTGGCAAGGATACTTGTGGATGATGAATTGGCCTTGGTTATACATGCCTTCTCATCTCCCATATGGACAGCAATGCAGTATACCTGGGCATTAAGCCAGGCTTTACTAAACTCCAGCTAATAAAGAACAGAGCAGCTCATCTCCTTAGCAACATGGGATGCCCTGAAGACATCATGAAGAGCTCAATCTGTTTAGCTTATCCAACAGGTGACTGGTTTATGCTGTGTAAGTACCTTCATGAGGAGAAAATATTGAGCAGCTGAGAAGAGGAAAATAAAGGGAGCACCTTCATCCCATAATGCTTAAGCAGAAGAAGCAGCCGTTTTATTTTGCTGCTGCTTCTCTTGGAGTGAAAGGCACTCTGGGATATGGTTAAAACAGGATTCTGTTTGTCTTCTTTAAGATTTTGAACTAGAGCTCTAGTTTTGTACCCTAATAAAGTCATTTCAAATGATTATGTGTAAACCACTTGCCTAAATGAAAATGCAATAACTGCCATTATAGTATGTATTTCATCTCCTTTAACGATAGGTTACAATTAAGAAGATCTTTCATATTCTGGCAAGCAGCATTTTTATTATTAAAATGGTATTTATTGACACACAACTTTATTGAGAAGTCTAATTCGATTTCACTAGGAATATGCAACGTAGGGTAAAATGCTAATTTGCGTAATGATATCCTGTAGGTGCATCTCGCATTTTGTGTAAGTACATGGATTTACTGTTGTGCTAAACAATGCTTCTCCCAAAATTGTATTTTAGAGCAGCTTCCAGTCCGCTCCTGGGAAAGCACTCTGCATATGAATTGCAATTGTGTCTTGTTCAGGGGGGTCTGACAAATCCTTCCTGTGAAGCAGTTGATTTAGGCTGCTATTTCTACACTCCTGTTACTCAGATATGGCACTGTGACAGGGAATAGGTATTCTGTACATATGTAGTTAGGAGATGCAATTTATTTGGGCTTAAAACACCGTAACTGCAACACTTGTGCCTGTCCATACACTATTCACTATGTCATCGAAACCCACCCACAGCTGGTGCTCTAGCTTGACAATGAGACTAGTGCAATGTGGGCAGCTATCACACTGTGCAACTTGCCACCTTGTTGTAGGAAGGCTGAGTGGAGAGTGCAGTGAATCATGAGCCTGAGCTCAACATCCCACAACGCATTTATTTCTGTCCTGTTGTTCCATGGGTTTCCACTGTGTTTCATGGCATTTTTCAATGGTCCCAATTTCCTAAGCACCTGCCATCTGCATCGGAAAGGATGAGTCCTATACTGCTTTCCGCCTTTGTTGTCAGTGTTCTGAACACATGGCTGCTGCTCATGCAGCATATCAGAATCTCGCAAGCAGAAGAGGAATCCACTGTCTGCCATGCAAGCAAACAATGCAATTTTATCATTTGCATTCAGGGAGCATCTGAACATGATGCACCACTGCTTTTGGATACATAAAAGCAGGGGTTAAAGTAAAGGGGGGACGCTCCAGAACACAGTTCCGGGGCCCCCAAATTTGAGGGGCCAGAGTTCCAGTCCCCCTAAAAATAGAAAAATCCGGCAGAATGCATGCTACACCCTGCCCTCGCTGCTGGCAGGTCCTACACCCCACCATTGTTAATGACAATACTTATTGTGTTATGCAGTGTTTGCTAGTTTGTGACAATAATTGCTATAGACATAAACACCATATAAAATTATAAATATTTTTATGGAGCGATAACCGATGCATGTGGTACTGCGAAGTGGTTGCAAATGCCTACCTGGGCTGGGGCCTGCACATGCATGAAGGGGGCCCAGACAATACGGGAAGGGGGCCAGGAGATTAGGAGCCACTCACCTATATGCCACTTTGGTCCCCACACAAGTGACTGCTGATTGGCACAAGAAAGTTTCTTACAAGGAGATAGAAACAAAGAAATTCTGCTGAGGAACCTCTAGCAGAGGAGTGGCGAGTACTTCCAGGAAAGTTTCCTACAGATCTCTCTGGAGGATTTCAGTGAAATCTTGATGTGTATTAACACACTTTTCCACTGCACTGTCTAGCTGAACAGGGGAATGGGAAGCACATGCAAACACAGCTACTCTTGTGCATTTCTATCCTATCAGTCAGCTGTGTAATGCAACAACAACCCCCAAAAAACCCATACAAACTCACTCCAAAAATCACTTAGCCAAGCTTCCATCTCATGCATGCCAGAACTGGAGTGCTGGGATGGGGTTGAATCCTCCAGGCTTGAGTGGAGGTCTTGCTCCCCATGTCACCAAACAACCTAGTTCCCTGCTCTGCATCATCCTCCAGTTTGATCTCCTTGTCCATGACTTTGTTATGGTTATGTCCAAAGTCTGCTGCATTGGGGCCCATGGATCTATTGACAGTGGAGCTGGGGTCATTGCCAAGAATGGCTTCCAGCTTCTTATAGAAACAGCAGGTTTTTTGGCTCTGCACCAGGGCAACAGTTTGACTCCATCGCCCTTTGGTACCTCTGCTGTAGCACCTTGATTTTCTCACAGCACTGCAATGTATCCTGTTCATGGGTCTTCTCTGCCACTCAATAAGAAATTTGACCATAAAGATTGAAATTTCTTTGGCCTCTCCACAAATAATGATCAAATCCAGAAACTCTGGTGTACTCCTACCAGGAAAGACTCATAGAATCATCATAGAAGATTAGGGATGAAAGGGTCCTCAGGAGGTCATCCAGTCAAATCTTCTGCTCAAAGCAGAACCAACCCAGAGTATTTGTTGCGTAGAGCCACCATGGTTAGCTGAGAAGAAAAGATGTGAGCTTCTCCATGCTGACCAAACAGGAAATAGAATTTCAAAAATTTCTGGAACTTTAAAAAGGAGAATGGCAGATGGGTGCAAGACAGTGGAGTTCAAATTGATGGCCAGAGCAGTCAGGATGGGCATTGTGGGACGCTTCCTGGAGGCCATTTACTGAGACATAACCAAGCATGCTGTCTACACTGATGTTTTGTCATTAATTAGAAGTTCGGTGCAAGAAGCTCTATACCACTTGTTGAGGCAGTTCTGTCTGTAGTGTAGACTAGGCCTGAGACAAGAGCTCTGTCAGTCAAATTAACAAGCTGCCACTTGGATGCAGCAGAATGATTTTTGTCAGGATCTGAGTGGGCATAACAAGAAAATGCAATTCTCTTGAACATGATGTTTAGGATAAGAATAGCATCAAATTGTTTTTAAAGGGATGTTGAAGAGTTGGAGAGAGTGCAGAAAAGAGCCATAAAAATTATTAGAGGGCTGGAGAAAATGCCTTACAGTGAATCTTAAAAAAACTAATATGATTAAACTCATCAGAAAACAGAAGAAATTGTCAAGTACTAAAATCTATTTCTTCTTTCCCTCCGTGCTGGTGTCTCCCCCTCCTCCCTTCTCAAGGCTCTATGTCTTCCCCCATTTCCAACTATTTTCATTTCTTTCTCTCTGGGTGAAAAATTCTCAGCACTTTACACTCTATTGGGAGGCTAGGCAGATCTGAGGTGGAATATGGTAACTGAGGGGTTAACAAACATCGAATCATAGGGTTAGAAGGGACCTCATGAGGTCATCTAGTCCAATCTCCATCCTCAGTTACAATCATGAAAGGAGTTGATTTGAGTCTTGATTGATTTCACACTGACAGGCCACCTTCAATTCACGTAGCAGCAAAATAAGTATCTGATCTTTGGAATTAAGGTAGTCAGATATGATGCTGGTCCCATCACACCCTGGTATGCTATTCACTATGAAATGGATGTGCCTTAACTACATCAATCAGATGGGAATGGATCTTTCTTTAAGGAAAATAAACTCTAGGGTGTCAGCATGTTGACAGCATCCATTTAATGTTACTTCCCATTCATATGATATTTTTATATTGTCTTTTCACCTCCAACCTATAAGGTTCATTTAAAAATTTCAAGGAGACTGTTTGTACTAGAGCCCTCTTCCAGCAAATATGTCTGTCTGAGAGCTTTCTACTGGAGCGAGAGCTGACAAAAACAACAAATTAGATTGCTGAGAGTGAATCTTTCCAAAGTGGGTGGAAAGCATAATTCCTTGGTATTTTCTAATATGCTCCTACATACGTGGCTATTCTTGGCAATTTAAACAAAACAAAACAACCCCCCCCCCAAAAAAAAAAAAACTAGCCAGTCATCACAAAGATAAATGCTGAAATCATCCCTAAATAAACTCCTACTACAAGTTCATCAGTTTCAGGATATTGAATTGCTCCATATTAACAGATGTTGATCATTTTTATTACTTACTCCATGGGAGTAAAACAAAGTTTTGCCATCCACAGCAGCTGTTCTTAAAAACATTCTGCAGAAACCAAGTTATAGAGTCTGAGGTAAAAGACTAATAGTTACCTTAAGCTTCATACACAGTATATCTATATGATTGCATTCTGATTTATTACCCCAGAATACTCTGTCTTTAGACCCACCCACAGAAAGCCAAGAGAGAATTGGTGTCAGGAACAAATCCCAGGAGAGGCCTGGGGACTCCTGGCCATCCTGCCCTGTTCCACACAGGGGAAACAGGCCACACAGCAGCCACTACATTTTGGGAGGTGGACAGGCAAAGAATTTGCCCCAACCATCCAGAAATTAGTGGTGTGGGGAGGCAGATGGGATGAACCAAACAGTGCAACAGAGGAAAAGCTAGTCCCTTATTATTCACACATCTAATGGCCAGAGGCAATATAAAATGAGTCTTTTTGGGCACTCAGTTTGGAGAAGACTGCAATTGCTCAGGGAAATGAAAGGCAATATAGGGGATACAGTTTAACCATATTCTTCTGCCTTTCACCAGAAGGGATGTCACTAGCAATTACAGTTCAATTCCTTAAACTAGTAGTGGGCAACATTACTACAACCAGTAACAGCTCACCTACCATCAAAGACAGGAATAAGCCTTTTTAACCACACCTACTATATACTACAAGGAACACAGGCTTATCTGTATGTATAAGGAGTTGGCCTTTTTATGACACTCAGCAGAAAATAAAGTCATTTTCAATTCTTGAGGTGTATTTAACCACTTTTGTAATAATTTTACATGGAGAAAAACAAGGGTCTTGAAACCAAATGTCCAAAAGAGGCTTTTTTTTTTTACACAAAAATGGGGCAAAGTATAGAAGAAAAGGGATTAAAGTGAAGATTTTAAAAGTTAGATGTTTGCTTTTAATTCAGAAGCAGTGAACAGAGGCTACCCAGAGGAACTATTGGTCATGTGACACTTCTCTCACCTGCTAACGAATGTGTACAGCGGTTTTCAAATCACAGGTCGGGATCCAGTACTGGGTCGCAGACCCTCAGGTACTGTGTTGCGGCATCTCCTGCTGCTGCCACTGGAAGACTGGAATGCATTGCTCAGAGATAACCACTGGTCGCAGGCATAAATCATTTTTTTAAAATGGGTCCCAAGGAAAAAGGTTTGCAAAACCCCTAGCCTAGGACATCAGAACATGACTGTTGCACATCATGCTCACTTGTTGAACTCTACAACTGTGGAGAGGTGACCCAAATATTCTACTTCCAAAAATACAGGGCTAAAGCATTTGAGCTAAAGGAGAATCTTCTTGAATGCTGCCTCTGACCAGCTATGCCGTCTTGATTCCAGCCAGCCAAGATGCTATCATATATTTTAATCTACCCAATTTGCGTGTATGTATAATATCCCCCCCAAAACGAAAAGTGAAATGGCAATGGGGATTTTCAGCCATCTAAACTTTTGAATGCTCATCAAAATGTTCTGAGGGTTGCCCATTGCTAGTAGCAATCCATGTGCTCTGTTTTTGTTCTCAAAAGTTCTGTTTTTTTTCTCAGTGCTTTTATTCCATTGAAGTTCCAGCCCTTGACAGGCCTTGAGTGAACATAATCCAAGACACACCAACTTTCTGACAGCCTCTTTTAACAGGCATTCCAATAAGTTTTCATAGTTTATCCTTCACTGCTTCCTTAATTAACCTCTCCTGAAAGAGAGATGATACAGTTCACCTACAGCACTTCTAAGCATTAACTCTTATGTTAAGTTTTCTTTTTAGATTGACAGTAAATTCCTCTGGTTGAAAAAAAGTTGGACTGTTTCTCAGGAGTTTTGCAATGTATCTAATAGTCCCACTTTAGAGTTCTAATGGTCACATTGCTGGGAAGGAAAGTGCCCTAATTCTATTATTTAAAATAACAGTGAGTCAATCAGTTTAATCATTTTATATTACTGAAGACTCAACCTAACAATGGGTTGGATGGGATTTGCTAGTATCCTCAAAATACTAGATTTTATTCTCCTGGATCAACACTTAGAAACCTGGTAGTAATGTGCTTTAATATTATAGCATTAATATCACCCAGTTATGCAAATATACTTGTAATAGATCCTTAGGTGGCCTAATCTTACTTGCTTTTTTCATTTACATAGGCCAACTGGCTTCAATGAGAGACAATCTCTCATCTCTTCTAACTGATTAGATTAGAATGCAGACATATTTACCAGAGACAAGAATAAAAAGAAATACTGTAGGAATATCATAATACTCTATTTGGTTGGTGGTATAAAAGCAGAGCAGCTTAGGTCTTTGAAAGTACATGAAGCTTTGACCCAAAAGAGAGAGTGGGCAATCCTAGAATCCTAGAAACTGGACGGGACCATGAGAGGTCATCGATTCCAGTCCCCTGCACTCATGGCAGGACCAAGTACCCTCTTAAACCATCCCTGACAGGTGCTTGTCTAACCTGCTCTGAAAAACTTCCAATGATGGAGATTCCACAACCTGCCTACGCAACTTAGGCAAGCATATGACTGTTAACTGATGATATTTGGAATGTGGTATTAGTTTTGGATAATCATTTTTTAACTTTGCACTATCATTTAAAAATATATACTTTGGGGCAAATCAGTCCCTGGAAAAATCCCATGGCCTTCAGCAGAGGTGCACCACTGATATGAATTAGGGACACCCATCCACCCCAGATTTCAAAAGGCCACATCTGACTTACTAGGATAAATACAAGCAACTAATTCAGTCACCATAAAAACTGACAGGAGATTTTGTAGCACTGACCATTGACTATGGAGTTGCTGCAGTTCAGAGGAAACTGATTATAAATGTGCAATTGTTGGCCTGTATTATGGCTCTGTGAACCAGAGTCGCATTCAGAGAGTGGGTGGAGGAACATCACCTGAGCAAAAGCTGTTGGATGCCTTGCATCTGAGCAGTAGCAGGTGTAATAACTCAGTGGTACTAGCGGAGTAAAGCACTTAAACAGCAGTTACATCAGTTCCACAGCTCTAGCTTGTTCTCCCCTTTTCTTATGTTGTAGCTGCCAGGTATTTAGGAGGGGTGGGAGGGGCCTCCCTCTGTCCAGGACACCAAGTACCGCTCTGACCTCTGCCTGACAGCTCCTCTCTAGTGCGCCTGGCACTCTGACAGTCACGTGCCTATGACCACCCCTGTGGGTGTGCTGGAGAGGCAGAGAAGGAGTTCCCTGCATCCTCCCCATTCTCCCCTCTTTTTGCACATATGTGTAGAAGTCGACTTAACAAATTGACTACACTTTAAGTCCACTTGGTTAAGTCGACTTAACAGCAGAGATAGCCATTATATTGGCTTTAAGTCAACTTAATAAAGTCGACTTAGTGTTAATCCCCATCTACACTGGCCTTAAGTCAACTTAAGGCTTAAGTCGACCTAAAAGGAGGCGTTATTAAGTCAACTTAAGATGAACCCAGTGAGGATGCGGCTTTGTTTAGGTCGACGTAGGCGTCCTTAAGTTGACCTAACTTGCCAGTGTAGACGATGGCTGACTACATTCCTCCATTTTGTGCTAACACTGTTAGGCTATGTCTACACTTGTAAAGTTAAGTTGACTCTGTAAAGTTGACCTTTTTAAGTTGACTTAACAGAGTAACTACACTTTTAGTCGACCTTGTTAAGTCGACTTAACAGTAGACATAGCCGTCCACAGTGGCTTTAAATCGACTTAATAAGGTCGACTTAGAGCTATTCCCTGTCCACACTGGCTTTTAAGTTGACCTTCAGAGGTGGTGTTATTAAGTCGATTTAAGGAAGAGTTTAAGTTGACTTAATAAAAGCCCAGTGTGGACGGGGCTTTGTGTAGTTCGACTTAAGTGTCCTTAAGTCAACCTAAGTTGCCAGTGTAGATGCACCCTTAGAATGTAGCCTAATACAGAATACAAGGAGTCCTGTGGCACTTTTAAACCCTAACCTATTTATTTAAGGCATAAGCGTTTGTGGTTTATGCCTATGAAAGCTTATGTCTTAAATAAATTTTTTGGTGTTTATAAGTGCCTCAGGACTCCTTGTTTGTTTTGCTCTCTCTATGTTAGCATGCTACGTACAAGCCAAGAAGCCACTCCAGGGGGTGGAGGAGTAGTTTGTGACCCCACATCTCCCCACACGTCGCCTCAGATAGGCCAGTGTACACATGAGTTTGCTTGATTCAATTGAGAATCCACACCTGTATAAAACATCACAGCACTGGGATATATTTTATAGTTAAAACAATCAAAATTTTATTATCAAAGATTAAAATTTAAGAGATAGTGGGTAAGGATAATGATGGAAACAAAGTTTTGTATAAAACAAAATCATAAGTTCAATATATAGAAACTGTGAACAATCTGTCTAAAAGCAGTCTTATTTCATCTAAATGTCCTTTAGAGTACTTCCAAGCTGGAGAAGTTGGGAATCCCATTTTCATGAATATAGTCACAGTGCTTGGTTACTTCCTCAGGCACAGAATTTAAAGGTGTCCTTTTGCCTTCTCTTTTTATTCCCCCAAATTACTCCCAGGATTGGGATGACGCACCCCCAGGGTTTATTCCCTGGTGTGACTTCATATCAACTTTTATGCAAGCAGAGTTTCCACTGTGTTGGCTTTCAATTTTTCCTGAGGGAGTTCTTAAAAAATTCTGCAAATTATTTATCAATAAATAAGTGTGGAAGCTGCAGCATGGCAGTGAGCACAGGCGACTGGTTGCACAGAGGTGGAAGATCACATTGCAGCCCGCTCCCCACCCCTGGGACACAGACTCAGTGGAAAGGCTGCACCCAATTCTGATGCAGTGCAAGGGCTGGGCCTGACCCAAAGCATTCTGGAGAGGAGTGCAGGTGAAGGTGGTTGGAGCTCAGCAGAGAGAGTCTGGGTAGCTCAATGGGGGGGTCCAGAGGCAGAGAGGTTGGGGCTCGGTAGGGTGTCTGGGTATTGAGATGATTGGGATGCATGAGGGTTGGGCAGATGGGATGGGTTTGACCCAGCACCAACTGGGGCACCCCACCTCTGCCCCTCCCCGCTCCCTGCAGTGATGTACTTCTCTGTTGACTGCTCTGGGTGCCCCAAATGATGTGCCCGTGTGGTTGCATGACCATTTTGGCGGCTTCCCTTTGCTTCCCAGTCAGAAAGTCATTTTTCTACAGAGAAACAAAGAAATCTGCACAGGATATGTATACTGTGTGCATGCAGTGGCACAGAATTTCCCCAGGAGTATACAATGCTTAATTTATATGTGAACCAGGCAGAGGGCAGGGGTTAAAGTAAGGGGGAACACTCCGGAATGCAGTTCCGGGGCCCTCAAATTTGAGGGGCCAGAGTTCAGGGGCCCCTAAAAATAGAAAAATAGAAAAATCTTACGCCCCACTGTTGTTAATCACAATACTTATTGTGTTATGCAGTGTTTGCTAGTTTGTGACAATAATTGCTATAGACATAACCAACATATAAAATTATAAATATTTTTATGGAGCGATAACTGATGCATGTGGTACTGAGAAGTGGTTGCAAATGCCTACCTGGGCTGGGGCCCACGCATGCATGAAGGGGGCCCAGACAATACAGGAAGGGGGCCCAGACAATACAGGAAGGGGGCCCAGACAATACGGGAAGGGGGCCTGGAGATTAGGAGGGTTCTGGGGCCCATCAAATTATACTTTAACCACTGGCAGAGGGGTGAATATACATCCTTTGTCTGGCAGAAACCTGTTGTGACTTCTTACATAGTAGTCACAACAATATTAATGACCAGTGTGGTCATTTAAGATCTTGCATCTCTTTATAAATGGATTATACCTAGTACAGTGGTTTCAGAGTATGTCAGGCCTGTCAGAAGTTACAGAACAGTGAACACTTTAAGGTTCTTAGGGTCACGTTAACCCAGCTGAAAACAAGTTTAAACACCACAGCAGTTAAACTGCCACTGAAACACAGGCAACAACTGTGGAAAATTTGATAGGAGTGGGGGAGTCTAATGTAGCTGTGGCCCATAGAGACATCTCCGAACTTCTTTAAGTCATGTCCCCTTTGTTGCCATAGCAGCTGAAATGTCTCAATCAGCATGGGAACGATCTACCAGATATGGATAGAAAGAAAAAGAAATAGCAGTGGAAGAACAGAAGGTATAGCAATGCAAGGAATTAGTGTGCCAAGAGATACAGAAGGGGAGCAAAAATATTCCAAAAATTTGATACATTTCAGATCTTCAGTCTCCAGTGTAATCCCCTCCCTCAGCCAATGTCCACTTCTTTAACACTATCTACTGTTAACTAGTCACTGTGGGTATGTCCACACCAGCAATTTAGGTCAACTTAAGGAGGCTTAAGTTGACCTAAATTACTCCCTGTCTACACCAGACTTTTATTAAGTAGACTTAAGAGATCCCTTAAGTCGATTTAATGAAAGCTTAAGTCGACTTAATAAGAACCACCCATTAGATCGACTTAAGCCTTAAGTCGACTCCTTAAGTTGACTTAAAGATGGTGTGGATGTAGTAACCCTTAAGTCGACTTTATTAAGTTGACTTAAGGGTGATTAGGTCGACTTAACAAAGTGGACTAAGTCGATTTAAAGTTAACTTAGTCCACTTTTGTTAAGTCGACTTAATAAGGTCGGCTTTAAGTCAACTTAAAGTCGACCTTAATAAGTCAACTTAACAAAAGTCAACTTCACTTTTTCTAGCGTAGACATACCCTGAAAGACCTACTCTGATTTAGACTTTTTAAATTTCAGTTTGCCAACAGTTACAACATAGTAGTGCCTGAGAAACCAATCTCCCTTTATGGTTAGAAGAGGAAATTTCTGTGGTACTGGAGATGTTAATGTGTGGGAATAGTTGGTAAATTTGGTCTTTTTGCACCCCCCCCCACCATTTTCTCAGTCTAGAAACCTAGGGCCCCTATCACCACAGGTATCTAAATATTTAAAATAAAAGCAATAATATTTCTTGACCCAGCTTTGTTTCCCTTCTGCAAATGGGTTTGTGCAAGAAAGGTCAATGTATATACAAGTTACAAGAATTGATTGCTGGATTGTGCTGTCCCTTCACTTTCCATGCCTGCTGTGTTGTGGCCAAGCACGGCACTGATACTAAGAATTCCTCAGAGAGAGTTCCATCAAAAACAAAAGAATGTAATTAATTCTTCCCATTAAAACATGCCTGCCCTTGTGTACCAATTTGCAGTGTGTCCACTGGGGACTTGTAAAATTGAATACAACTTCAAATACTGGGACTCTTCTTCTAACTACTTAGCTTCTTAGCAACTCAAGCACCATTATGAAGTAAACTGAAACAAGGTCCCTTAGCAATTAACTGGGGGAATGGGAATGGGGTGCGGGATGTGGATGTGTTGGTTACAGCTTTGATGCAGATTCCAACTCCATCATCCTTAGGTGTTTTTTTTTTTTTTGAAAGCTAAACAAACAATTTTCAAGAGACAGAACATTTCTTTTTGATAGCTCTGAGCTAGTTCTCAGGTTACTAGTGTTTTCTCAGGGCTTCTCTGCATATGATTAGAGACTACAGATCAAATTCACAGCCAGTTTAAAAAAAAAAGTGGAGTTGTGCTCATGTATACCAGGAGGTGAATTTGTCCTTATCTTTTGGAGAGGGAGTGGGAGGTCAAAAGGAAGAGAGGTTTAAATGGGATGAAATAATGCAGAAGCAATATTGAGTTCTCAGTTTAAAGATTAAACCTCATGACTAGAATGAAACAAGAAAAAAAAGTCAAGATTATTCTGCATGAAAAAAGGTACAGCTCAGTCTCTGGAACTCGCTTACAGATGCCATTCGTTCATTTAGTTGTATGTCTGGAACATACACAAAACAAATCTATATAATGCCACTTGCCAACTATCTTTCCCAATTCTGGGTCCCACATGACTTCAAGTTTCAGAGAAGTAAATCTGAACCAGCCCTATTAAGAAGTTTGGATGGAAATTAGGGATTATCCAAATTTAGCCATTTGGAACTAGATTTCCTCTTAGCATAACACCAAAGGATTTTGTCCCTAAATATGACCTATATTGTTTCAATCCCTTTAGTCTATTGATGCATAATTAGATCACTTTGTGCTCTTAATGAAATTTAGATGAAGCATAACATTGCTTTTTATTGGGACTCATGGTTTATTGTATTAAACCTTTCCACACCATAACAGGAAGGGTTATGTGAAATTTATTTCAGAAAATTTATTTGATCTGAAATGGAGCTATGCTAACTGATTAGCTATTATAGACAGTTTGTCTTTGGTAAACAGAGTTATGAGAGTGTCACAGTATCTTTCATAGAGCAATAGACAACAGGACTGAAGAGACTATGGGATGTCTAATAGGTAAATAAATCCTTAATTTTGCAGTGAGTTAGATTTTTCTGTCAGTGTCTATCTAATGTACCTATTAGAACAACTTAATAATGACTCTGCTTCTACCAGTTCCTTAAACACCTCATTTCGTTACTAATTGCAAGAGGAGAGGATAAAAGCAAGAACTAGCCATGCATGACAGGTCTTTAATCATGTTGCTTATTGCATTACTAGATGGTGCTCATACTACGATCATGATGAAAATTTAAGAACCTAGAAAGAACAGAATTATCATTCTGAAGTGTATTCTTTTAAATTTCGAAACAGTTCCTTGTTATGCTAAAATAAAGCATGGTAAGTTACCAGACATCTCTTTATATTGCCACTCAAGTATTTCTAGCCATTTGTATTATCATCTCTCCTTTTCACCCATGCTTTTATATATGAATAAACCCAGTCTACTACTAAAGCCAATAGCAAATTGATGTAAAATGGAAACAGGGTTGACTGACTAGGTTCCCCTAACTGCTCCTTAGAAAGACAACAGAGTCCTGTGGCACTTTTAAAGACTAACAGATTTATTTATCGCATGAGCTTTCGTGGGAGAAAATCCCACTTCGTCAGACGCTTTGAAGATCTGTTAGTCTTTAAAAGTGCCACAGGACTCTGTTGTCTTTCTACAATAGACTAACACGGCTACCCCTTTGGAATTTGCTCCTTAGAAGTTAAATCTTCTAATTCTTTAGCATCTGTCATTCTTGCCCTAATTCTTTTTAATTTAAGGATGGGTTTTGATTTTTAAATGAGGCATCTAGACCACTTACACTCAGTACTTTAAGCATGGTCATTAAATGGCAAGTTATCAATAAGTGAGAGTGTTTTGTATAATCACACCAAGACATCTTATTTTATTCACATGATCTGATTTACCTTCATAGAGAGAAGTGAAAACAAGTTGGTAGTGTATGGTATAAAATTAATGATTTACAGAAGCCAGCAACTCCTATCAAACTACCATAGCCCCAAGTGTTCAATGTTCACTGGTTTTAGCTGAAGCGATCTTTTCAAGAGCAGAGGTCATCTTGCTTTCATCCAGAGACTGTTTTCCAGCTATTCACAGATACACAGTGGTCACCCACTAACATTTGTTGCCGGTATCAACGTTTTAACATTGACAGTCACCACTCAAAGAGGAGTGAAAACAGTTACTTCACTGAGCAGAAAGTAAACATACTATGAACCTTCCTTGGTATATGCAGCTATAGCCATTATCACTATGTTACCAAAATTACATTAATTTCTTAGGGGTTATATCCTCATTCCACACAACATACATGAAAGACACTATGGCTTTAGTGGACAAATGACTAAGTATTTAACAACTGCTTTAAGCAAATACTGTCTACATAGTGAGTGAAATTGTAAAAAAAAAATATATATAATATATAGGTACATATTTTCCACTGGTGTAAACAAACATGACTCTCATCTTCACCAGCTGAGAATTTGATCCACCACAGAATCTGCTTCCACTAATCTTTTTGATTTAGGTTTACTTTTAAAGCACTTTATAAACCTGGGGAACAAATAAACAAACTTATTCATGGTATTTGATATAATACTGATATATTGTATGAAATGGCAAAGTTCCATTGTGTTACTAAAAGGTAACCAATAACTCCCAGTACTCATATATCTATTTCTGTGATTTTTTTTTAAGTCAGCAGTGAGATGCGGCCCTTTAAAAACACCATCCTTAAAATATTTCTAAATCATTTAAAAAGATTTATAAAGGTAAAAGTAGATCTATAATTACTGTAGCACTCATAGAATCAGAGGTTAGAGCTATCTCTCTCTCTCTTGGCCCCTCCCCTCCCCCTGGTGAATTGTATGACTGTTCTAGCAAAGAATTTAAGAAATTTGTCCATTACCCCTTGTGATCAGCATGCTAGAAATGCCATTGCTAATTCTATCCCTATGGCTCTACCATCCCTTATTATACCACAGTATGTTTTACACAATCTTCCACTGTTGCCTCATCACCATTTAGATTTTTTCCAGCAAGAAGTGGAAGGCACTAAATCCAAAGAGCCAGGAAGACCACCTGGGCATATTCAAGTCACACTAAAAAGAAGCCAACTTCAGGGATCCCAGTGGAACTCAGAGCATGTGCAATTATATTTTGAATATCTGCACAGCATAGTGTGAGCCAAGTCTCTTTCTTGCAGCTCGTGTGAGCAGAACTAGGAAAAGTACCAATTTTGTGCCCACAATCAATCTCATGCTTGATTTCACTATTATTCATCAAGGTAAACACCTCAGGTTTAGAAGAGCCTTAACATGGAGTCCCAGACAGTCTGTTTGGATACTACGATCTGTGAGGCCATCCAAGTGAGCCCAGCTTTGTGATAGGTAGTTCCTTACACCACAAATCATAGCAATATTCAGGTTACTCCCAGTCCCAAAGGACCAATCACTCACCTTAGGTCAATTGCACTTTGGCTACAGGCATTGTCTTTATGTGATCTAATCCATTAGTAAATAGGAAAAGGAAACAAGAGAGTTACTTACAAAGTTAAAGAAGGTAAACATACGCACACACAAGTTAAAGTCTTAAGTTTCAAAAGGTAGTAGAAGTTTCTAGAAGCAGCAAGCTCTTTATGTCCCTTACAGCTAACCCAAGCTCAACAATGGGGAGACTCTTGTTTACATCTAGAAAACCTTGCTCTTGAGACTCCAAGCAGCACAGAAATAGTTTCATTTTGTTAGGGGTTTTATTCCATTCCCCAAACTGCCAGTTCAGTTGATGAGAAGAGTTCACTTGCATGTGTCTTTTTCATGATAGGAGGGAGAGCAATCAAAGTCTGTTGTCCTCTGGTGTTCCCACAATAGTTTTTATAGTGTTGCTGGGCCTTCTTTGCTGGATAGGAGACTGATATTTCACACTCATTAACACTTCTTTCCAGCCAAGTGATTTACAGTCACAGAGCAAACACTTAATTACCTTATTACATAGGATAAAGATATTATAAGTGAGATTAATGCATGCAGCACACGTGGAACTTTATTAAATCCTGGGCACTGTTTGTCCAGGTGGCCAAATTGCTTCTAGCCTAACTCCCAGAATTCTGTTTTCCTGATGTCTCATCAATAACAATCCCTCCAGGGCCTTCTGACTCCAGTACATGATTGCATCATCCCTATTTTAAAACCTTTTTATTGGAAACATTAGTATTTGATGCCCAGACGCCCCTCACCCCATGTCCCTTCATCCAGTTATTGCTAGCATATGGCTGATTTGGAGTGCTGACATTTATAGACTCAGACTGGTTACCTAGTCTTTGGGAGCAACTTAACTCTCAGGGTTGCCTGGTGAGGAGACCAATCTCTGCCTCCTGGTCACCCATCGCTGAGTGTAGAGAACTCTGTCTCTGTTGTCTCCATCCCTGTAAGCTTGACCTCCAGGATAGTTCTCTGTCTCAGTTCTGTCGTGATTTCTGCAGGCTCAAAGAGTGCGTCTACACTGGCAACTTAGGTTGACTTAAGGACGCTTAAGTCGACCTACAGAAAGCTGTGCCCACACCTGGCTTTTATTAAGTTGACTTAAGCGCTTCCTTAAGTCAACTTAATAACAGCTTAAGTCGACTTAATAACACCACCTCTGAAGGTTGACTTAAGCCTTAAGTCAATTTCTTAAGTCGACTTAAAGCCATTGTGGACGGGGAATAGCGCCAAGTTGACCTTATTAAGTTGACTTAAAGCCAGTGTGGATGGCTATGTCTACTGTTAAGACAACTTAACAAGGTTGACTTAAGTCGACTTAAAGTGTAGCCACTCTGTTAAGTCGATTTAACAAGGTAAACTTTAAGTCTACTTGAACTCGACCTTTTAAGTTAACTTAACAGAGTTGACTTAACTTTATAAGTGTAGACATAGCCAAAAGTGCCTCTGTTCCTTTGCATCACTGTATCTTTTGCATAACCTGTTTGTATGACCAGGATGCTACTGTTTTCCTCATGACTCCTTTCAGCCAGTCCTTTCAGTTTCTCTCTAATGTCGGCGTCGTCACAGAAGTGCTTGTGTCCAGAGCAATGGTTCTTTAGCTGACTTGTCATACTCTAGTGTCTAGTTCCTATTTTCTCTGGTTGTGGGCAACACCTGGTGCTGGACTTATGTCTATTGGCACACACAGCCATCTGTAGCAACCAAATAGCATTGCAAAGGTTGTCTTCATGCTGGACTCTTTACCCAGGTTTATGTGCCAAAACCTGTTCCTTGTATCACAGACTGGACAGATTCTAGCTTTGGAAAGTTCTAGCAAGATACATCAATTGTGGGCAATGGATAGTGGCATCTTTTCAAAGCTCAGTTTATTGGCTTCGGGTCTATTCAGATGCATAATTTGCCTGACAGTGTCTCTAGCACCACAATGCTGCTTACCTGGGGTGTACATAAGAGGAAGGTATAGGGGATACAAGTCCCCCACCCCAAATCACTGGGAGCACAGAACTCCTCTAGCCCCAGGGCCACAGTAGAGGGATTGGGGGAAGTGTGTGGAGGTGAGCGAGCTCCCCCCTCCCCCGCACCAAAAAGCTCAAAGTTAAATTTCTGCACATGCCCCTACTGCTTACCCAGGCTGCTCTGGCATGTACAAGTGCTGTGATACTTCTACCTGGCAGGCTTTTGAGCTCCTTGTATGTTGGATTACGCAAGGCCACTGGAATGTTCCTTTATGGTATTTCGAAGCATGATAAGCCCACAGGATCTAATATCTTCAGTTGCAGCTTTCCTTCAAGGCATCTGTCACCTATGAAAACATCCCTACATGATTTTAAAATTATTTCTACTGTCCACTGCTTCTTGTGCTGCAACTATAAAATTCCAATACTACACTCTGATCAGACCCACGGCTGTATACGCCATGAGGAGTGGGTGGGGCTTCCTAGGCATGATCATAACGTTCAGCTGGTAGTGTCTTTTTTTCAAGTTAGTTACTATGAGGTCACATTTTCCTAGGAGCTGCACTATGCACTCATTGTATGTTATCTGCTCTTTGTAATGGGTGCATTCAAGTCAAATTCACCCCGAGGAAGGATAATGAAGGAGGCTCCGCTATCCAGCTGAGTTTGCACAGGATGTTTCCCTCTTAGTATTGTTGTATGCATACAGATTGGTGTTGTCCTTTGTTGAGGATGTCCAGACAGGAAACCAACTGGATATGCTCTCAGATTCTAGAAAGAAACAAGGATGTCATCACCATGCTTTAACGGGCCATTATCCTCTTGTAGAAGTCTTTCTGAGACCTTCCTCTGCTCTTGCAGATACTGATAAAGAGGTTCAACCTGCCACACTCGTGCAATGCTGTCCTGCGTATGGGACTTTACCTGCTCATGTGGTCTTCCCCAGTAAATGCATCTCGTTATAGGTATGGAATCCTAGCCACCTGCTCTCCTTCATTGTTGACTGACAATTTGCTTCTTGGTGGTTTGTGGCTGTTAGGACTTTCATCCTCACTCAAGGAGTCTGCTGCACACCCCATGAATAAGCATTTGTCTAATACAAGATTGCCTTCCCAGAGCAGCCACTCTTGCAGATAGTGATCCCAAGTGCTTCAGACTGTGCTGTCCTCAATATTGCAGGCAGAGGCTTGTGTGCTTATGGCTGTAACAAGGACTCTATCCCTCCTCTTCTGATTGGTCCTACAGAAAAACCTGCATCGCTCCAAATCCATTTTAATTTGGGGATCTATCCCCACATGGCTGCTAAGACTGCTCTGAAACTTGAGGCAATGGTGAGCTTCAGGGTAGTGCAGATCTCTCAGCCTTGTTCCCCAATGAGGGAAAAATAGTTTTCCTTTCCTCCTGCATGGTCTGAGCACAGCTGGAACTCCCACTGCATCTATCACCTGGCTAGTTTAGTGTCTGCAAAATCCAGGAGTCTGGGATGCTTTGAACCCAACTCCACGGCACATATTCCCTGCTGCAGAGAACTCACAGCTCAGACATGGCCATCTTTATTTGCAAAGGATGAGGCTGAATGCAGGTTAAATTAAACAAGTAGATCTTTATGAAACCCTGTGCACTTTTCTACCCATGTGGCTGTTTTGCTTCCAGCCTAAACCACTGAATTCCCTACTTTCCTAGTGTCTCATCTACAACCATCACTCCAGGGCCAATGCCTGACCCTCTCACTCCAGTCCCCCTTATGGCACCGTGGTGCAGCAATTTCCAGTTTAAAACCCTGATTCTTCTTACCGATGTGCACAATTTTACTCATGTAAATAGTTCCATTGACCCAGTGAAACTATCTAAGTGAATAAATTACATGCACACATGCATAAACATATGCAAGATTGGGACCTGTGTGTGCATAGGTTCTTGTCAAACTGCTATTGAGGCCATAGGTTGAGCAAAGCTTGGACTCTACTGCATTCCAGTCTATGAAACCATTCATACATTGCAGTCTTCTCTGTCAATCCATATGGCAGTGTATTTAGATTTGAAGATGTATCATTTTATTTGTCCACTAACATTGGATACAAACAAAGCAAAAGCTATTGTGAAAGGGACCAATTCATTGCTGAAAAAAGGGAGAAAAAAATCTGAAATAAAGGAACTCTAAATGAAGAGGTGGGCGTAGAAGAGTTCCATCTGGAAGGCTGACTACTCAATGATTTAAATCACTATTAAAATGCCAGGCAATCAATCTCACTATATAAAATTCATGTGGGTAGTAATTCCTCCTTATGTTATCATCCAACAATGCAACTCATTAGTACAGTACAGTGCCTTCACCAAGTATAATTTCATCCAATCAATTTTTTGGATCTGAAACGTAATATTCAGTGCTTGAATTGAACAAACTATAAAAAGTTTTCCGATAAATATGCATTCACATGTAAACAAGCTATTATCTGGCTGTTTTTCTGTGTTCTCATGGATAGAAAGCATTATAAGACCCACTTGTTACTATTTTTGCAAGGAACTGCTTGGAACAAACTACAAATAAACAATTATTTTCAAAAGTCATTCAACAAGTAATTTTTAATGAGTACCTCCATGAAAATTGTAGTATGTTCATGAACAGAAAGGGGGACCATTTGTTATGTACATTATTTCTTTTTTATTAGTTGTCCAGCTCTATTAAATGCATGCACTTTGGGGATTGGTCTTTGATGATTGTCTTTGGTAAAGAAGCTCTTTGTCCCTTTCCTCAGTATAAGCCTCTGAACTCCTTTAATCCTCAACCAATAACTCCATAAAAAATCCTAATTTGGTAATACTAAGTAATGGCAAACATTCTGCTGTTATACTGTAGTTTTGCAAAAGTCTTGTGGGTCTCGTATTCATAATACTTTCAGTTCACCTGCTGATCCTGCTGTTGTTGTTCTATATACTTCCATTTTGGCAATGGAAATCAAATCATTTTTTCCATTGAGAACCACTTCTCTAGAAAAATTGGTTCTTGGGAAAATGACATCCCCTTATTCAATTGTACTTTTCTGTTGGTCTTTAGTACCACAAAAATGATAAACGCATCTATCCTAAAACACTGTTAGAACGAGGATATGTGTTAGATATCAAAAGGCTCAAGAGTTTGGGTATTAGCCTAGGGGCCCTGGCTAAATTTCAGTTTGGGTGATTTAAAACTTCTGGGAAGAATCTAGGCAGAATATAAACAGGTGCATTATTTTTCTTCACTTCTTGTGATCGTCTGTTTTGTAAGAGTGTTGGGTGCTATGAAACAGCTACTATTTTCCAACAACATCGAGTCAGTTGATGTCTGTGTGTGTGTTTGAGTTAATGGACACATTAACACCCAAACTCTTGAGAATAGTGACATGGAATTCTCAATGATCAAAAGTTATCAGAACATTAGGATTATGGATCTTCCAAAAGATGGAGTCTTCAACCGCCCAAAATTCCCTTCCACTTCATCAAGGCATTGACTCAATATTGACTCCAAAGGGAGAGGGACACCTACTGAATAACTAGCACACACCACTTTCCACTGCAGTATTGGAATGAATTCCTTGCTTCATTGAAATCAATGATGAAATGCCCATCAACATCAGTAGGGTCAAGATTTCACCCTTGGCATTTCCTGATAGTATGGCATTTAAGTGCTCAACACTACTGATCCTGATTAAACTTGTGATCTCTGACCAGTGTAGCTTGGCTGTAGAGTGGTTCATCGAGTACTAAACTGTGTAGCTCTATACAGCTAGTATCACATAGGAACTTTTGTTTGTGTCCCACATGTGATAAATAGAAAGTGTTCCTTCCCTTAGGTCACTCAGATGCTTGCAGTTGATATAATTCATACTTAGAAAATACCATGGCCAGTCTGGGAAAATATAAATATCTTCTTTTCATAGTAGAATAGGCCAAAATGCCTTCCATTTTCCTTCCTCTCTCATAAGAACTCAGTCAGGGGATAACGGTTTCTTACATGTCTGTAACTAAGTACAATGATTTGTTTCTTAATGTCATCGAATAGATTATATATTATATGTTACAGAGGTAACATTGGTCCCTCATTTGCTGGCCCAGATTACTTAAAAGCATCTTTTCTTCTACAGAGAGTTCTTTCAGCATCGCCCCAGTAACCCCCACACTTGCTTTTCATTCTATCCTGTCATTATAAATTATAGCAATGCAGCCTTCAACTTCTTTTGGTGCTTTGTGGGAGACTGCTGCAGGATGAAACCAAAACAATCTCCTGCAGTTTAGGCCAATTTTACACAAGCTGGCTGACATGAAGCAGAAAAATCCATTTTGTGAGCTCCCACTCAGATAAGTAATATGTGCAGTGTTGCTAGTGTGCTAAGGCAATAACATTTAGGCAAAAAGCTCTCAGTTAAGGCTTTCCTGTGTCCTCAACAGCATGATGGGATCAGGCACTAAGAACTATTCTCACCTTCCCTGTCCATCTCCTATAGCAGGATCCATGGGCATGCCTGCCCTCCCTCTACTCTTTTCCTAACAGGAATCCTCTCACTACCCCTTTGAGCTAGGGTAGTACTATTATCCAGGGCCGTCCCTGGGGACCCCAGGTTCCCCCTGCACTGGGGGATGGGTGGGATGGGGGGTGGGACAGGCTAGCCCAGAGGCCAGACTATGCACTCCTGCCCCACCCTGCCCATGAGCTGGCCACTCTGCCCTGCGGGTGGGGTGGGCTTGCCCTGAGGCCGGGCTCCACGCTCCCACCCCACCCCTTGCTTTCAGTTTACGGCTGAAGGCAGTGGTGGGGAGGGGCCGCAGCAGTGGGAAGGCAGCAGAACTGCAAGGCTTGGGGCAGCCACCCCACTTGCTCCCCTAAGGATGGCAGTGCTATTATCTCCATCTTACAGATAGGGAACTGAGGCACAGAGAGACGAAGGTATTTGCACAATATCACATAGGAAGCGCGTAGCAGAGCAGATAATTGAATCTGAATTTCCTAAATCACTGGCTAGTGCCTCTACAGCTAAACTGACTTCTGTATCTGTGCTATCGAAAACGTTGTGCTAAAGAAAGAAGGCACAAGTCCTATGATAACCTTCCTACTCTGCAGAAATGCCTGTAACATTATAACTACAAGCAAGAAGTCTACAAGTGCTACATTGCTTTCACACAAACGTGGTGGGGAAAGAGTGTTTTAGGTAGTGGCCACAGCCCTTCGGTCAAGGACAGTGGCTTTACTCATCCATTCTACACAGAATCATAGAAACTGGAAGGAAGAGGTCATCGAGTCTAGTGTCCTGAGCTCATAGCAGGACCAAGTACCCCCTTAAGCCATCCCTGACGTGTTCATCTAACCTGCTCTTAAAAAGCTTCCAATGATGGAGATCCCACAACCTGCCTAGGCAACTTATTCCAGTGGTTGCTCACCCTGACCATTAGGAATTTTTCCTAATGTGCAACCCAAACCTCCCTTGCCGTAATTTAAGCTCATTGCTTCTTGTCCTATCATTGGCGGTTAAAGAGAACAATTTTTCTTCCTCCTTCTTGTAACAGTCTTTTAGGTTCTTGAAAACTGTTATCATGTCCCCACTCAGTCTCCTCTTTTCCAGGTTAAACAAACCCAGCGCTTTCAGTCTTCCCTCATAAGTCAAGTGTTCCAGACCTTTAATCATTCTTGTTCTTCTTCTTTCGACTTTCTCCAATTTGTCCACATCTTTCCTGAAATGTGGCTCCCAGAACTGGACACAATTCTCCAGTTGAGGCCTAACCAACACAGAGTAGAAAGAATTACTTCTTGTGTCTTACTTACAATCCTCCTGTTAATACAATCCAGGTGTTTGCTTTTTTGCCACAGTGTTATACTGTTGATTCATATTTAGCTTGTGGTCCACTACGACACTCAGATCCCTTTCTGCAGTACTCCTTCCTAGGCAGTCATTGCCCATTTTGTGTGTGTGCAATGGATTGTTGTTTTCTAAGTGGAGTACTTTGCACTTGTCTATATTGAATTTCATTCTATTTACCTCAGACCATTTCACCAGTTTGTCCAAATCATTTTGAATTGTGATCCTATCCTCCAAAGCACTTGCAACCTCTCCCAGCTTGGTATCATCAGCAAATTTTATAAGTGTACTTTTTATGCCATCATCTAAATCATTGATGAAAAAATTAAACAGAACCAGACCCAGAACTGATTCCTGCGGTACCCCGCTTGTTATGCCCTTCCAGCAAGACTGTGAACCATTGATAACTACTCTCTGGGAACAGTTATCCAACCCGTTTTGAACCCATCTTATAATAGCTCCATCCAGGTTATACTTCCCTAGTTTGTTAATGAGAAGGTGATACGAGACCATATCGAAAGTCTTACTAAAGTCTAGATATACCACATCTACTACTTCCCCTCTATCGACAAGTCTTGCTACCCTTTCATTGAAAGCTATAATGGTTTGACACGATTTGTTCTTGACAAATCCATGCTGACTGTCACGTAACACCTTATTTTCTTTTAGATCTTTGCTTATTGATTCCCTAATTATTTGCTCCATTATTTTTCCTGGTACAGAGGTTAAACTGACTGGTCTATAATTCCCTGGGTTGTCCTTATTTCCCTTTTTATAAATGGGCACTGTATTTGCTTTTTTTTCCCAGTCCTCTGAGACCTCTCCAGTCTTCCATGATTTTTCAAAGATAATAGCCAATAGCTCAGATATCTCCTGAGTCAGCTCCTTGAGTGCACATCATCAGGCCCTGGTGACTTGAAGACATCTTACTTATCCAAGACACCTCACTCGTCTACATCCAACTACTGGGGAAACCAAATTTCAACACTAGGTCAAATCAACAAACAGTTCCACTTAAGTGGCAGCTGGCTAGTCACAAATCACTTTGACTTCACCAGTCACCCTTTCCTTACATGGTTCTGGTTCATCACTTGTGAAGTGAAGAATAGTTTGTTACAGGACTCCAGGATCTCCAAAATCTCTCTTTGTTTGAGAAAGAGACACACACTCAAAATTCTGATACAATAATCTGAACAGTCCAGCCCCACTAAAACCTTTGCAAGAACTTTTGTTTTCAAGGTACTTCTTAATGTTCCAGGGAAATGACTGTCTGACTGCTGTGAAAAGTGGAGCAATTCACCTGTCCCTCACCAACTTCACTGTCAGCATCAATTCTTGAGACAGACAAGATGGGTGAGATAATCTTTTTTAAAACTGGACCAAGTTCTGCTGGCGGACAGGATAAGCTTTTGAATTACACAGCGTACTTCTTCAGGTATGGGGAAAGAAACCTTGTCTCTGTAACAAAAGAAGAGCTCATTATAGTTTGAAAGTTTGTCCTTCCTACCAACAGCAGTTGGTCCCATAAAAAAAAAATTACCTCACACACCGTTGTCTGTCCCATATCCTGAAATCAACAGCACAAACATCAACTCATTTCACATGAGCTATTGAAGAGCAAGCCAACATTAACAACTTGGAGCCACAACTGGCCCGTCCAGATTCAAACCAGGGCCTTTCCACTCCCAGCTACTCTGTTCAGGCAGTTCCTAATTATGGCACAGCTAGAGACATTGGATCATAGCTGGCACAACAGGACACAAAACTGCATGGTAAAGATGAAGCCACTGAAATGGTTAGTTATTAAATAAAGGTAGCTTTCAAGCAATGAAATAAAATATGCTGTAACAGAACATGCTCTATCCCCAGATACCCCAGGAACCTATCAGATTCTCTCTGTTGAGTGGCATCTTTGCATGATTTAGTCCCATTCCTACCACCACCAGTACAGTCCCCTATAGTAATATTGCATCTACTGCTTCTCTACGTTTAGCTCTTTCATGGAGGGACCAGTAAGGAAGAGTGATCTCTATTCTTGGAGGTCACCTTGGGTTCAGCTAGCACTGGTTACTACCTAATTTCTTTCCTGTGTCTTTCTTGTATCCCTCAGCTGATGGGGTAATTGATTTATCAGCCCACCCAGCCTGACCAGCTATTTAGCTTGCATATCACCAGTCAGCCTTCTTGATGGGTGCCTAAGGCTATGTCTACACTGCAGTGGCTGCTCTGTGTCAGCTGATTCAGGCTCCTGGGGCTCAGGCTAAAGGGCAGTTTAAATTGCATTCTGACTTTGGCTGGAGTCCAGGTTCTCAGACTCTGCAAGATGGGAGTGTCCCAGAGCTCAGAGCTGAAGCCTGAGCTAGAACCTATACATCACATTTAAAGAGCCTCTTAACTTGAGCCCAGCAAGTCCAAGGCAGCTGGCTCGGCCAGCTATGGGGTGCTTAACTGCAGTTTAGACATACTCTAAGATAAGTGATCTGAGCACTGGCTCACCTGTCAGCTTCCAATCCCTGCTGACACATTTATTTTCACATTTTACCCCAAAGAGATCCCAGCTTAATGAAGCTATAAAGGGTATTATAAATTATCACAGAAACAGCTCCAGGTGCAGCCTGAACTGTTTATCCTTACCTGACTGGCACTCTGGCGGTATTTTAAAATCGATACCTAAAGATGCAGCATATCCAGAGAGTAGGAAACTGGACTTGATGTCAGGAGACCTGCATTATATTTTTAGCTGTCTCTGATTTGTGCAGGGGATAGCCCCGCATTTCACTGGATCGGATAGAAACTAAGGATCAGATTCTACAAGTCCCACTGACTACCAGCAGGGTACTCAGACTCAGCATGAGGTAGGGTGGCAGAATTGTGCCATAATTTAAATGTACTAGACAGGGGCAGAGCTAGTCCCTGATTTCTGGCTGGATCCCTACAAGTGGAGGGTAGGCCTGGCCAACAGCAGCTTCCGGTCACATAGACTGGATGCTTGCACCCTCCTGTCCCCCCCCGAGGATGGAGGAGAGGCATCGCGCCCAGCAGCAGCATGAACTTTGCTGCCGCGACTGCGGGGTCACCCAGTAGCTAGTGGCCGTGGCTGCGAGTGGGGCAGAGGCACCAGCGCCGGCACCTCTGCCTCACTTGTGTCTGTGACCACTGGCTACCGGGCGGCCCTGCAGCTGCAGCAGAAAATTTCGCACCACTGCTGGGCACTAAGGGTGGGCCACAGGGTCACATCCACCTGTGGCTACACCCCTGGTCATACTAGAATGTTCTAGTGTATACAAAAATCTTCTAGATCTTTGGTAGAACTAACTGGAGGCTGTTCCCCAATGGCAATCACCTGCAGCAGAGACAGATCATTTTAAAATTCCTGAAACCTGATGCTTGAGTTCATTTCAAAAGTTTCTACAAGCTGGAAGTTCAGGTTCAATACAAGATGGATTTTTAATCATTACAGATACAGTTATATAAGACTCTGTTTTTCTTGCCTCCCACGTAGCTTGTTCTTCTATGTTCAAAGCTTAAGCTTCACAGAAAGAACAAAAATGAGCAAGCTTGTGATGGCCTAGCTTACAAAAAATCTGCTGTTCCTCGCATCTCCCCTTTCTGTCTGTGCAGCAGAGTATCAGAATTTCCACAAGTTCCAGTCTACTTAGTCTAATTCTGCAAAACAAACAAGGAGTCCTGTGGGACTTTTAAAGACTAATGAATTTATTTAACACATGAGCTTTCGTGGGAGAAATCCTATTTCTATAGTAATTGCTGCAAGCATGTTGCTCTGGGCTGAGGAACTGGAATCCGAGGCAATTTCACCTCTATATTTTGGAGGGAACAGGGGACCAGTACTAATGTGGTGTATGTTTATACACCTACACCACCACCAGCAACCAAGAAGGAGGGAACAGCTCAGTGCACTGGGTGAGCAAAATAGTAACTCCCTCTCCACAAGCCATACACTGAGGAAGGAAGGAGGAAACCTTCCATCTGTGCGTCTGCTGCTCTCCTGACCCAGTCTTCTCCCCCCAGATCCCTCTCTTCGGCTATGTCTACACTTAGAAAGTTAAGTCGACCTTATTAAGCTGACTTAAAAAAAGTTGCCTTAAAAAAGTCGACAACTTTTCTAGTGTAGCCATGGCCCCTTTTCGACCTTATTAAGTCGACTTAACACTTTAAGTCGACTTAATAAGGTGGATTTAGGTGCTAATCCTTGTCCACACCGGCTTAAGTGTCGACCTAATATTGTCGACTTAAGTGTTAAATCGACCTAAATCAAGGTGTTATTAAGTCGGCTTAACTTTTCCTTAAGTCGACTTAATAAAAGCCCAGTGTGGACATGGAGTAGTTTAAGTCGACTTAAGCCTCCTTAAATCGACTTAACTTGTAAGTGTAGACACACCCTTTTAGACCATCCCACAAACTCCTCCCTACACGCGCTCTCAGGCAGGGGAGGTGGATGGGGCTGTTTGCCCTGGTGCTGCACTGAAGGACCTGGGGCCAGAGGGGAGTGGAAATATGCAATCTGGGGAAGCAGCCGCATCCTGACATGCCCCCTGCAATCTCCACCCTGACCAGAATCAGTCCCACTGGTGCAAAACAAATGCCTGTTGTGACACAAAATCATTTATTTGGAAATTACATATTTATTGGTCAAATTCTACCTTAGTGGGTCACGATTCCTTTGCTTACAAGACTCCAAAATCATGGCCCTCATCCTGCAAAAACTTGACTCACATGGACTAGTCCTAGTGAGTGCAAAATACTCAATATTAAATAGGATTTTTTAGAAAGGAAAAACTAAGCTACCAGCAGCTCTTGCTGTACTTGCATCAGGTCCCGATGGCAGCATAAAGGCAGGAAGACCTTTCACAGTGTAAATTACTCTGAAGCACTGTAGAATGAAAGCTGTCTTCCAAGCTAAGGTAGAAAGCCCTTTAAGGAAAAGGATTGTTTTTCTGTAGCTTTATACATCACTTACCACAATGGTTTATACATCATCTACCACCCTGGACTGACTGGGGCCTCTAATATAAAAAAAAATAATTTTCTTTTGACAATTATATTGGTGTGACTAGGACATCAGGAGTTTTTTTTCATCTTGCACTGCAGCAAGAAGTGTGGTTCACCTACTGGGTTCATCTGGGCCAAGGATCTGCAACCTGTAGCTCCAGAGCCACATGCAGGTCTTTGGCTGCCCCCTTATGGATCCAGGCTCTGAGCCTCCACCACCATTGGAGGACTCTGTGGGTGGCCTGCTCCTGGCTCTAGGCACCCCCAGGCACCAGGGGATCCTGGGGGTAGCCCTCGCCAGGCTCCGGGCTCCCCACCACCACTGGAGGACCCTGTGGGAAGGCCTGCTTCTGGTTCCGGGTTCCCCCCTCCTCTCACACCAGGGGACCCTGTGGCAGGTGCCCTGGCCCAGCTCTCCCCGCCCCCTGATCAGGAGGCTACACCCATTGCGGATCTCAAAATACTTGGTTATGGAGGGAATTTCAAAAAATAGTTCTTATCTTTTGGGTTGCTGACCCCTGATCTGGGCATATCTCATCGAATCGATAACCTGCGATTGCACAGGCCTTGGGCATTGGTAGAGTCATGGTCTCTCCCACTCTCTCTCCATGGCAACAGTTTAGTGTCCTGGGAACTGGAACATTTTAGGCTTTATCTAGCGTTAGCATTTTTGCCTGCAAACCTTTTGTCACTCAGGGGCGTGAAAAAAGACACTCCCACCCCTTGCCGGCATAAGCACTTGTGTGTACAGCGCTGCGTCAGCAGGAGAGTGTCTCCCACCGACATAGCTACCGCCACTCGTTTAGGTGCTTTTATTATGTCAGCAGGAGAGCTTTCAGCTACACAAATGCTCTTACAGGGGCACAAGATACAACTGTATTGCTGTACATTTTAGAGGTAGACTAGCCCTTTGTCTAACTAAAGTCTTTATAAAACAAACAAGGAGTTTTGTGGCACTTTTTAAAGACTAACAAATTTATTTATCGCATGAGCTTTCGTGGGAGAAAATCCCACTTCATCTGACGCTTTGAAGATAGGGGAACTTACTCCTGTGAAAGCTCATGAGATAAATACATTTGTTAGTTTTTAAAATGCCACAGAACTCCTTCTTTGTTTTGCTGACCTAGACTAACACGGAACTTATAAAGTCTTTGTGTTCAATGAAGGGATATGTGGGTGAAAAACAGCAGCCTGTGAAGTCAGACTAAATGACCTACTGGTCCTTTCTAGCTTTAAACTCTGTTAAACCATTTACATGTGTAGCCTTATGTATTTTTAAAAGAGGGACCATCTGTGCAGACATGCATGAACATATTTACTTCACTCCCTATTTGTAAATGTCTCATGTCTAGTGCCATGTGTGACAAAATATGCATATTTTTCCACACAAAAATAGCATGTGGCATTTTGAGAAGAAAAGCTAGCTCAAGTGCCTCCTTTAATTTTCACACTTAATCCAGATTCTGATTTTGTTCTAAAACCTTTCTCTTCTTGTCAAATATGTTGCTAAGTAACAATTTACAATAGATTATTTAAAACAGGTTTTCAGGGGGAAAAAATCTGGCTGTTGTGAAATAACACAATTCTAGTTACAATCTGTTTTTCTTTCCTCAGAAGAAGAGGAAAAATTTTCTTCAAAGCATAAACCAGGAAAACATCCTGGGTTTAGAGGACATTATGCAGTTGTCACATATATAGCTGTGGATTTACGTAGAGCGGCATGAATGGGCTCTGTGGTAGACTATGATAGAACACTTTATAGAACCATTACAGAATACTTAAAACAAAGAAGCTGGCTGAGATTTTAATTGAATCTCTGAACTCCCCTAACAAAAGCCCCTGAACACATCAGATGATTACTTAACCAATTATATTATAATGGAGGAGATGGAACAGCAGCGGTTAAATGCCAGAGTGCCACAATTCAGCTAACATGCCACTCTAGTAAATGTTAGACTGATCACAATATTTCAAAGCAGACAACACAGGGGCTTTTGGTCTTGTGGCTCAGTGACTCCCTTTGATGTCCCACAGCTACTCTTAGCAGGGCAGCTAAGAAGCAGTTGGATTTTAATCCACTTTGATTAATGGTACAAAATGAGTCTTCCTGACATCTGTGATTTTGCTCTGTCAGAGAATGATTGAGGAGGATGGGTTTCATCTCAACACTGCAAACAGCCAACAGTCCACTACAACAAAGGGTTAACCATCTATTACAGCGGATGAGATTAGACCTTAACTTGTTTACTTTAATTAACTCCTCACTAGGTTGCTCCAGGTTCAACCGGTCCCCCTCTGGTGCAGGACAATAAAAATGCTCTCAGTTTGGCTTGGGTTTCTCTCCCTTCTCCCACACTCCTTTGGAGTCGCAGTGCTCCATGCCATTCGGGTCACAGTTTTCTCACACTGACTGTGAAGACTTTTGGAAAGATTGATTCCCCAAACATGCAATGAAAGCTGAATATACCTGAATCCCGCACAAGGACTAAGCAAGCTGGTGAGTCACGATGATCAGCAAAGATAATATATTGGCAGCCCACACCACTCTCAGCTCTCAGAATGAATGCCTTCTTTACGTTTCCTTTCTACCATTTACTCTCCTGGATTTCATAGTTTATCATTAATGCCTTTGGACTTCCAGTTCCCCACTTATATTTTGTTTCGATCTGTGTGGGTGTAGTTTCGTCTTGTCCACAATATGTGCTTAGCCTGCATTGCTGACCACAGACTGCTTATAAATGAGCTTTTAACTTACAAGGTTGCCCTGTTAAAATAGCTTATTTAATACAAGACCACACAGCAACACTGGAATGTTTTCAGCAGATGGAACTGAGTGTTGGCTTTGTGGTTATTACAGTGCACCATCCTCATGGGCTAGGTCCCTACAACAAAGGCCACAACACGCAACTGAGCTTTAACCCCAAATACCAGTATAGCCCCTGGACATATTATGAAGAAGTTAAAGCAAAAAGTAGGGGGAAAACTTCCCAGGCAGGGATAGGTTCAAGCCCACATCAGCCAGAAATACGGGACAGCAGATGACTCTTGGGAAGGAAGAGGCAGGTGGGATGAGGAAGGAAGATGAAGAGGGAAGTGGGGATGCTGAGGTAAAGATATCTATGTCCACAGTTTAGTGTGTGTGTGATTCTGGAAAACAAAATCCACTAGGAGATGTAGACAAGGGTACCTGTAGCATGTTTGAGTTGATGGCCCCCTTTAGTGACCTGAGAGCCCCTACCAGAATACATGGGCAAGAGCAGCCAATGTCCTGCCTTGCTTAATCCATTGTTCTCAGGCTTTTATTCCAGCAGCGCTGAAGCAAGCAAGCAAATTTTCAGGAAAAACCAAACAGAATTTGGATTGATTTCTCCATTCATTTATCCTTGCGCACACTGTCGTCTTATCCCCGTAGCAGCTGTAAATGACAGCAGAATTTGTCCCCAGCCATAGAAAGATAATGCAGAACTCCTTCAGATGGGGAAGCTTGTACATTTATCAGATATAAAGAGCCTGTTCCAAAGCCCAATGAAGTCACGCTAGGAGTCTTTCTGTTTACTTTTGTGGGCTTAGGATCAGGTCCATGGTCACACTGAAGCAGGTCTCTTCTTAACGTGAATTACTGTGTAATCATCACTGGTTTCAAAAGAGCTAAAAATTTACATTGGTGCAAAACACTGCGGTGGTTTGCAATAATGTGTTAATCATGTATTCAAGTGGCAAAGATTAATTCTTCTCAATATCTTACCTGCTGACTAGCAGTAGTGGAATGTCACCCACAAATTAGAGTGAGCTACACTACTACTAGTGAACCAGACAGTGCAAGAGGGGAATATCACTGGTTTGATCTGATAATGTATAGAATTTTATTAGCGCTCTTATATTTGAGTTTCTTAACAGAAGACCATGAAAAGCTAGACATGTCAAAATCATGTTTGCTTTGAAATGCTAATACATCAACATCATCCACAGCTTATCAGTCTGAGCAACAACTGGGTCAAGTATGAGGCAAAAATGAATGTGTCACGATCTTCCAAAACTAATGGTAACTTATACCATAGCAGTGCTCTTGGAAGTATACCATTACGCTCCACTCACAATAGCCCCTTGGCTGGGGCACCTCTCAGGATTTGCCTCACAGCAGCTTGAGACAAAAAGTGTCCCATGTGATAGGTCTGTATGGTCTTGTAAGCTCCATCTACTCACCAGTCTGTGCTATACAGACCTAGTTTGAAAAACAGGCTCAGCCTTCATGAGTTCAACACAGTCATGGTCAGTGTGACCTGTCTGTGCCTAGAGTAGTCACCTGAAAATGCCAATGTTAGGGCAGCCTGCAAAAGGAGAGCAGACTCTGTCCGCACTGGTGGGTGACACTGAAGTCAGACTTCCCAACCAGCCACAAACAATGCTTCTGATTTCCCACACTGATTATCAGGAAGCTAAAACAAAATATACATAGCCCTCTTTACTGCATTTCAGTCTTGTTGGCTTCCAGTCAGCCACTGGGTCCAGTAAAGAGACAAGTTATTTAAAATTCTGTGCTCTTTACCAAAAGGGTTCTCCTGCCCCCAAAGGATCAGCCACATTACCAGATCAACATAAGTTTGGATCTCACCCAAAATACCATGCTGCCAGCCAATTATTTAAGTAACTAAAACTAGAGGTTCATTATAAAAGGAAAACGAACTGTAAGAGAAACGTTAAATGGTTAAAGCAATCAGAAACATACAAATGATTTAAAAGACCATATATATCAGGTTTCCAGTAGAACTGTGGAGTCTGCAGGCTTCCATAGTCCCGCTGATGTACATCCCGTACCTGGATGGTGTCAGTCCCTTGTTGGACAGTTTCAATTATAGATGAGTTGATAGAGGTAGATGAAGGCTAAAGGCTAAAGTCTAAAGACAAAATGTATGTGAGGCAACTGCTCTTCATGTCCTTTGCCATTGCCATACTGGTTGTGGAAATGTGAAGAGGAAATATGGGCTATGTCTACACTGGGTAATTTAAGTCGACTTAACTATAAAAATAAAGTCGACTTAAAGGGGAACTTAAAAAGTCGACCTAGAGCGTCCACACTGGATGCCTATGTTGACTTCTAAGGACTTAGGGGGACCTAGGGGAGGTCCACGGGGGCAGGGGGCACCCCTTGCCCAATGCCAGGGGGCTCAGCCTTTGCCCCATTGTACCTAGGTACAATGGGGCAAAGGGGGACAGGGACCCTGGCAGAGCATAGGGGCAGGGTGGGCAGGGCTCTGCCCTGCCAGGTGGGGGGGCATTCCAGGCTCCCCCTGTGCCACCCCCCTGCCAGGGAGGGCATTAGTGTAACCCTGGGGTAGCCCTAAGTTGACTTAGGGCTACCCCACGTCTACACTGGCTTAAGTCGAATCTAGGGAGTCGACTTAAGCCTTAGGTCTACTAGGAAGGTGGTTTTATAAAGTCTACTTAATTTTCATTAAGTCTACCTTATTTTCCTTAAGTCGACTTAAGCAGCTTGCTTAAGTCAACTTAAGGAAACTGTAGTGTAGACGCAGGATAAATTAAGTCGACTTAAGCAAGCTTAAGTCAACTTAATTTACCAGTGTAGATGCAGCCATGGAGTCCTGGTAACATGAGCAAATCTGATGACTTATCAGGTATAGCCAGGCTTCTTTACCTGGGCCAACTGTACCTATGCGTTTTTTTAATGAGCCATTAAGTAGCTTATTACTGCTGCCCTCCTGTCTGGGGTGTTGCCCAGAAATACAGCACATGTTGAAATACAGATACATCGAATATATCCATAATTTTCAATACAAATGTGACAAATGCACATAAACAATATCATCATACTTAGCAAATTATAACCTTTCTAACAGTACCTGACATGGGTCTATCTCATATGAACCATTGGAATGTTGACATCTTGAATATTATTATAAATGGTACCCCTAATCCAGCCAGCGTCACAGCCAGGAAGGACCCTCTTCTTGAAACATGCTTAGCTTCATGCATGGAAGTTTTGGTTGGTCCATGATGGTCAAGGAAAATGTTTTAAACCAATGACAGGATGAATGTGATCAGGGCCATCCGCTGGGGGTAGCGGGGCCCAGGGCCAATCGGCATGGGGGTCCTCCCATGCTGGAGGGAGGCGGGGCAGGCTGGCCTGCTCTGTCCCCAGGGACCCCGCCCACCCTTTCCCCCCACCACCACCATGGACCCAGAGCCGCAGCGAGCTGGAGACGGCCCCAGTCCCAGATGCCAGGAGCTGGGACCAGGACCAGCCGCAGCCACAGACCAGGTGGCAGGAGCCAGGAGCCAGGAGCAAGGATGGGGCAGGGCTGGCCCAGAGGCCGGGCTCTGCACTCCTGCTCCACTCCTGAGCCGGTTGCTCTGCCCTGGGGGTGAGGCACGCTAGTCCAGAGGCTGGGATCTGCCCTCCCGTCCTGCCCCTTGCCTTCAGCAGCAAGTGGAAGGCAGCGGGCAGGGCCCGTGCTGGCCCACTGATAGCAAGGCAGAGTAGGGTCTGCGAAACTGTGGGGCTTGGGGTGATCGTCCTGCTCGCTCCCCCCTGGTTCAGCAGCTAACATGATTTTGGTTTTGTAATGCAGATGGGGTTAAACTCATTTATTTTACCGTTTCAGGCAACCGGGCCAATTTACCAGACTAATATCTCAATTTCAATAACTAGTCCCTGATCCCTTATATTCAGTTGTAAGAACTCAACCTATCATGGAATGTGGGCTGCTCTAACCTGATTGCAATAGCTGACCGAGGTACATACCTCACCCTGTCGGGGTGTAGTGTGGCGTACAAACAATCACATGACAGATGAACAGTGCCAGCATATTTGGAACATTTTAAGACAAGGAGCCAGGAGCCTGAAGAAACAGTTTGAAGAGTCTGAAGCACCACTATAGATTTCTATTGCAGGGTCAGGAGTCAGTATTTTATTTCACCATTATAGCAGAGATGTTTACAGCCAAGAATGTGATTTTGAATGCAAAGCAGAACCTCCTTCTTTGAGAAACTGAGCTTGAAATTGTAGAACCTTTATGTCCAGAGACCTTGCTTTGACTAATGACTCCCTATTCGTTTAATAAAGAGAGGTGACACTAAACTATATCAGCCTGTCTGTTGGACACTTGAACTCTGCAGTATCAGTGCATAATAAAGAAACGATGCAACCTAGGAGCAGAAACTTTTTTTGGGACGCAGTGTAGAGAAGAGAGCTCACTAATAGGCTCCTCAAATCTCTGACATGTAAAAGACAGTTTAGAAAAGCACTTCTCTAAATCGGTGTGACATCCTTCCCAAAGGAGGGTGTTGGCATTGGTAAAAATTTGGCCTTGTCGCCATCAATTCAATAAGCAAAGGAGTCCAGTATCAGGATGTATCTATTGCTTCAGTTTCTTCTCTGGCTACATTGGTGCACTGGTGGCAAAATGACACCTGAGCCTGGGGAGGGTGGTGTAACTGGACATTGCTTTTTGTTTGGACCTCCTGTTGCCCCTGTAGGGGATCATTTTTGCTTTGGCTCGAGTGATAAAGGACTAAAATCACTATCTAAACTTCCAAATCAACTGTCTATGCAAAGAGAAACTGGGGCGCCAAGAAGAGGATAGAGAGCAGCAGCCACATTCTGAGATCAGGTAAGCTGCTACTACCTCACTCAACTTAAAGCAGGCCAGCAAACTTCTCCACCTAGATTTCAGTCTTCCAAAAGCATACTGCATCCCAACCCCACATCTGTTAAGTGTATAGGTGAACTGGGGTCTCTCTGGCAGGGGTTTCATGAGCCATGGTAACCAGAGGTGGCCTTTGGCTTCTGGGGGCTCTTGGCAAAGGCTCACTCTGGGGCTCCCTATGGGTTTGTGAGGGTTCCCTATTGGCCTACAGGGGCCCCCTCTGTGGCCCCGGCTCCCCACTGCCAGCCCCCCAACCCTGGCTCTCCTCCATGGCTCTGGCCCCCGCTCCACAGCTTCAGCACCCTGCCACCCCCTCTGTGGCCCCAGCTCCTGGCTGTTCCGGCCCCAGTGGCCAGCTCCTCCTCTGGCTGCCGACCGAGGCAGACATGGCTTTTGCAGTAGGTGAAACAGGTGATGGGGCCCCTTGCTGCTTGGGGCCCTAAGCGTGTGCCTGCTTCGCCTACCCCAAAAGCCACCTCTGATGGGAACAGTGGCTATGCAGAGCCACTCAGAATCACAGCGGGAATATACACACCACTAAAAGACATGTTTCATAGTAAGAATAGAGAGCTTCTCTACCCAATTCTGAAAATTCTATCATTGTGTACTTTGTCTGGGGAACCACAAAAATACATCCATGACCCTGCCCCATGAACCATTAGGTCTTGCATCACCACGGGGTAGTAGTACTTTCTGCTGATGTACATCTGGAGTTGTTGCAGGAAGAGGAGAAGGCACAAGATAGGCACATCAGTTCTTTTGGATCCTGCACTGTTTGGGAATCCAACTAGTTGAAATCCTCAGTGATCCCTGGCACATTGGTCACATTGAGCCAATGTCCATGCAGGACAAAAAGTATCACCATTCACACACCCACGCGGATCTTTTCTGACCTTTTCATCTGCAAACATTAGGGGACTGGATGAGATCACCAACATCTAGCAAGTCTAATTTTGTTGGGAGTATGTTTCTGTTTCACACACTCTCACCCATAAGACTTATTCTGTATCATTCTGCAAGTTAGGTTTAAAGCAGATCCAAAGAGAAGAAATTTACAGAGCTGCTTTCTGTGATGGTTTTGGCTCCATTTTAATTGGGTGAATGTCTACTGGTAAATTGGGACCTTAATTTCAGAAGGCAAATTTCAACAATAAATATTGGTTGGTTCAACTAGTTGGAACCTGTAAATCCATATGGATTTTCTCTTGTAAACTATCATACCTTATTTAACAGTTGTGATGTTTCATTACAAATGTGGGTTTCAGCTGGAAGTGAACCTTTTGTATAGTTTGTACATCAGTTTAGCTTTTGAATGTGCTATGGGATCCTTCTGGGTGAAAGGCATCATGCTAATAATGTAAGTATCAATGCATAATAGTTGTCCATATCCTTTCTCTAGTGGGGGCCCAAAACTGGACACAATACTCCAGATGTAACCTAACTAGTGCCGAATAAAGGGGAATAATCACTTCCTTTTATAAAAGTCATACAGAAAGAGTACTGATACAACACAATCATCCACTCCACAAACAATGGAATAACTGCAGAGGTTAGCATTTGGTGAGTTTCAAAGATGCATAGTAACTAAAAGTAAGTGTATAAAACCCACTGAACATACACTAGGGTGTTATACACCACTGTATAAATGTATCTTGAAGAACTTCCCATCTTGGCCTACTTTCTCTTCAATCATTTGATAAAAAGTAGAAGTTAGTCCACTTATTTATGCCTATTCAGGTCAGACACAGAAGAAACATCATTTTTAATCAAGTAGTTTACAGGACAATACTTGCACTCTGCTGGCTTCAGTCTGGCTCAGAGTATATAGGGCTAACTCAGTTGTCAATTAAATGCAGCTGTGTCTTGGGTGGAACATGATATACCTTCTGTACCCGCAACATGACACAAAAGATTTTGGCAGGGAAATAAAATGAATAAATTCCTCAATCAAAATTACAGGGATAAACAAACACACATGCAATGTATTTATATAAGCTGGAATTTAGCCAGGTCGAGTGTAATAACACTCTTCCTCTTCTACACAACACTATGGGTTCCTTACTGACTACAAGTGGGCATACCCTCAGTTTCACATCTTATTGCAGAAGCTCAGTGGCTCCCAAGCTTGTAAACTCATCCATGCATCTACACAGAAGGAAATTTCTTTGCTACTTCAGATGTAATTCCTCCAGATAACAACAGAAGAAAACATTAAACTTCCCTTTGACAAATGCAGAACAGGACCTGTTAGTCATTAGCCAGCTTGCACACAGTGCCGTAGGCGTACCATTCATTGGTGTATTACTTCCTGGCCTGACAGAGGCAGCTAATGTGGTTCCAGTTCTAATACAAGAGACTGTAAATATCTATTAATGTTGCATCCTCCTGCTACACTTTAAAGGAGACACAGAACTCCATTTTCGGTATTCTCTGCCCACACTGCATTTTTGTGGGCTTAAAAACCTATGGTAGAGATCATATTTACATTAAAAGTGGAATGAGAAAGCCAACTCAAAACATTAAAGAGGGACGCAAACACAACAACTTGTTTTTTGGTTGGTCATTAGCAGTTACTAACTGAAGGAGCAGTTTAAAAAAAACCCAAAAAACCAAACCCCTCTTTTAAAAAATATTCTTAAACACCCAAAAACACTAATGGACCAAAGTCAAGTTCCACTGGACCCAAGATTTGTACCTACGAGAACTGAAGGTTACTCACTTGTGCAGTAGCCAAGGTTCTTCTAGATGTGTGTCCCTGTGCTGCTCCACTCAAGGTGCGCTGGCGCCCCCGCATCCTTGATTGGAGATTTTACAGCAGAGCCCCTGGGACCGCATGCGCGCGTCCCCAGCAGCGCGCAGATGTTCTAACGCCCCTGAAGGGACGCGCGCCCGGTCCCAACCCCTCAGTTCCTTCTCCGCCTCAGAGTATAGTTATATAAACCCGTACTCCGAAGCAGAGGGGAGGAGGGTGGGTAGTGGAGCAGCACGGGGACACACATCTTGAAGAACCTTGGCTACTGCACAAGTGAGTAACCTTCAGTTCTTTCTTCGAGTAGTGTCCCCGTGGTGCTCCACTCAAGGTGAATACCAAGCAGTACCCCTAATTGGAGGGGGGTTCTTCGGAGTTTGTGCTTTGAGCAGCTTTCAACACAGATAGGCCAATTGCCGTGTCAAGTGCAGACATCTGCTCCACAGCGTAATGTTTTACGAAAGTGTCCGTTGAGGCCCACGTTGCTGCTTTGCATATGTCTAGCAGAGGAACATTGTCCAGAAAAGCCCTGGACGTCGCTATAGACCTGGCAGAGTGTGCTCTTACAGGGCCAGGTGGGACCCTTCCCACCTGAGTGTAGGCTGATTGTATACATGAGGACACCCATTTTGATATTCTCTGTTTGGAGACTGCAGTCCCCTTTGAACGCTCGGCTATTAATACAAACAATAACGGAGATTTCCGAAACTCCTTTGTCCTTTCTAGATAAAATGCAACTGCTCGCCTCACGTCCAATGAATGGAGGGTAGACTGGTGAGGGTCCGTGTGAGGCTTCGGGAAAAAAACTGGAAGATATATAGTCTGATTTATGTGAAACGTGGACGAAATCTTGGGGAGGAATTTAGGATGTGGTCTAAGCGAGATTTTGTCCTTATAAAAAACCGTGTAGGGCGGGTTCGCCATGAGGGCCCCAAGCTCAGAGACGCGCCTCGCTGAAGTTATCGCTACCAGGAAAGCTACCTTCATCGACAAATAGAGTAACGAACATGTGGCCATAGGTTCGAATGGGGGTTGAGTCAGTGCCCGTAGGACCAGGGTGAGGTCCCAGGGCATAGCCGGGGGTTTCACTTCCGGGTATAAGTTATGTAGCCCAACCATGAACCTTTTAACCACCGGATGGGTAAAAACTGTCTTATTCTGCCATTGCTCGTGGAATGTCGATATAGAGGCCAGATGTACCTTTATGGTGTTAATTGACAAACCTGTTAATTTTAGTGTGAGTAGATATTCCAACAGAGTCTCTACAGACACCACTTGCGGGTTTGTCCCTTCCTGATGGCACCACGATACGAATCTACGCCATTTTTGCAAATATGTCCTCCTGGTTGTTGGTTTTCTACTGTTCAGGAGAACGTGTTTAACTGATTCCGAACAACCTCTCTCTAATGCATTGAACCATTCAGGGTCCACGCCGTGAGATGTAACATGTTTAGCTGGGGATGCATCAACTGGCCCCTGTTCTGCGTCAGCAGGTTCTGCATCAAAGGGAGTGTTATCAGACGTTCCCTGGACATCTCCGTCAGGTGAGTAAACCATATCTGTCGTGGCCAAGCTGGTGCTATCATTATTACCCTGGCCCTGTCTTGTCTTATTTTGAGTATGGCTCTCATAATCATTGGAATTGGCGGGAAAGCGTACATCAGGGTACGGCTCCAGTCCAGGAGGAACGCGTCGCCTATTGATCCCCTGCCTATTCCTGCCCTGGAACAGAATCTCTTGCATTTCCTGTTCACAGGAGTCGCGAACAAGTCCACTTCTGGAAACTCCCACTGATGGAATACCCATTGAAGAACGTCCTCGTCTATCTCCCATTCGTGTTCTTCTGTGAACCTTCTGCTCAGGTCGTCGGCCATGGTGTTTAGGATGCCAGGTAAGTAGATCGCTGACAGGCGGACATTTTGCGCAATACACCAATCCCAGAGTTTGACTGCTTCTGCGCAGAGGGATTGAGAACGTGCGCCCCCCCGTCGATTTATGTAGTACATGCAGGCCATGTTGTCCGTCTGAATTTTTACTATATGCGGCAGGAAATGGCGGCATGCATTCCGTACTGCTCGGAGCTCCAATACATTGATATGTAGTGCTCTCTCCTGTACCGACCATTTGCCCTGGGCCATGAGGCTCCCCAAATGTGCGCCCCACCCCAGGAGAGAGGCGTCCGTGGTGATCAGTTCCGAAGGAGGTTGCGGTCTGAACGGAACACCACGTAGAAGGTTGCTTGGAGACGCCCACCATTCCAGAGCCCTCTTTACTGAGTTTGGTACTGAAACAGTAAGATGTACCGAGTGTTTGCTTGGTCTGAAAACAGTTGTTAACCATGCTTGAAAGGGATGCATGTGCAATCTCGCATCCTGTACCACGTAAGTGGTTGCTGCCATATGTCCCAACAGTTGTAGGCATGTTCTCACCGGGAGCGTGGGGCTGACTCGTAAGGTAAGTATCAGACCCTGCATGGTCTCGAACCTTTCTTTTGGTAAAAAAGCCTTGCCCACGGTGGTATCTATGCATGCTCCTATAAACTGTATCTCTTGAGTTGGAATTAATATGGATTTTTTGTAATTTATCAGAAGTCCCAGCGAGTGGAACAGAGTCTGCGTCGTAGCCACTGCCCACACTGCTCTCTGTTGGTTGTGAGCTCATAGCAGACAGTCGTCCAGGTATGGAAAGATTGACACTCCCAATTTGCGCAGATGGGCACTTACTGTTGCGAACACCTTGGAGAACACTCTTGGTGCTGTGCAGAGTCCGAATGGTAGAACCGTATATTGGTAATGTTGATTTCCTATAATAAACTGGAGAAATTTTCTGTGAGCAGGATGAATCGAGATATGAAAATACGCATCCTGTAGGTCGAGGGAAGCCAGCCAGTCCCCTTTTTCTATGGAAGGAAGGATTGTAGAAAGAGTCACCATTTTGAACTTTTGTGATTTGACCTGCTTGTTTAGTTTCCTGAGGTCTAATATGGGTCTCCATCCTCCTGTTTTCTTCTGAGTTAGAAAATATCGAGAATAAAACCCCTTGCCCCTGAAGTTCTCGGGTACCGGCTCTATGGCACCTCTTTCGAGGAGCTTGTTTACTTCCTCTTGTAATAGCTGTACGTGAGATGCATCCCTGAAGAGGGACGGGGAAGGGGGTTGGGAATGGGGTTTTGTAATAAATGGGATGGTATACCCCATATTGATAATTTCTAAAGCCCATTTGTCTGATGTAATACTTTGCCACTGGGCACAGAATGGGCGCAATCTGTTTTTGAATAATGGTGACGTTGTTTCTGGGCCTTCCAGGCATACAGGGAGGCTGTGCAAACCCTCGACCAACTCCTCAGATCTGATGCCTAGGGGGCGCTGATTGAGGATTAGAGAATTGATGCTGATTGGGGCGTCTCCGGCGTTGCCTCTGTTGATTTGGCCTGCCCCAGGCACTGTCATATCTTCTGTTATATTGATATTGTGGGTACCTAGGTACATAAGGCTGACTCCTAAAATTTCCTCTTCTTATTGTAGGTGCATATATCCCTAGGGTGCGAAGGGTAGCCCGGGAGTCTTTCATCATGTGCATGGTGTCATTTGTCCCTTCTGCGAACAGTTTTCCCTTGTCAAAGGGCAGATCCTCAATAGATGCCTGTAACTGTCTTGGTAAGCCCGCTGAATGAAGCCAGGATGCCCGCCTCATCACTACAGCAGTAGCCACTACTCTAGCTGCTGTATCTGCCAAATCCAATGTCGCTTGGAGAGCTGTCCTTGATACCAAGTGACCTTCATCAATCAAAGACAAGAATTGTTGTTTCCTATACTCCGGTATGTACTCAATAAAGTCTGAAATTTTTGAGTAGTTGTCATGGTCGTAATTGGACAATACCGCAGCATAGTTTGCCACTCGTAATTGTAAGGTAGCGGAGGTGTAAATTTTTCTCCCCAAGGCATCCATCCTCTTGTCTTCTTTATCATGCAGCGTTGACCTCAGTTGATTCTGTCTCGATCTTTGATTAGCTGCATCGATCACCAGTGAGTTTGGTTGAGGGTGGGAAAATAAGAACTCATTCTTCTTGGGGTTTACAAAATATTTCTTATCCACTCTTCTGGAGATGGGATTCACCGAGGCTGGCGTCTGCCATATACGATCTGCAGGTTCCATGATCCCATCATCCATAGGTAAGGCCACCTTAGAAGAAGTAGAGGATTGAATAATACGGTATAATTTGTGACTCGGTGTGGTCAGCTCCTGGAGGGGAATCTCCAGGGCTTCTGCTACTCTTTTGAACAGTTCCTGGAACTGCTTCATGTCATCTCCTGAAATAAAAGAGGTCTGAGTCACTGCTTCTGGGGACGACGTGGCATTCAGAATAGAATCCCCTTCATCCGGTTCTGCATCATGGATCGAAGACTCCACAGCCTGAGGTACCTGTAAAGTCACTGAGTCTCTACGTCTTGGAACTGGAGCCCCTACCCTCTTTGAGGTTGACGGTCGGGGATCAGGTGCTGAGTACTGTGATTGTACATCCCATTGCCTCCAGGGCATGGTGTAAGAGGGTGGTCCATACCACGGAAAGGGGGGCCATCCATATTCTGGTCCCATGGCGTTCCACCCTTGAGGACATCATTGTGCCTGTTTGTAACCTTCAGGTGAACTGCCAGGCAGTTCCTCCCCCTGATCTTCCTCTGAGGAGGAAGCTGACAGTAGGAATCCACTTGTCTGACTCAGCTGCCCTGGAGAAGCTGTTATCCCCATTGGTGATGAAGGAGGGGAAAGGGAGGGCAATTGCTTCTCCTCCCTGCAGTGCCTAGTCTTCTCCTTCCTCTTCTTTGGAGGAGGAGAAGCTGTTACTGTTGCTGCAGCTGCTGGTGCTGAGCTAGTGTGCAGCGCCCCTAGAGGCCGATGCTTCAACGGCACCGGTTGCAGTCTCTTTCATGCAGGGGTTCGTGGCTTTGCCCGTGCCGTCAGCTTTTCTCCCCCGGTCGGCACCATCCCACAAGAGGCAGGCGGTGCCGCCGCACTGGTCATCGGCACCTTGGCCAGAGGCTCTGTCAGTGCCGGCATGGGGTGCTGTTCGGCCGTTATGGCCGTTAACGGTGCCGCGGCTTCTGTTGCTGCCGGCGCCTCCATTTTCTGCCGTTGGGGTATGTCCCTAAGGACTGTCCCCACTCCATATGATTTTTTGCCAGTGGGCTTGGCAGTATCTTTTGTAATCTGATATCTCACTCCTTTCTCTGAGCCCGGAGGAGAGGAGGAGGTTGGCAGTCTCTTTGATCCGCCGGGGTGTCCCGGATCGGAGGCAGGTCTTAGTGCCTCCTTCATGAGGATCAGTTTCATTTTCAGCTCCCTGTCGCGTCTGGTCCACGACTTTAAATTTTTACAGTCCTGGCAGGACCGAGGCAAATGTCCCTTGCCAAGACAGCGGATACACTCTGCATGGCCATCGGATGCCGGCATGGCATCTCTGCACTTCGTGCAGCATTTAAACCCCGGAGTGGCTGTCATCGCCGCTTCTCCGGTTTCGCCGGAATAAAAGTTTTTTTGTTTTTTTTTTTAACTATGAAAGCTAAGTTAAAACTATGAAAGCTAATCTAAAACTAAGACTAACTACTAACTAGACAAACCAACTACACTACTACTAAACGGGCTGTCAGAACTGCTGTATGCTCCGTCTTAGACCAGAGGCGGTTAAGAAGGAACTGAGGGGTTGGGACCGGGCGCGCGTCCCTTCAGGGGCGTTAGAACATCCGCGCGCTGCTGGGGACATGCGCACGCGGTCCCAGGGGCTCTGCTGTAAAATCTCCGATCAAGGATGCGGGGGCGCCAGCGCACCTTGAGTGGAGCACCACGGGGACACTACTCGAAGAAAGAATATATAATGTGTAGAACCAAAATTTCAGATCTAGTTACAATTTAAAACCAAGTATTTCAAAATAATTTCCTCCTTTACTTGCCTGTCAAGAAATGCAATAGCTTTTACCAATTAAAGCAGAACAGACACTAGTGCTGATTCAGGTGGTCATAATCAGTGATGGGTAAAGCACCCAAGGGTGAGAGACTGAGTTTGGACCAAGCAAGAATGACGTTAGGCATAATCTACCACGTGGCCACCCACAGCTCCACACACATCTCTGGTACACCAGCCTGGCACTAGAATACTCATGGTCACTCACCAATAGCCCAGTTTCAAACTGCTCTTCTCCAATGCAGAGCTTCTGTTCACCTCATCCCTGCCTGGCTGCTACACACATGTGATCTGAAACTGGAGGAAGGAATGATGTAGACAGGAAACTAAGTGGGACCATAAATTGGGAGGGAGGAAGGGAGAAGACTATAATGGGGGAGCACCAAATGCCATCTTCACTTAGTTTATGCATGAACATAGGACCAATACTGTGGATTAGCAACGGACATGGACAAGACTCAACAGTTTAAGCCCCAAAGGTTTGTGCAAACATTCCCCTTGCTTTAGCATCACGTTGGTATGAGATCCTTGAGTTCCACATTGACTTCAGAATTCAGATGAAGCCAAACGCTGAGAGTGAAACTCTCCTGAAATCACTGACTTTTGCTTAGTTTCAACCAAAACCTCTGTGGCATTCAAAACTCATGCCAGTTAAGGAATCTTTTTCAAAATGTAAGAAGAGTTTCATTCAGACAGATTACAGCCTTGATGTGAAGCGTTAGTCCATTCTTATTTTCAAGTGCAGTCACACTTATTTACAATTAGGTAGGGGACCAAGCTAAATTTCATGGTAGGTCCTGGCTTTTAAAAGGACTCAACAAAACCCTCAGACTCTAACACCATTGAGTTTATGGTAAGTGCAGACCTGTATCTGAACTTGCATGATGGGCCTCTCTCCAACTAAGATATCACTAGCTGTTGCATGACAAATGGTATCTCTATACGACATCTAAAATAGAAATCAGCTTTCAAATCTTTTGTGCATTTGACATTTTTAAACTTCCTCCTCTATAGTCTGTTAATTATTTAAGTTTTTAAACAGTCTGGGCATTGTGACCTAATGGATTGGATCACAGCACCACTCAGGTTTGTCATTCTTGACTTCATGATTTTTGTGTGTGCAGTTGAACCCAGGAGCTCATGTTAAATGTGGCCCTTCTTTTATTCTTTCTGGATCTGCACAGAGAAGGAACTGTGCCACACACACTCATCAATAGGTTATATTTGCTTATTTTATTTCATTACATTTTCTTCATGTCTATTTGTATGCATTTTCTTAAACAGTAAGTTGCTTGCACTCAGTGCTGCCCATTTAACTGAAATATGGTAACTTAATTTGACAAATAGCATTGAATTTACCTTGGATAGGGAGAGCTGCCTTAAACCAGTCCTTCGTAGTACATCTGACACATTTATTGATTTGAGGTCAACGGCAGGTGTTTCAATTCCTAGTCCTTCCACTCTTCATTTTGAGAGCAGGGTGGTACTGATCCTTGTTTGTGATTGTTTTGCTTATCACTTCCCATTATCCTTAATTCTCATCACTGAGGATCAGCCTCAGAACCAGTTTCCTAATTAAGATGAACTCAGCAGAGTTCCTTGGGAGATAAAGAAGAATTTTAAAAGGACACATTTTCAAAAATGAAAAGCATCATGGCAAATAATGAGACCATTGAGAAAGATATGAAAGAGGAGGAATGTTTATGACATGGGATGTAGGACCCAATCTGGAGTCAATGGGAGCTGGGAGTGCTCAGCACCTCTGCAAACGAGTCCGTTAAATATATAAAACAGGACTGGAGAAAGCCTTAAACAAAAGCTTTAAATATATTAATGTTGATAGTATCAGTGCAATGCTAGACATGGGCCGTTCCAAGAAAATAAATGCAGATATTGAATGACTTAGCATTCACTTCAGCCAGTGGCTAAAGCAGACTGAGATCAGAGGGGGAAATTCTCACCACACCAGCCATGGGGAGGAAACTTTCTAGTCCCTCTAGGGTTAGCTAAGGAGATGGAACAGCACTCCATCAGACACCCTCTTACTTTATCTCTCTAAGGTACTAACTTGGCCCCCATTACAGGAGTATATGAGTGTGGTGTCTCAGGTTAATGGGACCATTGGGGGGTGCCACAGTGATAAATGGGAGGGTTATTAAGGGCTCAGGTAAACCTGCGTGTCTGCTGGCAGTCCTTGCCAGACATGCTAAATAAAGGAACTCTCATGCCTGCTATGTCTATTGATCATTATTTAATCTTAATATATGGCAATAAGCACCTCCCAATTGTTTTAAGTGTTTTTATCCTCATAGCACCCCTGTGTTTTAGGTAAGTACTATTATCCCCATTTACAGACGGGAGAATAGAAGCAAAGAGAGATCAAGTGACTTGCCCAAGGTCACAGCCAAAGTCTATGGGAGAGCAGGGAGTTGATCCCATAACTCATATAGTCTAGATCAGTGCCTTAACCACTGGGCCATCTGTCCTCCCACCAGGCCCTCTTTTCAATATAGCGTGTCTTGTGCTCTATAATTTATTGGCTTTCAATATCACCCATATTTGGAACAAGTCACTGTTTCATGTTAGGCACGTTTTTCCCACGATTCTGCTTTGGGAAAACAATATACACATGAAAAAAACAAAAACAAAGAAGTTCTATGGCACTTTTAAAGACTAACAAATGTATTTATCGCATGAGCTTTTGTGGGCAAAATCCCACTTCATCAGACAAAGAGATTAGTCTTTAAAAGTACCACAGAACTCCTTTGTTTTGGTTTTGTTGAAATAGACTAACACGGCTACCCCTCTGAAAATATACACATGGGTGCTCATCTATCCCAAATTATCATTAACACAGTTATTAGTGCTAATGGAGACAATGAGCTGGAGGCTGTCTATAAACAATGACACTGACTCTGGATAATAAACATAAGAATAAAATGGATTATTGTATAGGTCCAGAGACTTTTAGGTCTTCTCAATATTAAAGTTGTTTATGAGCCCTCCTCAGTTTCCCAGTTTCTGGAGAATGTTGTTTCCAGGATCTAGATTTTTTATTTTTTAAAATGAGAAAGTTTGGGAAGAAATATTTCTCACTTCCCCCCATAGAAGTATTAGTAACTATGCAGTACATCTACTGGAAGTATATTTCAACCACCTGTTGTTTGTACCCCACTTAGTGACTGCGGCACCCGCTTCTAGAAAGAGAATATGTAGCTTGCCCAATCAGTAGCCAAATTAGCTTGCAAGTTGTCCCAGGGCCCTAGTTAACTTCTGAAATGAGATAAATTGTGGTAATTTTTAACATAGGAGGGTAGCTCACAGGAGCCCAGCTCACATTCAGGCAACATGGAATAGCGTATGATATATTTTTCAAACACCATGCCTCCATGTTAAGGATAAAGAGGCCTGCAGCATACAACTCCATAATCTAAACCTGCCCTATACCAAAGACTGGCCACCTCTGTGATATTATTTAAGAGCCTCAACAGGACCCTGTATACTTTTCAAAGCTTCAGGCTTACAACTGTGTGTGGCTACTGAGAAAAAAAGACTGCTATTTCATTCCATCCCTGACAAATATACTACTGTGCTCTAAAAGACAACAGCTATGAACTGTTCCATGGAGAGTGTGACTAAAAATTTGAGAAATTCCAGTAGACCTATTCATATGGGTGTTTGGCAGTTGTTTCCCAATGGCCTCTCCAAGACCTATACAAAGAATCTGATCAGTTAAAACTGGCATGTAGCCACATTAAGTTTGCAGCTGTCTTTGTGCCACCATCAAAGCCTTGCTTTAAAAGGAAAAAAGGATGGATTTGACTGGCAGGGTTTGCTCTTCCAAGCTCATGTGAGCAGAGGGCCTGCAATGAAAAGAGCTATTATAGACTACCCTTCATGATGATGTTTATAACATAACACCACTCAATGAGTCTTTCTCTCCTTTTAAATAAAAAGGAGCATTTTAAAAAGCATTTTCACCACAGAATGCCCACAAATGCTAAATGTTTACTGCTTCCATAACTGGTATTTCTTGGGGCCAGAGGGCACAGACACTCATATTTGCTAACAGCTCTGGCTGTCCTGTCCTATGGGCTGCTCACGTAAAAGTGGAGCATCTGCTACTAACGGCTGGTTGTAAAACCAACATACCACCGCAGCACAAGTGGTGGCAGGAAAGTGCTTCATCTCTGATTTGTATTATTGCATCTTCCTGAAGCACTGCCATTCAGCCAGCCCATCACCACATATTTATTATAAAGTGCCTGGGCATGGCATTGTGATGAGCATCTTTCCTAACACCTTGCTCAGTGGATTGTTTGCTCCATTGTGTGGAGAGAAGGGGGTCTCTAATCATAGATCCATAACCTCTATGCTGGAGCCAGTCCCCTGCTTTGCTGTCTGAGAAACCACGGTGTGGTTGTTGCTGTGGCAGCCAGAGGAGGGTGTACAATGGCCCTTCTCCTTGCTCTGTTCTAGGGCTCAGGACCCAGAAAGGAGAAGTGCAAAGCCCCAAGAGTCCAGTGAGTCTTTCAGCAATGGCAGAGTGCTCTGGTTCACTGTCTGAGAAACACCAGCAATACTTATGGTATGGCGTATTCTGTGGTATCCCAAATAGCATTTAGGAATCCTTAATAATCACAAAGAGAGACTGGGAAGAAATACAAATATTTCAAACAAAAGAAACTTTGTTGTGAAGCATTTGAGGTTTCTACCCACATAACAGCTGACGAAAAATTCACGAAAGCAAGGAAATGAGAAGTAAAGCCAAATTACCATATATGAGTCTATCTCCCACAGGTGCCTTACCATTGGACACCATAATCTTAACTCTGCCTTCTATGGACACCAACTCTCAAACTTCCCTTCTACACACTCCTTCCTCCCCCAGACCCTCACCCTGAGCCTTATTAGTTGTTTCAATGCTTACTATAGTTTAGAGTAGTTTGGTTATCGGAGGTGTGGAAGGCAGGCAGAGTTACACTTGTGGTATGTAGTGGATAGGATACAGTAGTGAATATAGTGGTAAAGTATGTGCTTGTTTGTGGAAGAGCAGACAGTTTATAATGTAAAATGGCTTCACCTTTCATTGCTTTTCTTTTGTGATTTTGAGTCAGGTCAATGGTTCCTATGATTCATCAATTACCCAGCTTACAACTGTATCTATTAGTGACTGACATGCTCAGGACACCAAGGCTATGTCTACACTTAGAAAGTTAAGTTGACTTTGTTAAGCCGACTTTAAGTCGACTTAAAGTTGACCTTGTTAAGTTGACTTAAATTGACTACACTTTAAGTCAACTTTGTTAAGTCGACTTAACAGCAGAGATAGCCGTTATTTTGACTTTAAGTCGACTTAATAAAATCGATTTAGCATTAATCCCCGTCTACACTGGCCTTAAATCGACTTAAGGCATTGACTTAAGGTTTAAGTCGACCTAAAAGGAGGTGTTATTAAATCGACTTAAGGAAATGCTTAAGTCGACTTAAGAAAAGCCCAGTCTGGACGCGGCTTTGTTTAGGTTGACTTAAGTGTCCTTAAGTCGACCTAACTTGCCAGTGTAGATGCACCTCAAGAACCGTGAGTCACTATATTATGGCTCTGCTCTAATATGAGGAAAAGCTTTGCTGCTGCTAAGCTGTTTGTCAGTTTTCAGTTTGCCAGCAAACTCTTCAAAACTCTGGCAGTCTAAAACCTTGCCTTGCAGGTAATAGTTAGTGAATCCCAGTTTCCCTGAGCTGTCTGCCTGCAGCGTCCTGTCCCTCACTGAAAACTCACAGAAATTACTAAAATCACAGCATACATCAGCTTGTTAGGTTAGTTGAAGACTCACATTTCACTTCAATAGACAGCACCGAGATGGGTTCGTAACAGACCACGAATAAATGTATTAACAAAGAACAGAGATTTAATGATACTAAGCAAGAATAAAAGAGATCAACATGGTTACAAATAAAAGAAAACAAAACACACTTTCTAGTGTCTAAAACTTAATTTTAGCAAGTTACAATCTTTGCCTAAGCAATTTTTGCACTTACATCAAGTTGCCAGCATCCCTAGCCCCTTAGAAAGTTTCACAGCCTCAGAGGGTACTGTATCCTATGTCCCCTCAGTGATGGACAAATAAAAGGCCTTTTTTGCTCCACTTTTATTACTCAAGTCCATTGTCCCCATCTCAGAAGCCAGGAAGTCTTGCTGGGGTGCAGATTCTGTCCCCCAAGATGATTGTTTACTGATCTGCTCTCCTGCGTGTTTAACTGTATGGCTTTGTTTACTTTATATGTAAATGTACTTTCACTGTCCTCTGCCTGGAATCAAGACAGCCACACAGGTAAATACACATTCTTTTGTCTAGGACAGGCTTGTTTCATGCGCTATCTCCCAAACACTTTCTAAGAACGTATTTCTATCACACATCTATAACTCTTTGAACCTAACCCATACATATATCACACAAAGAACTGGGGCCCAGCATGTCACTAGTTTACATACAGTACCTTACAGGACACTTTTGGGATGTATATTATGACAACAGTGTGTTGGGTCAATGAGTATATCAGACCTGATGTGAGTTACAATACGGGGGTGGGGATTCTCTGCCATTTGACACTTTAGGGCTTCTGGGGTCATACTATTCACAATTAAGTTGTATGTATTAATTTCCTAGTTTGGGGTGTTTAAAAGATTTTAAGCATTAGTCATCACATTGAAAGTCTAATCCACACAATTTCTGCTCCAGAATGGCAGCTAAGGTAGTTATGGCTCAAAGAACTTCTATGGTTCATCATCATTCTCCTTGTAACTTTCAGGAGCTAGGTCATGGGGGAGAAAACAGCAGAGAGAAGGGGAAAATGGCAGGCAAACTCCCTGACAAACAGAGCTGCAAGCTTCATTAATGGGCCATCTCCTAGATTTGACAAATCTCCAGTGGTTCGTCACAGGGAGTTCATCAGTTCAGGACTGTCACCAATCCCCTTCTGAGTCTGAAGAAAGTCTAGCAGGGCTGAAGGAAAACGAAAGAGGTTTGTAGAAACAGAATTTACAAACACAAGCATCCAAAAAACCATGAAGCAGATCCTCCTCCCTGCTTCTCCTCCCCCAAATTTATGAGATTGTATCAAAAATCATTCAGTTTTATCAAATCACTTTTTTAGTTTATCGTCCAAATTTTGGGCGATTAAAGAGAACCTATCCACTCTTAACTTGCTTGCAATCATTCCAGGGTCAACCTTAAATGCAGAAACATAAATGAGAACCTTCTTGCTGGTTATTTGAAAAAGGACTCCAGTTACCCCTTTTAACCCATCATGTGGGGAACTCCATTCCACTCTTGTCTCCTATCACTATTCTGCCTTCCTACTCATTCTCCCTTCCACACCCTGCCTTGGTTTTCTGACCACCTCACATTTTCTCAGTAGCCTCCTCAGGCTCCTTCCTATATTCTGCTGTATTTACTGATACTCATAATTTTCCTCCCTGCTTCTTTGGTTTCCCTGTATCACTTCCTCATCAAAGTGTTCCTCTTTGCTTCCCAACTACATAGGGTACTTTCATCTTCCCTAGGAGCAGGCTGATTTAGACTGTGATTATCTTTGTGAAGAATAAGCTGAACTTCCTCCTAACAGAAGACGTAGGTGTCAGGAAATATTAACTGAGAGCAGCTGTAACCTCAGCTCCATTGTTAACACTTGGATCCAGTGGCCATTTTGAAAAAGAGCATTTCTTTGTGGGTTTCTCTTAAGGAGAAGATATTATTTACCAATTTCCTAACTGATAAAGTTTCATTTATGATGAGTAATAGCAAAAAATTAAAAACCTCAATCCTAAATATTGCTTTTCTGAATCTAACTTTTGTTTCAGATCTCCTCGACAATAATCTTGTGGTCAGGATATTTAAATATACATACTGGGGGGAAAACTGAGACACCCTGATAGTTTCAGCCAGAGACCAAGTACAGACACTTCCTATTAAAAATTTGTATACTGAACCTAATAAAAATTACACAGAAAATTCAAAGGGCAGAAAAACTAACTTTATATGAAATTTAACATGGAAAGGCCACCTACATATAGAGAATATGCCCCATTTCTTTCAAAATGCAATCTTTATTGTAGAGTTCCAACTAGAATCTCCTTTAAAATAGTTCACTATATGATACTAATATTTACAGATGACTCCAAATAAAAACCCTCAAGTTAAATGCCCAGAAATTTCCGTAACTTTGAATCCTGATCTAAACTAGGCAGATCTCTGCTCACCAGGATTTCATTATTTAGCTGAGGCACAGTACAGGGTATATTTCTGGTCACAGTATTATCTGAAGTTCTAACAATCTTTTTCCACATTTTTACCAACGAATTGCATACGTGAACTCCTCTACTTTACAAAAATTCCACGTACTAAGAGATGTGTTTATTCTAGATTCACTGAGCTGCCATACTGCACATAACTCTCTCCTTTATGAATGGAGAAAAACCTCTCTTCACTCATGTCAAAAACCAGATCTTTACTGGTGAAAACAAGCTTGGCTATTCAATACAAACCCAACTCTGCTGATACTATAATAGCATAGAAGTCAAGAAATTCAAAGTTAAGGTTCTCACAGTGACCTTAAGTTCTGTCCTCTTGTACATGTGCATTACAATAGGGCCCTTCATCAGGTGTTCGTAACACTGGACAGTGAGGCAGTGGACAGTGATAACACTGGACAGTGAGGCAGATTAGATAGGAAATACGATAGTAGGAAAACATGGCATTTCTTCCCATTTGGCTCCTCCAGAGAGATTGTACACAATGTATTATGCCCTGCTTTATGCGTAAGCTGCATCTTTTCCCTTCTTCTTTAAAATGAATTTTAATGCTAGTTAAAGGTGCATGACTGATAGCGGTGAAGGCTGAAGTTCTCTAACCAGGCAAACAACAGGTATGGATTGGACTGCAGCAGGACAAGCCATCCCATGCTGCCTCAGGGTGAGGCTACACTTTTGTGCGATGTCATTCCCAGCTCCAGATGTTTGAGCTAGCACACCATGTAGCCATGGTGGCATAAGGGACTATCTAGCATAAGGGACCAACTGCCCCAAGTATAACCACCACACACCCATCTGAGACCCTAGCTACGTACTCAGGAAGTTAGCATCTCCTGCCCCTTGTGTGTCTACAGCTGAATGCTATTTTTAGAGCACGAGTTCAATCACAGCTAACGTGGGTACATCTCCTCAAGATAAGAATTATACCCCAGCTCAAAGGGTAACCTTGCTCTCAATCCCCTTGCCATGCCCAATACTGTCAACTCATTTCACTCACAAACCAGTCTTCAGATGCTTAGGACTTTCAATGACTATTGCCTGGGGCCCCAAATCAGGTAAACACCTAAGTGCTTAAAGTTAAAGTGCTTTGCTGAGTCGAGATCTTAGATTAGCATTGTAGATGTACATTACGGTATTTTACTTTCAGCCATATGCTTCATTCTTCAATACTATAGAGATTAAACTGAAATAGCTATAACAACAAAAGTCGTGTGGCACCTTAAAGACTAACAAATTTCTTCGGGCATAAGCTTTCGTGGGTTTGTTAGTCTTTAAAGTGCCACAAGACTCATTATTTTTTGCTATATACAGACTAACATGACTACTCCTCTGATATAGCTATGTTTTCATAGCTATGCTGGTATAACCTCATAGTGTAGACACAGCCTACACCGAAGGAAGGAGTTTTTCTGTCAGTTTAGGGGTGTGTCTACACTACAAATACTACAGCAGCACAGATTTGTTGTGGCAGTTCCCCTGGGCTATGTCTACACTTGTAAATTTAGGTCAACTTTAGCTAAATTGACTTAACTAAGACACCTAGGTCAACTTCTAGGGGCTAGGGGGACCTAGGGCAGGCCCACGGGGGCAGGGGGAACCCCTTGCCCAGTGCCAGGGGGCTCAGCCTTTGCCTCATTATATATGGGTACAATGAGGCAAAGGGGGACATGGACCCTGGCAGGGCATAGGGGCAGGGTGGGCAGGGTTCTGCCCTGCCCTGTGAGGGGGCATGCCAGGCTCCCCCTGTGCCCCCCTCCCCCCCAGCAGGGAGGACAGTGGTGGCATCCTGGAGTAGCCCTAAGTCGATTTAGGACTACTCCAGGTCTACACTGGCTTAAGTTGACTTGAAAAAGTCAACTTAAGCCTTAGGTCGAAGTAAAATGAGGTTTTATAGAGTCGACTTAATTTTCATTAAGTCAACTTTATTTTCCTTAAGTTGACTTAAGCAACTTGCTTAAGTCAACTTAAGGAAACTGTAGTGTAGACGCAGGGTAAATTAAATTAATTTAAGCAAGCTTAAGTCGACTTAATTTACAAGTGTAGATGCAGCCCTGGTGTGGCACCATTGTGTAAAGACTTGTGGCAGTGACAGAAGAGTTTTTCCAATACTGCAGTTAAACAACCTCCTCAAGAGGCGGTAACTAGTATGTCTATACTGGGGCTCAGGTTGGCTGAAAGTTTAGGAGAAGACCACCTGGGCCCACAGTCTCCTTTGTAAGATGGGAGGCCGTGTGTGTGTGTGTGTGTGTGTTTTAAATTAAGCAGTAGCAGCCATATTAGGAGAAACAGCAGCCATAATCTAAGCAGCACATAATCACATCTTTCCATTCCTGAAATTACCTCAAAACAATGTAATATCGTGCTGCTAAGAAGGTGCTACAGTCCTAACGGTACCTATCACCACCAGAAAACAGGTCTCAAGATGTTTAAAGAAAAATGTTGCAGGATTTTGTCAGGGAAGGAATCCTTAACAGTTGTGATTGTAAAATCTACACTTCTTATTGTTTTGTCTTATGATTCCACTTCTCTATTCTTTATCTGAATTATTTCTGTGTGGTTCTTTGATTGTTTCCGTCCATTGCATAACTAATTATGCGGTATGTAAATCAATTAAGGTGATGGGATGGGATTGGTTAAAGAACTATTTTATACTGGGCTAGGATTGGTGTTCTGTAGTACTTGAGTTTACCATGGTTGGTTAAGGTACAGCTAAGCAGGACCCAAGTTTTAACTATGTAAATTGAGGTCCAAAAGAAAGTTCTTTGGAACCTAGCTCCAGGACACAGCTCAAGAGCGAAGCTGCCAGGCTGCAACCATCCTACCAACCCCATACTGTGCAGAAGCTGGAGTCCCCAGATGATCTAATCCTGAATATCCACAGGATATGTTTGCCTGCCTTAGTGGAACTGGTAGCACTGTATGCTTAGTGTACATATTCTGTTTTTGTAATTGTTAATAAATAGAGAATATGGATATTATTGTGTAAGGCTCTTTCACTGGTAAAAGACCCTGCCCTATGAATTGGGAAAGGATGGCTACTTAAATTAACCAGGTTACATCCTGAGCCATACAGACTGGGAATGGGTGACCCTGAGCCCTACAGATTGGGAAAGTATTGGGGTGGCTAACTGTGTCATGCCTTGAGCCCTATGGATTGGGGTAAAGGTGGGGTGCCCTTGTGTGCAGGTAACACCCTAAAGGACTGTAGAATTAAAAATTAATAGTTTCCAAGGCCAGAAAGGAGCATTATATCATCCAGTCTGACCTCCTATATAGCACAGGCCATAGAACGTTCCCAAAATAATTTCTACAGCAGATTGTTTAGAAAAATATCTAAGCAGGATTTAAAAGTACTCAGTGATGAAGAATCCATTGTGACTCTTCATAAATTGTTCCAGTGACTAATTACTCTCACCATTAAAAATTTACACTTTATTTTCAGTCTGAATTTATTTAACTTCAATTTCCAGCATTGGCTCATGTTATATTTTTCTCTGCTAGACTGAAGAGCCCATTATTAAACATTCCACATGTGGGTATTTATAGACTCAAGTCACCCCTCATTTCTCTTTGTTAAGCCAAAAACATCAATCTCCTTCCCTCTATCACTATAAGGCATGTTTTCTCATTTGTTAATCATTCTTGTGACTCTTCTCTGAATCCTCTCCAATTTATCAACATCCTTCCTGAATTGTGGGCACCAGAACTAGACAAAATCCCAGCAGCAGCCTCACCATTCCCAAACACAGAGGCAAAACAATTCTCTAGTACTACTCAAGATTCCCCTGCAACCCAGGAATTCATTAGCTCTTTTGACCTCATCATCACACTGGGAGTTCACGTTCAGCTGATTCTCCACCACAACCTCCATAATTTTTTCAGAGTCTCTGCTTCCCAGGATTGAGTCTCCCATTCTGTAAAGTATTGTCTATATCAATGGTTCCCAACCTTTTGGGCTCTAGGGCCACATATATAATTTTTACAACCCCAAAGGGCCACCAGTCTACCAACGCATAAAAATGTGCTGATGTATACAAGGAGTACATTAAGGACTACAAATCATGACATATTTAAAGTAACATTTTGATGCTACTGTGCTCATTTTTACATTCACTATTTTATACCTACAAATGATTCAGTGTGTCACACACTCACAGACAAGGCACTAGTGTATGTACATGGGTGATTGTCACTGAAGCACATGGCCTGGCAGTTAAGTCAAAGTGGGGGACCTACAGGCCAAACCAGAAGGCACTGATTTTGAGAGTCCTGCGCCTCTGCTCAAGCATGGTAGGTCCTGACTGCTCCACCCCTCCTCCCTCCACTGCAACCAGACAGAAGGAATTCGGTGAGGAGGCTGCCTCCTTCCTGATCTCCCGCCTCCCTGGCTGCAGCAGGGAAAGGGCAGATGTTCTGTAGCCCTGTACACTCCAGCAAGGTCCCTAGAAAGTAGCTCCCTTCTGCAGCCAGGGAAATCAGTGCTCCCTTCCCTCTGGCTTAGGCAGGGATGATAGTGCTTATGGGCCTAGAAGCAGCACTTCACGGTGCTCCTTGCAACAGCCAGTGGGAGGGGAGCACTGAACTTCCATCCCCTTGGCTGTACCAATGACTCCAAACCTGCACTGGTCTTATAGCCCCATGGCAACATGCTTTGCCTGAGTCCTTAAGCAGCAACTCCCTTCTGCAGTCAGGAGGAGTGGAAGAGCTGGCCACTTGGAAAGATCCTGCAGGCCACAGGCTAGGAACCACTGGCCTTTGTTCTTTTTTCCTAGACGTATATATTTACATTTAACCATATTAAAACACCTATTGTTTGCACCCAGTTTACCAGGTGATCTAGATCACTCTGGATCAGCAGCCTATCCTTTTCATTATTTACCAGTCCTGCAATTTTGTCACCTGCAAACTTTATTAGTGATGATTTTAAGTTTTCTTCCAGGTCATTGATAAAAATGTTAAACAATGTAGGGCCAAGAACTGATCTCTGCAGGACCCACTACAATTTTATTTTGAGTCCTATTAGTTCACCAGTTTTTAATCCATTTAATGTTTGCCATGTTAATTTTATGTTGTCCTAGTTCTTTAATGAAAACGTCATGTGGTATAAGTCTAACAGCTTTCAGAAGTCTAAATACAATTCTATTATCTTTATCAATCAAACTTGTAATCTCATCAAAAATATATCAAGTTAGTTTCAAGTGGGCTGTAAAAATTGGTGTGTAGATGTTCGGGCTCAGGTTGGGAATCCACAAGGAGGGAGTGTCCCAGAGCCCAGGCTACAGCATGACCCCAAATATCTACACAGCAATTTTACAGCCACACCACCTGAAACATGCCCGCCTTAGTCAGCTGATCTGGGTCATTCATGACTATATACAGGTCTTTTATCAGTGTAGACATATGGCCCATCCTCCAGCATGGGAGGCTTTTCTTATCTGGCTCATTGCAATGTTCAGGTGCCTCAGTTTGTAGCTCTTGAGAATTTCCTGGCCACAAAACCTCCAGAGACGATTGGTGTCTATGTTATTTGTACCGTTCTGCTTTGCTTAGTGTTGCTTCCACAGTTTCCTACAATAGGAGAGTCTGTTAAAATAGCCATGTGCCATTTTGTCCTCCCTGTGGTGTTACCTAACTTCGGTACTCCCAAGTTCATCCTAATGATGATGGACATGAGGGAGTTTCTGAAAAAATGGAGGTCATATTCCCACTCAGAAAACAGAGAGCTTAGAGAAGAGAGGTTGGTGCTCTTATCAGTGCCAGCCATTTTCTTTGTATATCTCAGAACTGCTGCTTATCCAAGCCCAAAATGCTCAGCTAGTTCCCGTAGTATTAAAATTTCCTCATATACCAGGGCATGGAATGTTATGAATGAAATTGCAGAGAGGTTGGTAGACCTTTCCTGGTGAGAAGAAGAACCAGAGCCCTTTGCGGTAATCTGTGTGGAGACACTGGGTCACAAAAGCTACAGGCTAGTGAATAAAGGAGATTTCATATTTACCGAAAGCCTCCGTGGGACAGAATACATCAACAACTGAATACTACTGCTTTCTCAATCAACAGGCTGGGAAATCAAGAGAATATTAGAATTTCTTAATAGATTAGCCTCAGTGCTGAAACTGAACAAAACATACCTACCAGCGAAAGAGCACATCACAAACAAGGCAGATTTTCTAGAAAAGCTATGCTCCATCAGAGGAAGAATAATGAATTTATGTCACAATGTAAGTGGTATTGAAGACATGGCTATGACTGCATGTGAACTAGGAATGAAGATAGGTTAAGACTGTGGGGAATGTCAGAGCATCTGAACAAGTGAGCTCAATTAATCTCCACAAAAACAGAAGACGTGGAAAATTACAAGAAGGAAATGCTGAAATTCTAAGGGGATCTATGGAAATGCAGCTAAAGTGGAGCAAGAAATGTGCACCATGAAAAGACAAAGGGTCACTCCTCTATAAATCTTAGCTGACAGAGAAACTGTTGGAGTTAAGCTGACAGAAGAATAAATATGACCTTACTGGTGGAATAGTTAAATCTATTAATCAGATAAGACAACTACCTTAGGCAGAGAATAATTATTTCTTCCAACTGACTAAATTAAGCTTGGATTGAATTGCTAGGGGATTTTATAGAGGACGACCCTCAATAGCTAGCAGAACTGGATAAACAGAATCTCTGTCTGTTATTTAGGGGTTGAACATTTTTTGTGGGAGTTGGGTCAGTTTCATGAAGTAGAATGGGCAATAGTTTAAAAAGGTAAAATGGAAAAAAATCCTAAGAGTTTATAAATGAAGATAACTTCCAACATCCTACTGTAGTGGGTTACAAATCTTATGACTGAGCGCAATGACAAACTGCAAGGAGAATCCAGAATGCTGGTTCTAACAACGTGGGTGTGCAGAACACTGAAAGATCCATACTTTTGAATACCATATTCATCCTGTAACTTGCAGTAAGTAGAGGCCATTGTACCTGAGGAGCCTTGAAGCAGGCAACTCATGCATTTAAAATGATGCTAAGATGTTTCATCAAAGAAAGCAATCCATGGCAATGTTTGGAGAACTGAAACCCCAATTCTTCTCCATGTTTAAAGAGTTTTATCTGCAGGAGGATGGCTGTCAAGAGAGAGTCTTGGATTCTTATGGCCAGTATCTCAAAGCTGCTCTGGTGGATTATGTGGACATGAGACTTGGACCACAAACAGTGGGTGATATTCGTAGCAATGGACAATCCACTGAATATAGAACCTGGAGCTTTTTCTTGTTCACTGTGCAAAAGAAGCTGCTGGAAGAGAAGAATTTTAAGAACTGTGTGAAATACATTAGTAACTACTAACAGCTTGTTAAAATTTGGATTCTGAAGGGCCTGTTAAATCATTACAGTGAGATAGAAGTTTGAAAGATCTGAGGAGAAGGATTTTTTCTACTTTAAAAAAAGGAACGTTCTGGTTACCCCTAAGCAAAGAAGATTTTCTCACAAACCTTGCATTCCTAAATTATTTCTGCCAAGAGCTGCAACATGATCAAAGACAGCTTGGCTGTGATCTTATTAAGAAACACAGAAAACACTGGTCAGTCCTCAAACAACATTCAAGACACACTCACTGAGGCAAAAGAAAGCATCCACATATAACAGACGGAGCTGACTATTCAGGCCAGAAAGCTTCAACTCATGTCCCAGGATGAAATCTTCATGTGAGCCTCTGGATATGGGGTGTGGTACCCATTCTGTAAGGTCCCCTATGAAGCAGGATCTTACTTACTGATTGTAGGAAGCTATTTGCATCTGTAGGTGGGCCTCAAGGATAAGTGCAATAAAAGAACCAATAAATGCAAAGGCTATGGTATCTCCATCTGAATTTAAAATATGGACATAGCTTTTTCAATGTTACCCTAAGGCTGGTATAACATTGGCTGGTGCATCTAGCCCAGGGCTTGACAAAATTGGCTCCCAGCTAGGCACCAGTTTTATTTTTGGTCACCGCAGGGCGCTCCTCCACAGCGGATCTTGAAGCCAAGCTACAAATGTTGGTTGCCATGGTGCCCTAGCGCCTGGGTTTTGTTGAGCCCTGATCTAGCCAGATCTTGGCATCAGGGCTTCTGATTATCAAGAGTAAGTTTAATCTCCAGTTTGCTAAAAAAGATAAGGTTCACCTTGCTGTTCTCCCCAGAGGCTGGATAAAAATAACCAAAGTACAAGTACTGCAGAGTATCTGAGGCTGTTTACAAGAACTACATGGAGTCACTAAATTATTAATGCTGGTATAGAGGTGTCCAGGTAAAACTAGAAATTCTCTGCAATAGTCTTCTTCACACTAAGAAGTAGGAATGTCGCCAGGTTTATTCCTTGAAATGATGATACTGTCACTCACAGAGAATTTTACAAAGTTCACTAGGCACTTTTATGAACAAATATTGAGCAATAGCACCTCCCAAAGTGTGCTAAATAAAGGAACCATCACCTCACATCAAACCTACCACAGGGGACACTGGGCTCTTGATACACAACCAAGTGGAAGCACCAGCGCACACGGGTGCACAGAAATTTACAACTGTGCTGTACTGTACAGGACATTGGATTTATAGAGTAGAGGACAGAGCATTTAGGATGCTCACCTTTGTCTTTGTTCATGGCTGTCTGTCAGTTGTTATGTTGACATAGCTAACTGGATGAGAAAGGAGTGAATTGTGCTAGTCAAAATTTTCCTTTTAATGGGACATTTTCAGACATGTAAAAAGTAGGAGAAATAACACATCTAAGTTTGTTAGACTTTTTTTCAGTTATTTTTAAATTCCTGAGTTACATTCATTGTGAAGTTAGAGTTCTTTTAAAGGTTTACTTTTCTTGTACTGAACAGCTGGAAAGAGGCAGGCCGTGATTGTGAAAACACACACACTGTAAGGATCCAGGGCGCAGGTCTACAGCCCACTTACTATGGGGGCCCTCGCTCTCCGACACTCCCTCTCCCTCCCTCATCACCACCAAGGGAAGTAGGTACAGGACCATCTTGCTAAACCTGGAAGGTCAGGCTGCACACAGGTAGTCCAATTAGAACACCCACGGCCTGCAGCCACCTGATTGGCTCACACCTGCTATTTAAGCCAGGAAGTGTCCTGACTGGGCTGCTTGAGCAACTGTGCTGAGCAGTGTGCTACCACACTGGACTCCACTCTTGTCTGCCTCCTACAGGCCAGATCTAATCCTGTTCCTGATCGGCTCCTTGCTCGTTCGTGCTCAGTGCCTGATCCTCACCTCTGTCTGATGCCTGCACTTTCCCCTGGCTCCTGACAATTGGCTGCCAGTGCTAGGGCTGACTCTGACTGTGGCTCAACCCTTGGCACTGGCGTTTGGTATCTGACCCCGGCTTTGATCTCTCAGCTTCAGTTCCTGGTCCTGATGCTGGTATTTGGCAACTGATTCCAGCTCTGAACCCTGCTTTTATATCCTGGCTGATAGCACTAAACAAAGGCACCTACATCCTTCTTCCCAGTACAGTTAAAGGACTTTTTATTCTGTGATTAATAAAACATTTGTTGGAAGAAAACCACTAACAGAAGTTATTCATAATGAACTCCTTTACCTAACTGAGTAGGAACAAGGCCATTTGCAGCAATACATCAAAAGTGACAGTGTCACTGAGCTTGATTGCAACATTAGCTTTGGTTAGGTCCATAGAAATACATGCTAAATTTCCTCTCTCAGCCTCTTTTATTGTTACAAATAAATTTCATTCATGTGTTCTATTATATGTGATGGAGAAATTAATCCCCTTTCAGTGTAATTTCTATGAAATAATCCTATTCAAAGTAATAGTTGCCCAGACTCTTGTGTTAGGTCAGACACAGACTTTAAAAAGCAGCATGAAAAACATCTTTATTGTTCTGGGGCTTTCAGATTAATTTCTGAGCCAGCATGTTGTTGAGAACTAGATTACGCAGGAACCTATGACTCATCAACTCTTCGGAAAATCTAAACAGGATTTTTCTTCAAATTGCTAATGACGCTTTCGCTTTTTCTGAAGAAAAATAAAATTTCACATCCAGCACATTTACATAGTCATAATCTAATTGGGGGACCAAAAGGTGAAATGGACAACTATGATTGATGTGACAGAACATTTTTCAGAGCATTTCCACAGTGCTGGATACCATAACTCAATTGTGTCATCTTGGGACCTCTAGTGGTATATGTGGTAACGACATCTTCAAATCTTCAGAGCACAGAAAATAGACTTTAACCAAAAATTGTCTCTCTGAATCTGGCCCTGGTCCTGCAAAAACTTGTGCATCTGCTTAATTTTATGCATGCAAGGGGCCTAGTCACTGCACCTGAACTAGATCTGAATACTTCAAAGTTTGGGAAAGGGGTTGGAGGGAAGCGAGTGGGAGTTGCTGCAGCCTAATAAAAAGCCAGAGGTCACTTACAAAATTTGAATCCAGATGGGTTTCAACTCCCACACATAGCTCCGGAGTATGCTGAAGTAACATCTGACCTGGTCCCAGCCCCAGTCTGAATCAGATGACTGTTTAATAGGACTGAGAGAACAAATTTGGGTTAATAAAGCTGTCTAAGCTTCACTTGTAACTTAATCTGAAACAGCTTTTTTTCAGGACTGGAAAAACGTTTTATGTAAGCAACTTGTTTGTCTTAACGTTCACTTGTCTCTGCACTTTCTGGTTTCATCTGGGAACAAACGGAAACAGCAAAATGTTGCAAAATGGTTTTTATTTACAGCTGAGCCAAAACCAAGAATCATTGAATTGAGCCTGTTCTCATAGATTTCCAGCTTTGAATTCTAGATAAAAAGAGTTCAGATAAGCTTGTGTTGAGCTATGATTCTCCAAAGTAAACACATCTGAGTTTCACCCCACACGGCTGTATGCTGCTTTTTGTAAACATGCACCTCACCAGTGGAATCAGCACACTATTGATGGAAGCAGAGCCAAGCCAGTGGCAGTATTTAAGTCTCATTAGAAGAGATTTACCTTTGATGCTGCCTGTCATTTTTAGTATTAAATCATTCAAAAGTAACTAGCCTCACTGAGCTTTTAATATACTTTTACAAAGTGTGAAGGTGGAAAGCATCAAAATATACCTTCCCTGCCCAAACTCCAGGAACTGTCCCTTGTTGCTTTTCTCTTTACCTCTCTAAAAACTCTGTTCTGTAATTGCTGATTTCACAGTTCCTGTTATGTAGATCCCTGTGAGTTGCTGCATATTTCAGATGGGAAAAAGTATTTAACAAAACTCTTCCCTCCAAGATATGTAGGGTGAAATGGTAGCCCTATTAAAATAATTGAGAGTTTTGCCATTGTTATCAGGCCAAGAATTAATCCTTAGAACCTGTAGATTGTGTTGCATGTAGGTTTGAATGTAACACTACAGTGAATAGTCCGTACGTTTAAAAAAAACATTCTGGTAGAAAATAAATGGCAGGGAAGAATGGATTTGAGTAATTGAAAGGTTATAGATAGGGACATTCTGATGATACTGACCACTGTATAATTTAGATTGAATATCCAGGAAAAGTTTCTAAGAGTTAGACCTACTAGACTGTGGAATAATTTCTCAAAGGAAGCAAGAAAGGCTCTGACACTCTAGTCATTTCAAATTAAGCAGGGAAAAATCCTACATTGGCACACTCTGAATGAGATTCCCCTTGTCTCCAGATTCCATTAATTCAGTTTGACAGTGGCAAAGATAGTGAGGGTGAACCTTGACTATTCAATCTGTTTTCTTTGTAATGAAATAAAGGTATTGTAATAACAACATGGGCCCGAGCTCCACTCCAGCTGAAGCCAATACTGAAGTCACTGGGAATTGAGGGTATTCAGCTGCTTTCACAAGGAACAGGTCAGTAGTTTGGTTATACCAAGCCTTGTTTGGTTCACATTCAATTTACTTGGCATCCAATCAGCTATTTAGAAGCATTTGCAGGGCATTAATTTATCAGAGGGGAAGGGTAGGCAGGAGAAAGAGTGAGTGATCACAAGAAGACTACTGACCACTTACCGGATAGTCTCTGTGTAAAATGAACCAGAATGATTAGGTTATAAATTCTTTGGAGGCAAAAAGTATCTTTGTTTGCTTTTGTACAGTATTTAATACACTGATGCCAATTCTGATTGGGACCTTTGGGTGCTGTTGCAATATAAATATTAAATGCATATATCATAGTCAAAGTCAAAGTAAACAATCACTAGTAAAACGTATACCATCTCCTAACTGGAATTAAATATTAGAACAAACTATTGATCTCCACCCAAAAATAAAATGTGGCAGGGCAACATGTGCCCCTCGAGGTTGTTTTTTGGCTTGGGATGTTCATTTCCCCGGCTATTATAACTTGATGCTACCACGGCTTGACAGAATTCTCCAACTAAAGCAAAATGTCCTGATCTGCAGCTTTGGAATGGGGGGGAGGGAACATGTCCCACCCTATACACACCTACACACACCTCAAATCCAACTCAGCAGATATATTTCAATTGTGATACGAACCTTTATCTTGTTTAGATAGCAAAGTGAGTAATGCTGGGAGTAGACCGGGTTGGTTTCCATTTGCTTTTGTCTCCATTTTCTACGCGCAATTGCTGTTCGGATAAAAAGATAACACACCTTCTACAAACCCCTGTGCAGGGAGTTCTGAAGGCTATGATGATGACGCAGCCACTGGCACAGATCCTGCATCGACACTGTTTGCATTAGACATGTTGGCCCCCCAGGGGGGAATTACCGCATGGGTCAACAGGTCCCATGCCCAGGGGCCCACCACAATGCAGGGGCCCTCCTCCCTGCCGGCACTAGGGGAGGAGGGGGAGTGGGGTGGGCCAGCCCAGAGACCAGGATCTGCGCTCCTGCCCCATCCCTGGGCCGGGCACAGCCTGGCTGGTCGGCCCATTGGGGTGGCCAGGCCAATTGGCGCGTGCAGTATGGCTTCTGGAGCAGCCGTCAGGCTACACTGGATGCCACACCCCATGCGCCAGTCGGCCCCACCACCCAGAGGGGCCGAGCAGCCAGACCTTGGCTGGCCTCTGGCCCCAGCCCCCCACCTCCCTGTGCTGGCTCGCCTACACCAGGGCCCTAGGCTGGAAGGGGGGGCAGCCCCAGGCGCAGAGGATGGGGGACATCAGTGGGGGAGGCCCTGATCCACCTCTGTTGACACCGTTACACTAGTGCAGATCTACTGCACCAAGATAAAGTAGAGCTTACAGTGATGTTACTTACTCGTGTAAGATACTGGAGTGAGTTGCACTACGGTGAGCTCCATTTACAGCAAGAATTTACACTGGCATAAGTATATTAATGTAGTTACACCAGTGCAAATACCTCTAACACAGAGTAGATCATAGACCTGGATCTCTTACTATCCCATTACATCCTCCATCCTTTTTATTTTCTTATTAGTTCTACGTTTTTAGCTTTCTAAATGTTTCAGTTGTAAACACCTGATTATTAGCTGAACACACACAGTAAACCACGGCAAACTGGTTTTGAATTAATTTAAGACAAAATAGTCCCAAAGTGAGTTTGATTTTTTGGACTAGACTTTATCCTCAGGCTTCTTAATAAGCTCTTCTCCCCTTTCTGTTTGTCTACACATACATGTTTGTCTGGGTAACGGACACTGGTTCCTTTGTCACCTGGCCTGAATTTGTGCCGTTGTTTAGGAAACAACGGGCTTGGCGTTAAAGGCTGATCCAAAGCCCCAGATAAATGGAAAGATTACCGTAGATTTCAATGGGCTTTGGATCAGGTACAAAATATCCTGAGCATTTTATTCTTGTAGCTCCTTAGGCCTCAGTCCTGTTCCCAATGAAGGCTAGTGGGAGTTCATTGGGGGTAGCCCCTGAATACAACTGCTACCAAGGCCAGTTTAACTAGCAGTCCAGCTTTGAGATTTTCTGTCATGTTTGTACTGGCTGTTTTCAAGGAACTAAAATGAGGAGCAACTCTTCAGTTGAGATCTGATTTTGCTATTGTGTGGGAAAGAAAACTGAAATTAATGCAAAGCTATACTGCTCAGCTCAAATGCTCCACACTCATAGTTTTAAAAGACTTCTGACTGCGTTTTTAACTGGCTAGGGAGTCGGAAAATATTTGCAAAGATCACCTCAACAATGGGACATATCCAACAATCTCTGCGAATGGTAAATGACTTCCACACTGAAGACTGACTGTGGTGTTCATAACGAACAATGAAAGCTAAACAGCCAACCATGATGGAAAGGTGTCTCTTTAGGGGCAGAAGAAAAGCAATCCTTCTCCCAGTCTCTTCTGTGGCTGCTACTATAGCCTAGACAGGAGCAATTCTTCCATCTACTCCACAGGGGCAACAGTGAGCAAATCCACATAGCCAAGGATCAATCTACTTTGCTCCTTACACTCCTCCCCTGAGCTGAGCCTACAGAGGGTAGATGCACAGGAAGCTCTCATGGAGCTCCCCAGTCTTTTTTTCCCACCTGACCAGTGGAAATATATAATTTCCACTGATATCTCAGTCCTCCAAGTCTGGAGGGGACAGAATTTGCCCTCACTTTGGGTGTGATTTAAAGAGACAATAGCAGTAGCTAGACATCTAACTCCCTGAACCTGCACTGGAACTGAAGGGCCTAAGGAGCAACTCTTCATGCAGGCAACCCCACCCAGCCACATCTGCAGGGCATGTGCCAGCTGGAGGTGGAACTTAAAAGGGAGCCAGCCAGCCCGCCAGCTCAGAAGGGGCCTAACAAAGCAGGGAGAGAGACCTACACTGAGAGCTCCTGGGAAAAGGTGCTACAGAAACCTTCTGGAGAAAAAGAGCCTGTTCGCTGAGCCCAAAGGTGCTAGAAGATCAACTCTTACCTTTTTCCTTTACTACTGCAAGGCAAACTATAAGACATTGGCAAGAGTGGGTGATAGGAAGTGGCCAGGAAGGCAGCTTTAAGGAAGTCCTTGATGATGAACATTGGTACCTCTTACAGCACACGCAGAGTCTAGTGGACTTCCCTACCAACCCCCACATGAAAACCCTCACTTCTAGATTATGCCCAGGGGAATCCTTGGAGACCCCTGGCTGGGATTGGACATCCTCAGAGGTCAATACTAGGACCCCATATCATCCATTGAATCTCCCCTCACAGCAGGGAGAAGTAAAAGAGATTGGTGACCTGACTGGAAGATATGGTTAACTCCCATTAAAAAACAGACTGCTACACGGTTTGATGGTGGCCCAAGGAGAAAAATTAGATTCATGATGAACAGGAGCCTGATACCCTAGCCACTGGCTGACAGTACCAGCAAACACCATCCATCACACTCCTACTGAAAATCATACCATTAGCCGATATTTGTGCCTTGGAAACCTCTCCCTTGACCCGTTTTTTACCATGTGGTCTCCTCTTTCTGATATAGATAAAATAAAACCATTGTAATAATACACAGCACCTTCCATGGCAGGATTGCAAAGGACTTAAGCAAGGACAGCGTTAAGTGTTTTATTAAGTTACATGGCTAGAGAGTTAAATCTGTGGAAGTAGGGTATACCATAATTGATCACCCTTGTCATTCCACCTCTTCACTCTAGCTGTCAGCTCCTAGGGTGACGTTATCATAAAGGCTCAAGTGGATTGTGTTTTTCAAAATGTTAAGTCCCATTTTACATCTCAACACAGACGCAGACATTCAAGAGTTCATGGCCTGTGAAAGGGCTCCAACGACATGCAAAGATCAGTTAGGACTCAGGAGACATCAGCAGAGTCAGCCACTCTACCCATGGCAGCATGACAGGAAACTGTCACAGCTGACAAATTCCAGATTTCCCCTCTGTGAACTCCTCTCCCCAGCACCATAACAAACAGTGTCATGGAACCCTGCCCTCAGCAGGGATGAATGAAACATTGCTTAAAAAAAAAAAAAAAAAAACGGGGGGGGGGGGGGGGGAGAAAAGCCAGCAGCAGTCTCTCTCTACAGTACTCCCATCTCACCGCTAAGACATGTAGAGCTGACCTGCTATTGTGTTAGTAACAATGGGAAAGTTTGATAAAGATTCCCCAGCTGCAGACAGGGCCCAGCTCTCCCAGCCCATCTCCATTTCTCAAAACAGGAGTGTGCACTTCTTTTTCATCTTTCAGTAAAAAGGGGCAAGGGAAAGAAAATACAAAAAAAACAACAGTGGACTGGAAAAGAGTGGACTGGAAGGTGCAAAGCTGGTCATATAAAGAGTTATAAAGTATTGTACAAAGTGAATAAACATCTGTGGCCTCCTCCAGAGCTGAGTTCTGCAGAATGCCCAGGGCAGGTTAACCTGGTAGGGAAAGTGCCTTGGTTTTTTTAGTCAGTAACAGTTTATTACTGTCCCATCAACAATGTAATCTAGCCTTGGCTAAACATTATAGCCCTGAGTAAGTGCAAAGATGAACTAAAAGGCTTTTCCGAGTTCAGACCAATATTCTATGAGAGTCTAGTGCACTAACAAGGTGTGTGCATAGACCGAAATATAAAAAACAAAAAACAACATTTAAACAATCATTTCTCCCTTTGTTTCCCTGCCAAGATTTCATCAAAAGCTTCTGTGTTTGTTATTACAATTAAGGATGGTGCAGCAGCACCTAAGGAACACAGGACCACTGCCCTTTCGACGATGACCCCACTGAAAGCTATTAGAAAAGAACCTTGAAAGTCATGTCCTGGAAGAGAAAAGCCTTGGTTTAACATTAGACATTGTTTTCTTAAGAGTATCAAAATACATGGTTTTCTGTTTTCTTTGGCACAATATTGAGCTTTTGGAGTTCCATAAATAAAATTTCCTTCACTTTTAAAAGTTGTCATTCTGACTTTTAGTAATCTGTCAGACAGCATTCAAGTGTTTGCTAGAGCTGTTTGCTTTCTACACAGTCTGATTAGCTGTCCTAACAATATCACTGAACACGTATATAGCATTTTAACCATTAACTAATGAATCCTTAAAACACCTGCATTACAGTAAAGTTGGCTTCTGTTATCAGGGTAATACACCGATCCTAGGGCTTGAACCAAAGCCAGCTGAAATCAACAGGAACAATCTTCCCATTACCTTAGAGGGCCCTGGTACCTGTATGTGAAGGTATATTATAAGTACCACCACCTTGTACACTCATGAATATTTCCCTTTCATTCTGAGATAGATAGCGGCTAGAATACCTACTGATGTTTGGGCAAGTCAGAGAGTTCATTCATAGTTTTTCCTCAACAGCAGCGGAGCAGCTAAGAAGTGGATACAGATTTCATGTTGCACGCATATTTCACACAGTGGCACTCTCCGCTTAATTCTATGGCTTATGGCTGACAGTTAACAAAACGCCATTTCACTGGCACCAGTAACAGAGCAGCAGTTCCCAACCTTTTCTTTTATGTGGACCACGTCAGTGTCATCGAAAGCTTTTGTGAACCACGTTCTAACCGCCAAATGTGCAAAGAGCATCAGTTCATGCTGATGTCACGCAAAAGCGCCACTATTTAAATTCAGAGAACGTTATATTACATAAGGATACACAAGCAATGTAATTACAGTGGTTTATAATTATCGGTGTAACTTAAATCAACTTAACTCTGTAGTGCAGACAAGCCTTAAATCTCAGGGGCAAAATGAATGGTGGCTTTATTTCCTTGTATTATATTCCACCTAGCTCAATCCACTGTATAGCTATGAGTGTGCTTATTACAACTGTTTAGAACCTGGAATTCCTGTTCCACAGAAAATCCTGGAATTGGGGTTTGCTTTTGTTTAAAGAGGAATTTTGAAACAAAAACTCAACTTTTAAAATGTCTTGTGGGAGAGCAATTCCAAACCTTTGATTAGAAAAGTCCAAATGAAATTTTGTTTAGATCTTTTTAAAAATAACCCCCAGACCCTCGGAGCTGCCACTGGTCCAGGGTAAGGCAATGCTGACAATGCAGACTATTACAGAAGGGGTTTTGCATTGCACCGGAGGTAAGGGCACGTCTGCACTACAAACGTACCGTGACACAGCTGCACCAATGCCACTTGGTGAAGACGCTCTAAGCCGATAGGAGATGGCTCTCCCATCAACTTAATAACGCCACCTCTGTGAGAGGGAATAGCTATGACTGCAGGAGACGCTCTCCTGCCGACAGAGTGCCATTTATCCCGGCGCTTAGATCAGTATAACTGTGTTGCTCAGGGGTCTGTATTATTCACGCTCCTGAATGATGAAGTTATACCAAATTAATTGGGTTGTGAAGACCAAGCAGGGGTGTAGCTACGGGTGGGCCCAGGTGGAAAGTGCCCACCTGGTAGGCCAGCAGGCCCACCCACCCCCCACAGCCCCTGGCAGTGGAGCGAGCTACCTGCCGTGACAGTGGGCGGCCCCAGGCAGACAGGCTGCTCCTCCACCCGCAGCTCCAGCCCCATGGCAGCGGCTGGGTTGCCTTTCTCTCCCCCTCCAGTCATATAACCGGAAGCAGGACTGGCCGGGCCCACCCCAAACCCCACCCTGAAGAGTAAGGGGCCCAGCCAGAAAGCAGGGGCTGGCTATGCCCCTGTGACCTAGGCTAAGACTGAGCACCATCATGTTGCACCAGAAGTGAGCCAGCTCACTGTTCTGGAAATTGGATAGGGAGTTTTGTACTGAGACTTACATAAACCGCAAGTGTGAATACCCTTGGTGCCTGGGGGTTTGGAAATCTGGATCCGAATCCTGCCATTAGATTTCTCTTTCATACACTGCTAATTTTAATAGTGTAGACAAGAGCAAAAATGTTCTGTTGGCACAGCTATGTCAGCAAAACCTCCAATGTAGACCAGGCTGCCCTGAAAAAATGTGCAGGCCGGGCTTCCGCAGACCCTGGGGGGCAGGATCAGATTGCACTTCCACAGCCAGCTGGCCCCAGGTTCCCAGCCGGGGCCGGATCCTGCTTCTGCCAGTTAGTGGCGCAGCCCACGGTCAGCAACCAGGGACCGGATCCTGCCACCATTGGCAGTCCCGGCTCAAGACTCAGGGCACTGGCCTGGGGACCTGGGGCTCATGCCCCACACCAACAATACCCGTGGTGCAGACACAGCTGTGCCAACAGGAGAATGCCGTCCATAGGGGTCTGTCTTCTTTAGCACAGGTCGTAAGGGCCTGTGTATTTGGTACAAAGGCTCTGAATCCTCTCTCTGCTACTACTGTGAAATTCCAAGTTGCAATAAAGAAACACTCAGGAAATTCTAGCTGACCATCCAGCTAAGCTATCTGCCAACACCTATTAAAAGATGAAATTCTTTCCCATTGTTTTACCTCTCTGTGAGCGAGCACAAATGCTTTCAATCTGAGCACAGTGGAACTCATAAGGACTCGAGGCAGTTTCTGCGAATGACAACACCCAATTTCAGGTTGTTGTGGGAGCAGCCAGGTGTAAACCAAACAAGCTCCCACTTACTTTAGGGATATGTGGTTGGGATGCTCTTGTAACCTCACAGGAGTCTTCGTGTTTCTCTGCCCCTTACAACAGAAGCAAGAGAGGAGGAGCAGCTGGAGAGTGGGGGCAGGGCTAGAAGCTGAATTCAGAGGGAGGTTGTGATCAGATTGTTGCGATAGCCTGTCCTTACAGACACTTCGAAGTCATTGAACTAGCACAGTTTATAGCACCTGAGGATCTGCCCTCCGTGTTTAGAAATTGTTTTAAGAATCAGAAGAAAATAGATACTTTTAAAATCCAGGACAAAATGCTGCCAGTCTCACACTAAATTCCCACAAGTGCCCAGTAACCCCTGATTTTAATTGGAGATGCAACTGATCTCTTGATTTTTTGCAGCATTGCTAGGAAAGGTAACAATACAGCACTTTTCCATTTTTTTTGTAAACTTACATATGAAAGATGATCTGGCTTAGGCTGGATAAGTATTGAGAGAGGTATTAGTATTTATTCAAAGAAAACCCATTACCTTGGTGAAAAAGTTATTCACAATTCTTTCTTTCATTTCCCATAAACATACTTACAAGCTATTTTCAGTCAGGCCATGAGACTTGGTGACTGATCACATCATAAACAATAAAGAATTAAGAAATGAGACAGTTAAAGGGAATGGCTGTTTGCACTCTCATAGGCTGCAGTGTGTTTGGGACAGTGTTCAATGCATGGCACATCAGCAGTAAATTAGTGAGACAAGATAGTGAGATAATATCTTTTATTGGACCGCCATCTTTTGGTGAAAAGGACAAGCATAATCTTCCACCAAACTCTAAAGCAGGGTTTGGCAATCTTTGCCGGCCCCCATGCCAGCCCGGCCCACCAGGGCGGGGCCAGGGACTCCATCTCCCTAATGGTCCCACCCCAATGCGCGGAGCTCCTGGCCCCTGCTGGCTGCACTCCCCAGCGGGGGAGCGGGGACAGGAGCCCTGTGCACCACAGCTTCTTTTTCCTGTAGGCCCTGCTCCCCAGCGGGGGGTGGCGGGGCCAGCACGGGACAGGAAGCCCACGTGTTGTGGCTTCTTTTTCCTGGCTGGCTGGGCTCCCCAGTGGGGAAGTGTGGCCAGCAGGGGCCTGGAGACACAGCACGTGGCTCTTGTGGCCCCAGGCCCCGCTATGGGGTGGTGCCAGGGGGAGGGGGGAGCCTGAGCGGCGTCATGTGCGGCTCAGGATCGGCCCGGGGGCCAAGTTTGGCACACATGGTGGGGGTTGCTGATCCCTGCTCTAAGCTCAAAAGCTTGTTCCTTCCCCCAACAGAAGTCAGTCCAATAAAAGGTGTTACCTCACCTACCTTGTTGCAGGCATTGGACCAACGTGACTACAAGACTGCAAGCAATAAATGTCTACAGTTGCAAGGGTGTTTGCAAATAGAAATAAGGATAGATATTTCCAAATAAATCAAACAGTGTGCCCAATTCTAATGGGGACAACGTTAACTGAAGAGGGGAAGTGCCCTCTTTGGGATTGCAGCAGTTTAGCTTATTTCACTTCTTAAATTTCAGTGAGTTTTGCTACAAGAAAAAAAAAACTTCAAGGAGTTGTTGTCACAACAAGCTATATAAATCAGTAGCATGCAGAAGAGGATGAATGACTGGTTGCCAACATTGCATACTAAATCTAAAAAAGAGGAACAAAGCAATTAGAAACAGGCTGAAGTGAAAATAGCCATCCCGATCATCGCAGGCATTTATCGTCTATGAAAAGATGAAGGGTCAACAAACACAGACAGAGCAGACTTTGGAGCGGTTTTGGTTTTCCCATGTAGCTTTGAATGCTGTCATGTATTTCTTCTGTTGCAAATAATGGCCCTTTTCATCATCATGAGAACAGGAACAGTGAGACCAAAATGCTTTCCATGCTGGTCAGTGCAAGTCACTAGAGCACTTTTGTTTGGGGCTCTACTTACATTTACTTTCTCCAGAGTGCAGTAATATTTTCCAGCACATTAGAGACTCATGAAACAAAACATGTGGTTCCTTTGGTTCTTTTCCCTTATTATGAGTTGCACAACTATGTTGTTTACAGTTTATTTCCTCTGTTGGGAAATGAACAGCTCAAATGATGGACTACGGCACGCTAGCATCTCAGGCAATTCATCATTGTATCACAGAATCACATGTCCTTCTTACCAGGAAGACGTTGTTTAAATAAAAAGAAAACCATACATCTATTTGCATGTCTATAATAAAAGACAAAGTATGAGAGAGAGAATAGCCCAAAAGCAAAGATATTTGTAACTCCATAGTGGCAACGGAGAATCTTAATGTATAAATCAAGACCCTAGTGTCTCTCTAAGGCCATGCCCAACGTCTGCCAAAGGCAACGAGAAGCTTGTATATTGACCGGAATGGCTTGGGATCAGATTTCAACTGACCTGTGTTTTCCCTTCAAACTGCAGGCTGGAAGTAAAGGCTACAGAAAGACACAAACTAACCTGATTTTAGTAATAGCAAACTTTTTATCTTTTGAAGAGCATGGCCTGGAACAAATGAAGAAATTAAGGGTTTGATCTACAGAGAAGTTCCTATCCCATTTCTCTCATTCATGGGCATAGTACAAAAAACAACCAACCAGTAAACTTTATGTTCATGAAAAATATTGGATTGAAAGAGACTGAAGGTTTCTGTTTCTTCAGAGGACAGGACACCCTGGAGCATGGCAGGGCAAAGCTTTCCTTAATGCCAACATTCCTTAACTCTGAGCCAGAGGGAACAGCTCCAGGGAGAAGAGGTCATGCCTGATTGGGGGAGATTCTCCATGCCTAGTTGGACTCCATCCTTTCTGCTGGGTTTGCCAGAAAAAAGGTGCCATTCTAGTGTCAATCACGATAGTAGTTTCTCAGGATGGAAAATAATCCCCTGGATAGTGATGTGTATGTTATAAACAATGAAAAAATAATGACAAAATTCACAGGGAATATTCAGTGGATTATTTGAATAGTTATTACAGCCTGTAAAGATCAGAATGATTTTGTTCCAGCCCATCCCTGCCATCCAGTAGGAGGTCCAACTTGATTTCCTTAAACTTGCCCTGACACATAAACTAGTAGTGGTGGAACTAGGTTTTCCGTGATTTTGCTGGTTTTTCTGCCATGGTTATTATTCTCTTTGCAGGACTCTGATATAACAATGTCCCCATCCTTTGTAAAAGTGTACATCATCACTACACAATAGCTTTTCAGATGAGGAATCCTAACTCTAATGGCTGTAACTGTCAGAGAGAGACAGCCTTTTCACACTAGCTATTGTTTATATTTGGAAAACTGTCAACACATTTGGCTTGTGTTCCAAATGTCTACAGCACAGATCATAGCTCATTTATGTATCCATTTCAGAGGAATAAAGTGCCAATGATATTGCAAATCTCCTGTCCCTGAAGAGAAAATTATAAAGGACAAGTTCCAGTGGCTTTGCATACAGCTAAAGCAGGGCAGTCACTGATCAGAGAAAATCGATAGGACTCAGGGATAGCTTATCCTCAGCCAACCAGCACACTCTAGCTAAGTATGCTTCTACTCAGTGGATACCACTGTAATCATCCAAGCAGTATATCGTCTGTTCAGGAGTCCATTCGTATATCTAAAATGCAGCTATAATAAAGTACAGTGGGTCCTGACATCAACATCTCTTAAGCATGCAAAAGTAACTTTGAACATGGAAACTTCCCAAGTTGGCATCAGCCATGGTTTGGTTTGCACATGGGCATGCATGTGTCTCTGTCCTGCCCTGCCCGTCAGGTCCATTCTTTTTGAGCAGATTGAAAAGGACCAGTATTTTGCTCTCCGAGGAGCCTGTTAGCATCGCCAAGGCACCGCGGCACGTATTTTTAAAACGTCACTTCAAAAAGCCCAGGTCAATTTTAAACCTTGTGACTTTGTCTGTGTGACCTTTCACTCATCTCTTCCATGTCTTCTGATGTTGGTTCCCACCGCCCTCCCATACCTCAGCTGCTGTGCCGTATTTGTTTCAGTCCATGCTAAATTGTGAGCTGTCTAGAATAGGAGTCCTGTAAATTGATGGCATTCTAAAACAAATACATTAGAGAACGTCAGACTAGGCGCTTGCAAGTAGATATAGCAATAAAGTCACATATACAGCATGGGGCAAATCCTCCACCAGACTCCTGGGCCACCAAAGGCAGAACTTGCGTGATTCGATTACATAAAGTGTGAGAGGATTGGGGAATACTACATTGTAAATAGGAGGGAATTTGGGGAGCTCTAAAAAGGTACTGTACCATCCTGCACAAACCCCAATTACCAAGTCTTTATGTGCGTATGTAGATGGGTGAGAAGTTTTAATGCTGTCTGATGGACTGAGACACCTTTCTTTAAAAGAAAAAAGGGGCTCAACACTCCGGAAGTAACCGTATCTCTGCCCACCCTCACCCCCGAACAATGCAACTTTCAGCTCCAAACTGTTAAACTTAACACAATCTATGTAGGCTTTACAGGGCTTTCTATTCCCTAAGCTCTGCCTTCAAAGTAGGAGATGTTTCTTATTTTGTTTCTCCAACACACAAACATATGATTCTATTCATAACCTCTACCTTGTTAACAGAGGTGCTGCATTCCTAAAAACTCTACTGCAGAATAATTTCTCTGACTTTTAAGTGCTCATTAGTGTTCCCATAGGATGCACAAGCCAAATACATATGCTATATATATTCTATGGATATTAAATATTACCCTATTCAAGATTCTCATATGCTATGTGTTAAGCTATTTAAATAAGTGGGCAGCTGGTGCATTAGAAATGTGTGCCAGTGTGCAGTTACTGGTATTCATTGCTTCATTGTAGTTACACCTGCCACAATAAATATATATACAGCACTCAATCAAATTAATGCCAATAAGAATCAAATCCAAGAGAAGCTATCCAATGCAGCATTATGCTGGGTTATATTAGGGTCCCTGTTAGCAAACAGGGAGCCACATTTACCTAGGAATGCTGTAATATAGCAAAATCCAGAATGCTTGTTCATTCACAGTTCTCTGTTCTCTCACAGTTTTCTACCCCGACAGACAAAGAATGTCAAGCTTCCCAGATACATGGTACCCTGGGTACAGTTGTCAAGCACATCTGTGATCTACAGTGCATCTTTCTGAAATTATTTTGCCACTATCCATTATTTTGCAATGAATATTTAGGTTTGTACAGGTAAAAAGTTGACATTTCTAAAAATGGAAACTGATCTATTCACAGGTTAGATTGGCCATGTTGACTCAACAAGGACCACAACTCTAAAATGGGGAGTGCGATGGAAACTCACTCCCTACTAATTTTATCCCAGCCTCTTTTGCCTGTAGAGGCGTTAATTATTATTTAATACAACATATTGCAGTAGAGCCCCAAGACTATGACCAGGATTCGGAGCCTGGTACTAAACACTGAAGAAAACGCATAGTAAGGGACACCCCCTGCCCTGAAGAGTTTATAATCTAAGAGGAGAAATGACATCCGGAGGATGAAGAGAGAGGTATAATACAACATATACAAAATTTATATACACTTGCTTTGTCATTATTAGAAATATCTAAAGTAAGTGTCAGTAATGCCTATCTGCCTTTCCATCCAGCTATCATTAAAAGGCAGAATTCTTAAAGACATTATGATGGAAGTGACTTCCCTGGAGTAGCTACTCTATGCACGATGGAAATCAAATTGAGTTTGCAAAGCAACCCTGTGAGATGCCCAATATATTTTCAAACCAGTCTGCGGGAAGAGGAAGCTCACGCTTTGAGAATAAAAAGGGCCCACTAAAGATAAATGTAGAAAATTCCATTCACTAATATGAGTACAAGATTTAACTCTTGGTACTTTACCACTTAGTGAGAACCTGGCACATCATGAAAGATTTCATTGAAGAAGGCCTTTGCCACATTTATGGAAATTTCTTTCAAGGGTAGAATGCAGTCTGATGTATCCCTGACTGAGGTCTGTCCTATGGGATGAGAATCCTTTCTAATTTTACATTTGTCAGTTTATGAAGGCTGGCATCTCCAAAATCATCTAGACAGCCTGAAGGAAATCCCCCCAAATAGCCACCTCCTTGCCAGGGAAAAAAGGTTAATGAACATCCAACTTTTCCTGTTCTCTGGTATTATACAGTCAATATAATTCCTATGTTGGGATGCAGCAATGGCCTGTAGATTTGGCTTTTTTAGAAGGTAAAGCAGTGGCAGCCTGGTTCCTAAAAGCTGATCCAGATAATCTATTCTCCTAACCAAATAAAGTCCTGAAATATTCCACTTCCTCCTGTGGCTTCTTTAAAATATTGTACATACAGCCCACAACCTCACCTGTTGGGAAAGTAAATGCAATGATTCAACTACATATTTCCTGTCTTTGCAGCTCCTTCAGTGCTTGTGTGCGTTACCTTGCTGTGCTTACCTTCCATGTAATGGAGTTGCAGGCTGCCAAGGTGAAGGTAACTTTCTCTGTCACCACATTGAATGTGACTTGAAACATGGCTCAGATTCATGGCTCTCAAATGCAGGAGAGGAAGTGTGGGTTAGCGGCATCCACACTGTCTTGCTCCTGTCATGCCGCACTGTACGTTCAGCAAACCCGTAACAGACTGATCAAACCTGAAACAGCTGTAGGAAGCAGCTTTTCCCAGCAGCCTTTCTTCTGTGTCAGAACTAATCAGATTAGCTGGTTTTACCACCTGAGTTGACACTAACCTGTTAGCAGAACAGTTTGGGTGGGGGAAGGGAGCAGAGACCTTGGTAAACAAATCAAATTAGTGTCTCTAGTAAGCAGATGAAGAGAGATTTTTTTGAGATTGCCTTTGCCTCTCCTTTCAGGACTCAAACAGGGTGCTGCTGACAAACACCACACAGTTCTAACTTTGTTTCAGAAGAGCGCAGGGTGAAGAGGGATTTATCTAAACACAGTTTACCTTCATTGTCAGTGTCGTCTGTCTGGTGTTACCAATATCCACCAAAAGAGGAGCTCAAAAAAGTGGCCTGGATGTTGTAGAGAGAAACAAGTCTCTTCACTAACCACGTGCACTGCGTCTGATTCACCGGATTAGGGGAACGGACACGAGCTGAGAGAAGAGGCTAGTAATTATGATTTTCTCTGCCCAGTGTTATTCAACAGGATTCACAGGAGGGCCATATGCATGTGGAGACAGCCAATTCATGATAGGAATACACTTCCAAGTATTTAATCCATCTCTGCTATTTAATATCATATGTGAAAAGATTAGCATTGCAGGAGAAAATACCCAATATCATTTTCTGGTAGAGTTATGATGGAATTTAGACATTTGTTGTCTACTCCTACTCCTACCTGCTCATATGGCTTTAACATGTAATCAAGCCCAGATCTTTGCTGCAGGGAAAAAAATTAAACATTTTATTTAAAAAAGTGGATTTATTTTAAATCTCTACCTGAGGATTAGTAAGAATGATAAAAATGGAAAGCATTCAATATTAAATGTAGGAAAGGGTCAGACCACGAACTCTTTATTCTTGATGGTGAGTAGTTACTCAAATGAGTACTTGCATTGAAATTAAATAATCATACAAGTAACTACTTGCCGGTGGGAGAAAGTGGTTCGCAATCTAACCTTACAAGAAGTTGTTATAATGTTTATTGCTAATTCACTCTGATTTAGAGTGTACGTAAAGACAAAGCTACAATCCTACCAGAGGGAGCGTGGATGGACTGCTGCACCTCAGAACAATCTATGACAGCACTGGAGTCCAGAGACAGTTTTCAAAAGGCAATAAGACTCCATCCCTGAAAGCAGCATAAAGAATCTTATCAAAACAACCTATTGCCCAAGAGCAAAGAGAACCCCCTAAAAACACAAATGAAACAACCTGAACAAAGTAAAACTTCCTGGAACCTGGTAAAAGCAAAGGAGAGAATTCTGTATGAAGTCCACTGCGGACAGGGCCTTGCCGATCTAATGCACCTGTCCAATGCATAGATTCTACAGCCTTGGAGGCTTTAGCAAAATCGACAGCTGGCTAGATACACAGTGGTTGCCATTCTCTGCTTGAATTATGCCAGTAGTGAACTTTTGAAAAGGAAAGGAGCTTCACAATCCTATTAATAACTTATTTACAGAGAGACCAATGTACAGTCAAAGATACTTCTCTCATGCTAATAGTTCAAATTAATTTATTCTAGTTTACTTACATTAATTGATCAATCTAGCTTCTTATGTGGCACTCGGTTACCATGCAAGCAGAGCATCTTCAAAAATTATAAAATACAGAGAAAGATCTTTGCATCTTTCCCTTCTCTGGTTTTACTTTTCTTGAAGATGAATCCATGTGTTCCACATTTCCCCTAAACATGCTGAGGCGCATCTCTTCGCAGAGCGTACTAGATTTCTGATCCACTTCCAAAGTAAGCTGTCTCCCTCATTCATACGTCAATAGCCCTCCATCATTGCGGGTTTGTAAGAACAGGCTAGACCAGGGGTAGACAACCCCTGCACATGTGCCAACAGTGGCATGTGAGCCCATTTGGAGCGGCATGCAGCACCCTCTATGGTGCCACAGAAATTGCCCCTCCTGCCACTGAAAGCCATTCTGGATGGCTTCTTTCAGAGGCAACTAGAGCATGGGGGGTCCCCCGCCATGCCCAGGCCCCAGGCATTCTGTGGAAAGAAGCTGCCTGGAGCAGCTCCCCTCCATGGCATGACACTACCAAGAGGAGCCACTCCAGGCAGCTTCTTTCCAAAGCATGACTGGAGACCCCTGTCCCCACGCACACCGCCAAGAGGAGCCATTGCGAGCATCTTCTTTCCTCATGTGGCTCCTTTCAGTGGCATGCCTGGGAAGCATCTCCCTCTTCCCCCCCCAAACTCCACTCCAGCCATGGCTGCCGCCAAATTTTCAGACGGCCCCCGCTTTTTATCCACCAGAGGGAGCCACCGGCACCAGTTGAGGGTCGAGGAGGAAGGGCCAGCAGGGGGGTCAGCAAAGGTTGCCAACCCCTGGGTTAGACAAAGACCTATCAGGAATGGTCTAGGTATGTTTGGTCCTGCCTCAGCACAGGGAGTTCTATTAGACAACTTCTCAAGGTGCCTTTCAGCCCTGTATTTCCATGATTCTCTGAAATGCACTACTATTATTGGGAGACTCAATGATAGCCACTAATTGTGGCTTACTCCCTCAAGATGCCATCATGCCTTTTGTTCATCCATCACACCTTTGCTCCTCCTCCCTCCCATCCCTACACCGAGAAGACCCTAACATTTATTTTCACAGATGGCAACGTTTTCATGAATGCAGAGAATCAGCCTTTCCACCATCTTGATTTACTTCCACTCTCCTATGTAGATAGGCAGAGGGAACCAAGATATTGAGGTGCTGTCCTGGCACCTGCTCCTCCACCCCCCCTCCCCCATGGGTCAACTGTTATGCCATGTTTGACGATACCTGCACCATTACATTGCTATATTTTGCCCTATTTTTTCAAGCAGATGTGAAAATTTAATGCTGACAATGTTAGAGTAAAGCAACAGACTGTAAACACCAGGGGCCAGATTCAGCCAAGCTTTCTTTGTCTACTGCTGATTGAGCACATCCCCTTAGTCGTACCATCAGCAGGGCTTATCAGGAACCCTTGGTGAATTTGAAAGCTTTCTCTCAGCAAAAGAAAGCCCAAAAGGAGGGCAGGCAGAGGGAACATCGTTTGATATCCTGGGGGAAGGTGTCCTTTATTCAAGCCCAAGGGACCAGTTAAGTGTAAATTACACTTTTCCATGCCAGCTTTGGTGACTCTGACCCCAGAATTCAAATATATGAATAATTTTAGAGATAAGTGTGCATCAAAATATCATGACAACAGATAGTAATTAAGACATCAGTCTACAGTTCTACACCTCTTGGGGAAGAGAAGAAGCAAACCTTTTCAGGCTTCATTTAGTCTTGTGGGCATTGACTGTTGGAGTTTATCTACACAGCAAATTACTGCATGGTAAGCCAGGGTGTGACTCTACGTCACACCAGCTTGCTGGGCAGTAACATCCCACCACAGAGCACTAGAAGTCCCAGAGTACAGCTTGTCATACTCTTACTATGACTTGGAAGTGCAGTACATTAGACCACACACTGGCCCTTTAGATTACTTTAAGAGCATTGTGCAGAGTTTTTAGGCCTGCATCTCTAGTTACACTCAAAGGGAGACAGCAGCCGCACACTCTGAAAATCTACAGTCAAAACCTCCTCACTGAGCATCCCATGCCTTAGGATTTGGTCATTATGTGTTTTAGGAATAAGATCTGAAGTATGTTAGACTTTGTGAACTTTCTATCAGTATAGAGCACTGGTTTGGAAGAAGATGAAAACTCCAAGAGAGAATCTCTTGTGCTATTAAAAATAGGACTTGTTTGCAAGCAAGCTAGAATGTCTGCTTATTATTTATCAGTGGGTTCTGCTCTCATGTACAAGAAATTTCTTCTTCCAAGAAAATGCTTTTGGAATTCAACAGCTCCTTCTGGTGGCCATAAAGGAAATGCTGTCGTGCTGCTTTGCTGACAGTACAATAAAATAGCTGGTTGAGAAGAGTTCATATGACGCTGGACCAGAAAGGGCTAAGCAACTTTGCAAATTGCATGGCCCAGATCTGATCTTTAAAGATATATGAAAAGAAAACATAACAGTAGTGAGGGTCATTCCTTATAACTAGACTAGAGCTTTGATATGCAAGTGTATTGTTGGTAGTTATTTAATGTTGTTTGCATGTATCTTGTTAGACATTAACAATACAGATACACTGCTTTCCTGGCCATTACTGTTGTTTTATTAAGAGGTCAAAAGAGAATATTAACATCTAGATGGACCTGTGCAGTAATAACATCATTTGTCTGTTACTCTGAGGTTTAAATCAACTGTCTGTTAACTGTGTTAATGAAGCTAATTATTGCTGTGCACCTAGGAAATAAAGGTTTTACTTCAGGTACTGTTCTCCACTCGAGGTAATAGCTGTGGACTGCCTTAATAATTTCACAGCTATTGCAGACTGTTTTGTCTGAGGAAGGACTCACTGAGTAAAGATCAAACTGTTGCCTTGTTTCAATAAAAACCCACATGAAGGAGTTACCTGCAAGTGCCCACTTTGCTTCAAAGGAAGCTTCAGGCCTGATCTTTTTTTATCTCAAGTCAGTCCAAGCTTGTCAGGGAAAGTTTGGATTGCAAGTGGGATCATAGCACCAGCCTGGAAACGTCCTGCTAATTCTCATTAGAGAATCTGAACAAACTTTGTATATGGACTATTTAGTCTTCATGTCTCTGAATTGGATTTCTAACAAAGAAGCTCAACAAAGAAGCTCTAGACAAGGACTGATGATCCACAAGCTGTTTGGGTAATTTCAGAGATTTTGCAGTTTAAGAACCTTGCAACTCAGTTATCTCTACTTTGAAACAGACTTATAACTTTATTATCCTCTGTGTATGTATACTGAGCTTTCAACCGTTACTCTTTCCTTTTTTAAAAAATAAATATTAGTTTAGTTAATAAACATTGGCTTTAAACATGTATTTGGATAAGATCTGAGCTATTCATTGACTGGTAATGTGTCCAATCCTTTCGGATTAGCAGAAATTTTTTAAATATGATGTATAAAGATTTTCTGTAATCCCCATCATATTTGACTTGGCTGTCTGGGTGCTACCCAAAAGGGCTGGATAGTTTTAAGGAAACCGTGTTTTGTCTTCTGAATGACCAGTGAGGTGCTTAGAAGCTGTTTGTAGCTGGCTTGGTATATCTTATGGAAGACAAACCACCTTTATTTAGGGCTTCACAATTTGCCTTGTTTATACATTCTCAGCGTGGCTTCCTTGGATGTCTAAGTTACAGTTCATTTCTGTGATCACACGTATGAAATTAGTATCAGTAGTAGCTATGGGGTACACAATAATTATCACAAGCAGTAAAAGTTATGGTTTGAGAAACACACAGGATTACTGAACCTTATAATACCAGTGTATATTTTTCTTCCTCCTCCAACCCTCTATGGCAAAAAGGGACATGTGAAGAAACATGATGGTATGGGGAAAAATGGTGTCACAGATATGGCAAATTCCAGGCAGACCTTATTGTCTTAAGTTTATGCATTATTGTAGACCAGGATTCTATGTAATCACTCTAGAGGGGAGAAGTGACAGATGTAAGACTTAGGCGTTCAGAAGATCATATTGAAAATGTGCCAGTCTCTTATTTGGACAATAAGCGTTAAGTGGATTTGCTGGGGAATCCCTACAGAAAAGTTAATGCTAATTCCCCCACTCTGGTTATGGAAAAATCCAGCCTCTTGAAGCTATTTTATGAGAAGAAGGTTATTGTCTGCTGATTACTTTTTACAGAAGGCCAAGTCAAAGGCCTGAGCTATGTAAGAAATGGCTGATCTGCCCATTATTGGTTCAGATACTGGATCTAAGACTGATTAACTTGTGCAGTTGTGGGTTTTGGGGACTGAAACCTACCAGAGCCCAAGGCTAGAATTGGGATGAGCTCTGGTCAACTTTTTAACATGTGTGTAAGATATTTTATTGTTTTAATACACTTCCCTCTGTAATGCTTTTACCTTAAGAATCAACATGCTTGCTTAGAAGGAACTGTATAGTAATGTACAGATGTGGCAATATACTAGTCAGAGCCCTCAAAGAGAAAGCAAAGTGCACTCACTGGCTTTTAGGCAGTCTGGCATACTGGGCCTATCACAATGTAATCTGGAAGCTGTGGGGCCTTAAATTTCCCAGTCAGGAGGGAATAAGTCATGGTCTCTCCCCAAGAGATGTGAGGGCTGGGAGTTAGAAGTCTAAAGTGGGCATCCTTGGTGGATCAAGGAGGGGGAATGCAGATGCAGTTATCCGGAATCTGTGACAAATGGTACGAGTAGTTAAATCCCCATACTGCAATGAGTCCATGAGAGCGGATCCCTGAGCTCACACAGTGCCTCCATTGAAATCTGAATTGGAATCCACAGTGTTCTGCATGACAGTCTACATGGATGATGCTCATTAGAGGATCAGGGCCTTCGTGTGGTACCTCGGAAGTGAGTCTCAATGTGGGTTTCTGATTTTGTGGAAATGGAGGTTTTGCACATGATCCAACATATGCAAAAAGGGTCTGATGCAAAATTCAGTGACAACTTTCCTTTCATGAAAGGGCTTTGAATGGGAGTCTTTCCTTTCATGAAAGGGCTTTGAATCAGGCCCATAGTGCACCCAGATAGGATGACGATGATGTCGTTACATATCTTTTCATTATTTTAGAGAATAATCAAAATAACAGACTACCGTCTGAGAAGCCCAGCTGCCTTATTTCAGTCTCAGCCTGGCTATGTCTTAATAGAGCTATTGTCATTTTTAGGTTGAAACCTCAAAAGACAATAAAACCCATGCAGAATCCATAGAGGATGCCTTTTATATACAATTCTTTTTAATAAAGTTTTGTTTTTTAAAAAGCCTTTCCCCCAGTAATGAAAGATTCTTTTGGCAACCTTCAACCTTTTCCTCCCACCCCTTCATTAACAAAACTCCCCCCAGTGGTGCTACGAGTGATTTCCTTTCTAAGGCCTGTAGAGGAATTGCTTGATTAGACTCTCTTTTGGGACTTGTCTACACTTACAATGTTGCAACAGTGCGGCTGCAACCAGTACAGCTGTGTAGTTAGTAAAGCTGCTGCCTGCACCAATGAAGAGCTTCTTCTGTCAGCATAGGTTCTTCACCTCTCCCCTTGGCAGTAGTCCTCCCACCGACAAGGTCCTGTCTACATCAGAAATTCACAGAATACCTCAGAGGTGTGGTAGGGGGGCAGTAGCAGGGGAAAGGACTTCCCTCAGACCTTTTAGTTCAGTGGTTAGGGTGTTCACCAGGGATGAGGAAGTCTATTTAAGTCTCTCCTCCAAATTGAGGCAGCGATGGGATTTGAACACGGATCTACCACCTCTTAGGTAAGCACTCACACCATTGGGCTATGAGATATTCCAATAGGAAACTGACTCAATCTCTCCTGTTGACCCACTTTCCCTGTGGATAAATGACCTTTTGCTGGAGTAGGGGGACTGGAGTCAGGGTCTCCCACATCCTGGGTGAGTGCTCTAATCACCAGACTGTGAGAGAAGTCCTCCTCCCCACCTCCATGTTTTGTGCAAACTCACCTGAAAGGCCCCATCCACTAGGCAGTCGCTGAGCACACCTACCAGATCAGGCCCCACTTGTGATTTAGGTGGTCTAAGGCACATCTTCACCTGCTTTGTAAATCACTTTGGGGTTTAAATGGGAGATAGGCACTAGAACACCTAGAGGGAGGCAGCAGAGTTAATGCCCTGAAACGGAAACATAGGTGACGGGAATTTTTACTGCAAAACTTAGGTGCTGAATGAATTTAGGGACCTGCAGGGTTTGGTGGGGGCGGGGAATGGAGAGGGGGAGGGTTGGTGCATTGCAGTGGTGCCAAGCAAAGGAGTTAGGTGTCTAAAATAGGGACACCAGACACCTAACTCCTTTTGTGCATTCAGGCCAAAGTGACTTGCTCCAGGTCACAAAGAAAATCTGTGGCAGACAGAACTTGAGCCCCTATCTCCTGTGTTCCAGTCCAGTGCATCAGTCACAAGACTCTCCTTTTCCCCCTTTTATTTTATATATGAGCAAAGCTGTCTGTCAGAAAAACTTTAGTCGGAAACAAGAAATAAATTACAGGTAGTGTAATGTTCTGAAAAGGTTAACCATGCTACCAGTAGCTGAATTTAGTTTCAGGAAATGACTATGTGCGTTTTAGAAAGATTACTCTGACCCTACAGAGAATTAGAACGTCAAAACATATTTGTTTCACATAATCTAAGATGCAACAATGGGAAATTCTAACCATCTATTTCTACAAATAATTCCTCTCCTTTCACTTTTAACATTTGCAATTTTAACTTCTTCCTTTTGACAGAAATGGGTCTTCATTGTAGTGTTATTTTTCAACTAAAAACCCCATTATGTTCCTTTGAATAGTCGCGTCCAGGAAATTTCTAAGTAACTTATCCATTAACTATGTGTTGTGACATCTTACTGGAGTCTAAGCATGTATGGGTGACGATAAGGTAATTTGGATTGTGCTTCTCAAGGGGGTAAGAAGTGAGCTAGAAACTACAGAGCTAATACTGCCTTATTGGACATGAACACATTTGTCAATGGAGCAGCACACACAAGGTCCTGACCTAGCTGCATCCAAGATTATCCAACAATCAGCTCATCACGTAGCACAAGCCCTTTTCAGAAGCCAACACATACCACAATCTTCACCCTGATCTTTTCCACCAGCTATCACAATTGCTTAAAATCTGCTACATTGCACAACTGCTACTCTTCTGCTTCAGCCCGATATCAACCCATGAAAATCTTTTAAGAACCAACTCTCCCTTCACCTCTGTCCCACTTCCCATGTGCTGCTGCTCCTCTATCTCTAGAGGAGCCAAAGCCTTGAATATCCAGTTATCCCTGTGTCAGGCACCTGCTTACCATTTGTTCCCACACACATATCTGAGGTCACACCCCCAAGAGGGGCTGCAGGACTTCGGAGGGACTGAAATAGCTCTGGAGAAAAGCCTTTCTGAATCTTTATTTTGTCTATGTTGGAAGTTTCTAGAGCCTGTATGTTCCAGGGAAGGCAGCAAGTGACTTTTCTTAAAGTAGTTCAAGTTTGAGAGGCTAATATTTGTGACAAGAACTCTCTCATGTTAAGAGAAGTCAAAGTGCCGTTGAGCACTATAAAACAGGGTTGAGCCACAGATTGAGCAGGCCTTACCTGAAGGGCAGTCCAGCTTTAGAAAGAACAGGAGTACAGAAGATGAGGTCCCTGCAGCCACAGACTATACTGAAGCAGCCTTTGAGTCCAACCAAAAACATAGTGCCCTATTCATGAACCTCTCCTCAGCCTACAACACTGTCTGGCTTAGTGACCTTCTCTTGGCTTCATGACCATCAAAAGACATATGTAATATATGAAATCATCACTAACTGCTGCTACCACATGACGATCAATGGACAGCTCAGTTAGTCAAGGCTTGTCAAAATTGGTGTCCCTCCAGGGTCAGTCTTGTCCCCTGCACTCTTCAACCACTATACTGCTGACCTTTCACATACATCAGGCATGAAACTCGCATATGTTGACGACATGATCATTCTGTACTCCAGCAAGTCCTTTGAGGACACCCAACAGATCTTCAAAAGGGACAGCCCAGCAACACGGACCTATTGTCATCAGTGGCAGCTTCACTTTAACATTCAAAAAACCCTCGCACCTGAACAACAGGAAAGCAAATAAAGAATTCATCACCCAACTCAACAGATCGTCCCTGCCATTCTCAAGCACCCCAACTTACCTAGGGGAAAAGCTGGACAGAACCTCTTCTTTCCACCATCATATCAATGGACCAATAGCAAGAGTGGCAGCCTGGGTCAACCTACTGCAGAGGAGTTATGACTGGGGTGTGGATTTCACAACCCTGCACTCTGCTGTGCTGGCACTTGTGTATGCCCCAGCAGAATACTGTGTGTCTGCTTGGAGCAGGAGACATTCACCTAGGCTGGATACACATATCAATGCTGCCCTTCTCATTATCAGTGGATGCGTACACCCCACACCTTCTTATGAATTACCCATTCTCTGCGCTGTTCCACTCCAGCACCTGAGATGGCTAATTGCAACCAGGCAGACAGTGTTCAAAGCTGCTAACAGCCTTCTCCACCTCCTTCATGAAAGGATCCTCCAGCCTCCGCCAGCTCAGTGCCTCAGGAGCCATAGACCTTTCATGACTGGCTCAGGCCTTCATTCAGGCAGACAAAGGCTAAAAGCCAGAGTGAGTGGATCATGAGCTACTGGAGGAAGGAACAACACCCTGGCAGACGACACAACTGCCTCCCATCTCCACCTCACTCACTGGCTGCAGCCTGCCATGAAATGAGTGGACCCACTTAAACCACCTAGGGACTGGTGTTAGGCCCTTTAACTCCTGCATGTATAGCTTCTGCTACTGCAACCTGCGAGTGTAGAGAAATACCAACAAAGGGCTATCTCATGGAGGAATACCCTGTACACCTCCTTGAAGGAGGATGGGTCTCCCTCAATCTCCTGACCAACAACACATTGGAAGGGCTGAGGTTGGCCACATACAATTGCTGAATAAAGGCTCGAATGGAACTCTACACCACATGCAAGAAGAAGAAGGTGGCCGTGACTGTGCGTCTCCAGGCAGGATAGCACAGACCAGCCATTTGTATGAACAGGGCCACTCTCCCTGTACAAACAAGGAGTCCTGTGTCACTTTTAAAGACAAACACATTTATTTATTGCAAGAGCTTCCATAGGAGAAAATCCCACTTCATCAGCTGCTTGAAGATAGGGATGAAGTGGGATTTTTTCCCATGAAAGCTCATGTGATAACTAAATTTGTTAGTCTTTAAAAGTGACACGGGACTTCTTGTTTGTTTTGCTGAACTAGACTAACACGGCTACCCCACTAGAACTTGTGTCTCTGTATACATAGCAGACAGCCAAACTATGCTCCCCAGCTGCAAGTTAGCTTGAATATTCATCAGGTGGGAAACTGCAGATGCTACAAGTAGCAGTTCAGCTCTTCCTGGTGTCCCTAGCCCACATCATAGGGTTAGCTACTCCAGAGCACTCAGAAGCTATGAAAAATCAAAGGGAGAGGACAGATCTCTCCAGGCACAATTTCACTACTGCTAGGGTAAAAGCCTTATCCCCCATAGCTCCTATCAGCTGGAAGAGCTTCCTCTCTGCGTCCTCAAGCCACAATCTATTTTCAAATCTCATCAGAAAGGAGAACCGGTTGGAAATTCCCTAACATTCTCTAACAGAGAATGTCAATTCATCCTAATTCATTGCGATGGCTGGCTTTTGATGGAGGTCTGATGAAAAGAAGACAGGGCTCAAATTGACCTCTGCTTGCCTTGCTCATTTGCTGGACTGTCGAAGAGCTGAGAGCCTGCTCCTGAGATTTTAAGTTTCCAACCTTTTCTGTTGTTCACTTGGTGGGCTTCTATGGAACAGAACTTCCAGGCTCCTCCTGGCATGACAAAAGGGAGCCAGGAATCTGGAAGATCTGGGGGCACCTGCTCCAAATCTCCCAGCTCCTCAGCAGTCCTGGGTTAGGGATCGGGACTTGGGGGTCTGAGTAGGAGTCAGGTAGTGGGAAACAGAGCTGAGGATCAGAACCAAGATGCCAGAGCCAAGGGCCAAAGCAGAGTCAGAGCTAAGAATCAGAAGCAGAGACTGTGGCTAAATGCCAGGGCCAAGGTCAAAGCTGGAATCAGAGGAGAGGAGCAGGGAATCAGGAACACAGAAGGAATCAGGGACAAGTCAGATAAGTAGGGCTCAGGAGTCAAGCAAGAAGGCAGGGTCCAAAACAGAATCCAGCCAGGAACTCACCCAGTTGCACTGACAAACTTCCTGTACCGCTTTCTGGCTTAAATAGCGCAGACCAAGCAACAGACGGGCAGGCACTGCTCCCGTCAGAACTGCTGTTGGCAGTGGGGCTTGGGTTCCGTTAGCCATTCAGCCCAGCAGCTATTCACAAACTGCCGGATGGCAGCTGGAATACAAGGGTGCCTGGTGATCTATGAACCCGGGTTCAAGACATGGATCCTCGCTCCCAAGGCCTCGTGGCTCCATGGCAGTCAGCTGACTGCCCCAGTGTCACAGACCCAGGCCTGTCCCTTTGATGGAGAACTTTACACTTTGGAATGAAAACAAAAAGTTTCAGAAACACCATTTCAACCCCCCCCCCCCCCCCCAAATGCAATTACCTTTCCCTGCAGAGCTCTAACACAAAGCATTTCTTCTCCTGTGCCTCCTAACCTCTCGGAAACTGTTACATAAATCCCCTGGCAGAGCACGTGGGGATACAGCTCAAATGAAAAATGCTATCCTAAATATAACTGCATGGTACATGTACCACTTCAAGCTACACCTTGCAGCTCACACCACACACTGCACTGACCAACTCATGTGACTAAAATATAAATAATTTCACAGTGTTCCAGGTTCCCTTGCTGTTCTGTGCTGTGTTTGCTCCTTTCTATTGTGCCTGCTGGGTCTCTTTCACAATTCTCACCCCTGCATTCTGCTGTGCTGGGCTCGGTGACACCTTTCACAGTTTTTACTATCAGGCACATGATTCCACAGATATGAAGTTTCCAGTGCAAGACAACAATGTGCTGTTAATATGATGTGCCCAGGCAGGGCCAGTCACAGTAAAAACAAGATGGTACATTTCACTGATGAGCCAAAGTTGGGCCAGGGGCTGATTCTGCTCTCTTACACCAATATTTGTTAGAGAGTTACATCTCTAGAGAATCCCTAAAGGGTGTGGATCTTTGTCTCAGGAAAGAACTCTAAGAGTTCAGGGTGTGTGTGTGCTTCCTGCCAGAGGAGACAGTGAAACCAGTTTGTTCCAGCTGCAGAAGTGGAGCTGTCTCTATGCCCATTTCTAACAGGTTGTAGACATAGGTGTCTAACGAACAGAAGAGTGAAGTTCTGGAATAGCCTTCTGAGGTGACCAGTGAGGGCAAAAAACCTGGCTGGCTTCAAAACTGAGCTGGATACATTTATGAAGGAGATGGTGTGACGGGACAGCCTAATTTGGCAATTAACTGACCTTTGACTACTAGAGGTAAATATGCCAATGGCCTGTGATGGGATGTTAGATGGGTGGGCTCTGTGCTGGTGCAGATAATTCTTTTTTGAGTGTCTACTTGGTGAGTCTTGCCCACATGCTCAGGGATTACCTCCTCACCATCTTTGGGGTCAGGAGGGGATTTTTCCCCTAAGGCAGACTGGCAGGGGCCTTGGAGTTGTTCCGCATCCTCTGTAGCGTGGGGTATGCCACTTGCTGGGGCTTTCTCTGTACCTTGAAGTCTTTAATCCATGGCTTGGGGACTTCAATGACTCAATCATAGGTTAGGTGTCTTGCACGAGTGGATGGGAGTTCTGTGGTCTGAATTGTGCACAAGGTTAGACTAGATGATCATATTGGTCCTGTCTGACCTTCGAATCTATGAATCTATGTTCTGTTTAGTGAGCCTGTGCCTTTGACATCACTCTGGGCACTGCCTGCTTGCACTAATCCATCAATAGGAAGACTGTGAGGTCAAGTAATAGCACATCAGGAGTAACTGCACTATAGGCAAAGGAGTTACACTACTGTATGAGAGCTCAGAATCATGCCTGAAATTAGTTGCCATTTGCCCAGTAATTTTGGCATATTGCTCCTTCCCATTTATTTGCAAGACCAAAATAATTACCTATGCAATTGGGCTGCAGCACATTTGTTTAATCTGACAATTGGTCCTCCCATTAGTCCTTTATATTGGCCACCCCAAAATAGAGTCAACTCCCAACATTTGAAGCAAGGTACGGGCAAGATAGCAAAATGTTGTGAGGTGTACTTGTCTTGTAAGCAAGTTTTGTAGGATGCACAATTGGTCCAATTAAAATTAGGACTATGTCAGAACATGGGCACTACAAACATCCCTAGATCAGCAGAATACACACAGGAACATTTGAACAATTGTATAACTTTCAGGGCATGTGTCGGCCCTAACTAATGCCTGTTCAAATGCCACACATAACAGAAACACATGGCATTAAAAATGAGCTTTACCCTTACAAACTCTGAAGCTGTTGCATCTACAGAGCAGAACAATAGGTCTCTCGGTCCTTCATTTACGTGGCTACTGCCGGATCACATTTTCTTTAAAGCCCAGTGACTTTAAAAAAGGCTTTTACATACACTACTATGAGAATGTGTGTATATGAAATTCACCTTTCATAATCACCTAATATTGACACTTGTACTACTGAAGGTTTGTTAGTTCAGTGGAAGGATTCACATATATCCACATGCACAGCATACAAAAACAAACACTAATGGGATTAATTCAGTCAAGATAATTCAGCTGAAAAAACACGCAGTCAGGCTTGTCTCAGAGTTTTCTGTTAAGTTACATTACCATGTGAGTTACGCAACAAGAACTTACTTACACTGTAAGAAACATTTTGGCTCCTAAATAAATGATCTGGATACCATTTTTTAAAAAGATGTTGACTATGTTAACAAGATGGCAATAAACAGAAAACCTCATAGAGAAGTGGATAGAGTTGGGAGTTCTCTCTCCAGTTAATGTTAGAGAACAGATTTGTGCTTGCTCTCAAACTGCTCTAAACTGGAGATACAAGTCCACAGAGAGTGCACATTAATGCAAGCCTGGCTGACTGCACAGCATTCACTGCCTTCATTTCACATTTGCAAAATTAACATATGCTCTAAAATTTCTGTTTCCATTGGCCTGGGTTTTAATCTGCATTTTGAAAAGACTCAAGCATAAAGATGCCAGGTTTAAGTGAATTCACTATTCTCAAGGCACATTTTGCATATCTCCAAGTTCTATAAAAGCATGTTTTCTGTCAAGGCAGCAGGATAAGTATCACATGGGAAAAGATGAACGGTTCTTACCAAGCTGGGAGTGCTGACAGCTCTCATAGACAAACTCTGGGAAGAGAAGAAAGAAACAAGTCAATATATTATGGGGAGACAGTGTATTAACTAAAGCAGAAGGCCTCAGCCAGCACCTCTTAATCCCACAAAATCTCTATGTGGCCTCAATAGCAGACCTTTACAAGGAAAACTCTATATTCAAGAGATCTACTTATAACTTAATCACAGAAGTTAAGGAAGACAAATATCTAATAGATCATTTAGTCCATCTGCTGCCAGTACAAGATTGTTTCCTTTGTCCAGGCTAAATTTTAAGAGCGCCTAGAGTTGGAGTTTTCCCCACTTCCCTTGGCAGATTATCGCACAGCCTTGTACATCATAACAAAGAATAGGATCTGTGTAAACTGAGACTCACTTGATGTCTAAATAGGATACCCACATCCATGCCTGAGTACTCAAGTCAGCACACAAGCAGGTACAACTCACATTTGCAAGCCCAAATGCAGGATTTGGAAGTTAGAAATAACCGAGATCTCTGTGTTATAAGGAAGCTAGTGCAGATCTCTTGCATAATTTTGCAAATTCTGTCACTGATAAATGTGACTCAGTGATTCCTCTGAGGTACTGAGAGCCCTTAACTCTTATTGATCTCAGTGGGAATTATGGACGTTCAGCACCAGGAAAGCATTTGAAAATTTCAGAAGTAGTTTCTGGTTTTGGCAGTCCAGCATGAGACACTTTGGGGTTGAGTTGCAGAGGTGCTGAGTACCTGCAGCTCCTACTGACAACAGTTGCTATTGCAAGTGCTTAGCAAGTCTGAAAATCAGGTCCAAGTTGCCTGAAGCTTGGTCCCAAAAACAGAGGAACCCAAAATTGGAGGCCACTTTTAACTCCACTGACTTTATTGTGAAACCTTTGAAAATCAGTTAGACCCAATGTTTAAGATTGTCCATTAAACTGGGGTGCCTCAATTTCTGGGTGGCTCACATTTAGTACCCCAAAACCCAGAGGCATCCAAAATAAGTGAACTCTTTTCAAAACGTTGGTCTGAACCTCTCTAGATCTAAATTTGATCTTCTGTATGGCATTTACCCTCCTCAAAAGGGGGGCTCAGGATTAACTGGAAAGTGCTTTGAGATCCTCTGTTGAAGAAAGCTGTGTAAGTGCAAAATATTACTGTTCAAACTCAAGTGGAGTTCTCTTTGTTGTACCTGATAAGAAATTAAACTAAAGGCTGCAATTTATTTTTCATATAAATGCATTTTTCAGTAGAAAAACAGTTATTAAATTCACAACTGTCATTTATTCCCCATCCCAATTCTTCTACCTTGAAGGTTTTTGTTTTTCATTTTGATACTAGCGTTGAATAAAATGTCTCTTAAAACAATGTGTCATTTCCAACCTCAGTATAACTCTTGATTTCAGTGGGAAGGGGAAGGTAAATTTTGACTCACTATCTTTAATTGTTTGTAAAATAAAAAACAGTAGCACATTAAAGCATAGTTTGTGAGCAACCTGGAAAAAACAACCACCTTGTATCAGCACACAGTCAAGCTGGTTTGAACAAAGATCATCAGGCTGTGAAATGCTTAAAAATTGCTTTGAATCTGTGTTTCTGATTCCAAGTGCCTAATTAATGTGTTATATAACAAAGGTTTGGATTTACAGATGTCACTACCACGCTAAGTATTTCCTGTCTTTCAAAAGGTTTATATCAGAAAACATCACCAAAAAGTTGAAGAATTTCTGAGAGAAATGAATGTTGTCCCAAATACAGAAGTGACTGAATGGGGTTCTGTTGAATTCTCGGAGTCATGCCGGCTGGCACAGGCAGTGACAGAGCAGAGAAAAATGACTGGGGATTGGAATTAGAAGTTTAACTTGCAAGTTAGGATGCTTTTCAAAAAGGTGGCATTTTTCTGAAAGTTCTTTTCTGTACTACTCTCAGTTAATTGGGTAAGTGGAGAAAGAACTCAAGTGTCAATTAGAAGAATGCTGGCCAGGTGCTTGCCATAAGATCTTAAAATATATTTTCATTGTGGTTAATGTTAAGCTTACTGGGAGCGTGAAACTGGAATCATACTATATATAAGTAAGAGCAAAGAAGAACATACTGACTTAATATTGGAGAGTTGCTCATGAGTTCAGGACTGCTCATATGGATTCTTTTATTTAGATGAGGCATTTCTTCATCCAATGAATTACAATCCAAATCCCCAATCTCATAAAATGACTTCCAATAAACAGATTTTAGCACTCTGCAGAGCTCTAGTCACATCCAGGCACTCATGGCATGGACTGCAGGACTTGGACCTATGAACTAAGCCTGCAGACTCTTACTCACAGAGGTAGCTCCTCCTCACTGACTTCAACAAACCTTGAAGGCACTCTGCATCTCACAGGATTGAGCGCTAGCTCTTGTAACACAGTCTTTCCAATTCTCTGGTCTGAGTCATATGTATTTGTATGTCTTGTATAAAGTCTCTAATCCTACTTCCACTAAGTCAGCTGCAGAAATTTCATTTACTTTCACCATTAATTTAATTGTCACACAGACTCTCACCTTGTGAATTACAGTGAAAAATACACTCACAAAAAGAGGCTGAGTGACTGTACCTCGGGTACAAGGTAGTGTATCTTATTTTGTTTAGTCAACATACATAACTGATGTACAAACTGGGAAACATCCATAATGAATACTTAGCATTTTTCAAATAATCAGCCCTTGCATGGATGTAAAAATTAGTCCAGCTTGTTTTCAAGCTATTTTAAAGGGCATCCTGGCAAGTGGATCGCAGATGGTATAACTGAATGTATGAAAAACATAGAATTTTAACATCCAGTTGTGATTCACTGCTAAACAAAATAGATTTTTTTACAAAATAAGAACAAAAATATTGAAATATCCTCTGACTTTCAGCTAGAATCTATACAGAAACTCATTTGATGGACCAAACCGTAACTTGTCTTCTTTTCTTTTCTCAGCTCAATTGAATAAGACATGAAAATCCCCAGATACTGCAATATAGTAGAAACAGAGGGACATTGACTTGTGCACCACTTTATATTTTCAATAGCATCAGCAGGGACATGAACACCAGGTTTCGGTATCAGGAAGAACTTGGCAAACTTTGTCTAGGGTTTGGCATTATGAATAAGCATGACCTTATCAGAAATGAGTCTGTTCACTGTGACTCTTGTACCTTTTATTGGTCAAATCTATAATATAGATTACTGGTCAATACATGACACTAGGTGGATTTCTCCTTTTATGTCACAAGAGTGGATTGCATCCAGTATATGGACAATGACACAGCTGTTTCCCATCACACATCTACAGCTCCTTGCCTGTGAGCTAGCAGCCACCAGGTTTCTGTGCCAGACACAGACAGATGTTAGTTATAACAAATACTAATAAACAATGGAACTGGTAGAGCCAGAACAGAGGCGGCCTTTGGCTATGGTATGGTATGATGTGGTATACCTTGACTTTAGCAAGGCTTTTGATACGTTTTCCCACAGCATTCTCGTCGGCAAGTTAAGGAAATATGGGTTGGATGAGTGGACTGTAAGGTGGATTGAAAACTGGCTACATCAACGGTCTCAGCGGGTAGGAATCAATGGCTCAATGTCTGGTTGGCAACCGGTAACGAGTGGAGTGCCCCAGGGGTCGGTCCTGGGGCCGGTTCTATTCAACATCTTCATTAATGATCTTGATGATAGAATAGACTGTGTGCTTAGTAAGTTCGCAGATGACACCAAGTTTGGGGGCATGGTAGATACTCTGGAGGGCAGGGACAGGATCCAGGGAGACTTGGACAAATTGGAACACTGGGCCGAAAGAAACCTCATGGAGGTTCAACAAAGACAAGTGCAAAGTCCTGCACTTAGGACGAAAAAATCCCATGCACTGCTACAGGCTGGGGACCGATCGGCTAAGTAGCAGCGCTGTAGAAAAAGACCTGGGGGTTATGGTGGACGGGAAGATGAATATGAGCCAACAGTGTGCCCTTGTTGCCAAAAAGGCCAATGGCATATTAGGCTGCATCAGTAGGAGTATTGCCAGCAGATCGAGGGATGTGATAATTCCCCTCTATTCGACACTGCTCAGGCCACATCTGGAATACTGTGTCCAGTTTTGGGCCCCCCACTACAGAAAGAATGTGGACAAATTAGAAAGAGTCCAGCGGAGGGCAACAAAAATGATTAGGGGGCTGGGGCACATGACTTATGAGGAGAGACTGAAGGAACTAGGCTTATTTAGTCTACAGAAGAGAAGACTGAGGGGAGATTTGATAGCAACCTTCAACTACTTGAAGGGTTGCTCGAAAGAGGAGGGAGCTAGGCTGTTCTCGAGGGTAACAGAGGACAGAACAAGGAGCAATGGTCTCAAATTACAGCTGGGGAGGTCAAGGTTGGATATTAGGAAAAACTTTCTCACTAGGAGGGTGGTGAAGCATTGGAATGGGTTACCTAGGGAGGTGGTGGAATCTCCATCTTTGGAGGTTTTTAAGTCCCAGTTAGACAAAACCCTGGGGTGATTTAGTGGGAGTGGTCCTGCTTTTTAGCAGGGGTTTGGACTAGATGACCTCGTGAGGTCCCTTCCAACCCTATTGTTCTATGATTCTATTGGGGTCCCTAAGCAAAGGCCCATTGTGGGGCCCCCATAGGCCTGTGAGGGCCCCCTATAGGCTCATGGGGGCTCCCCTCTGTGGCCCTGCTCCCCTTGCCACCAGCCCTCCCTCGCCACCCCGCCCACCCCCCTCCAGCCCCAGCTCCTCACCATGTGGCCCCGGCCCGCTGAGCCAGCTCCTCCTTCTGCTACTGACTGAGGCAGATGCGGCTTTTGGGATAAGCAAAGCAGGTGATGGGGCCCCTTACTGCTTGGGGCCCTAGGCGTGCGCCTGCTTCGCCTACCCCAAAAGCTGCTTCTGAGCCAGAATGACAAGCAGGGGAATAGGGAAGCAATTATTGGAGTCTATTAAACCATTCATGAGTTTGAACAGTCAAGGTTAATTTCCCCCAAGTCAGATCCTTTGCTCTATGCAATACGTACCTGCCAGTTGCCACACTAGGGCAGTAATCAAGCTGCTTCTTAGTTTAGAAGTAAGCTAGGCTAATGAAATAATAGGCCTTACAGCAAAAGTGACTTCTCAATAGTCTCTCATAGCGTATGATCCATATTTCTCACCATGATGCTTCATGCTTCTTTGTTGACACTGGCTAAGAAGCCAAGCTTGGGATCCGAAATCTGCATTAGGGAGGGGTGATTTCTCATGCCCATCTGCCATAATTGTTTATCCCTGAGATGGAAGGCTTAGGGTCACCGCAGAAGATCCAATCCATTCCCTGCAATGGTGGAGAGGCTGACTTGGCACGCACCAGATCCAGGCAAGCAGTTGCCCTGTTACCCTTTATAGCGAAGTTAAACTGAGGCATGAACGCTGCTTCAAAGCCAAAATACGTACACAGTCACAAGGGAGGGGACACAATGCTCACCAGATTCAAAGAATGACATTTAAGATATAAAAATAGCCAGGGTGGGTCAGACCAAATGTCCATCTAACCCAGTAACCTATCTTTCAACAATGGCCAATGCCAGCTGCTTCAGCGGGAATGAACAGAACAGGATCCTATACAGATGTAAGCTGTATATGAATACATATGAGAGTGCACTTTTGCCAACAGATAGCGCTACCACTGATATAAAATGGAAGTAGGATAGGGTCCCTACTTTGTATCTTCTTTGGGCCAGGGACCTTGGCTTCTTGTATTTGTCTGTAAAATATCATGTACATCCATGGCACTGCGGAGAGAACCGTAGATCTCCTCTTGTAGGTTACTTTCTCTCTTGTAAAAATAAAATTCCTTCTCAGAGGAATTTATGAGATTCAGCAGGAAATCCCAAATGTCTGCTTTATACCCCATTCCTTCCTGCATCCAGAGTACAGAGATTTCAGAGTATATAAACACAAGAACTGACTTTTCTGTGGGTACCACAATGATTGTTTTCTTTTGAAAACAATAGCTGGTTTGCCTTGTGCATGTGGGTAGTTAAATATATGCTACAAGCTCAGGTCACATTTGCTCACATCAAATAGCTCACATGACCTCAGGCCAACCTTGACGTTTACAGCAAAATGGAACATTTATATAACAGGCAGAGCAGCCAGTCCATGGATTAATGTCCCCAAAAGAACAAAATTATTTACTCTTAAATAAGCACACTGGAACTAGCCTGTTGAACTAAACTACTGTATTCTTTGCAGTGGTGGGGAATAATAGAAACCATATAAAACAGCACAGTCACATACTTAAGAGATTCTGGTATTTTTCTTCCATATGATGGCCACAATCTTGACCACTCTACCAGAGAGGTCCACAGCTGAAAGCATAAATCTCTATACTTCATCTTAGGACCTAAGATTTGTAGGTGTAATAAACCCATATCCCACATGAAACAAACCAGTTATTTCTAGAAAACCAAGAGGAAAAACTATGGGCTTGTTACAGGAATGAGATCCGTGGGGATGGACCAAAGTCTGCTCAGGTGGATCACTTTTCAGGATTGGGACCTATTTGAACAATACCAGCATGGAAAGGGATAGCCAATTAAAGCAATTTTACTTCAAAAACAGCCTGTTCAGCTGCCAGTGTGTATCTTTAGGGAATGTTGAGCAGTGCACAGATATCTGTTTTCTTTCTAAAAGAGACAAATAGTTTCCATTCAATCATGTTTACAATATTTGAGAAAGAAAATTCAATGTTAATCAGAGCAAGAGAATAATTCATAGTGAATAATTTGTCTGATATTGCTTCTTTTCCTGTTTACGAGAAAATCATGAAATTTTCTATCCTCAGAGAAATTACTCAAGAGCTCCTCCATATGAATAGGTCAGCTACAATTTATTATGAATATTTGATATTCAATCTTCAACATTCATACTGGTAATTGTTTCTGTTAACTGTAAAGCATGAATTTCAAATTCTGAAGAATACAGTTAAATACCGTATACAATTTGATTCAAGTTGCTTTTTCCAAATAATCAAACAAAGTTTTATTATTTTGAATCTTCAAGTATATTTAGACAGCAAACACATTGTGAACAAAGACATCAAAAGTGTTTGATTTTTGAATAAATATTTGCAGGAACTAACCACCATTGTTCACTCAGCTCTGATATTAATACTCTCTATATTAATATATACTTTATAAATATTTACAAAAGGACATTTGAAAATGTATTTGAATCAAAATAGAGAATATGTTCAATTATACCTTACATTTGTATAATTTTACTTTCTTCTTTGAAAGCAAAACCGGGTCATATATCCCAAACTCGTTCACTGAGCACAGGAAGCCAAGCACGTTTAAAGGGGCTGACCAGGCCCTGGAAGGAACTAAGCCTGGAGGCAACAGAATAAAATGGCCTCACTCTAGGGTTCTAAAGGGTTTAGAAATTCAAGGCAGATTATTAAGATACACAGAGTATAAGGTGGTGTGTGTGGGTGTGCCTGAGACAAACTGGGAAACATACCATATAATTTGACCTCAAGAAAGAAATCGAAATCTGAAAAGTTGCTCCCGCCTCATCCAGGAATTATTGCAGAATTTATGTGGGATTTTCCTCAGTGGACCAATTAGAAAAGTAGAGGAAGACAATAAATGCCAGTGATTAAATCTTGGCCCACTGAAGTCAGCTGCAAAACTCCCATTGAATAAATGGAGACATAATTTCACATCAAGAACACGGAGGGGGTGGGGTAAGGGGGACACATACACACTGTCCCCCTTCTTCTTTTGGATTTTTTAGTTAAAAGGTAAATTAAGGTTCCACAGATTTCAGTAAAGTTCATAATTAACTTAAACTGCTATATTCAGGTGATTGTTGTCCATACCATACTGCATCATGGGGAAGAGATAACATTATTATATGGTACAGTTAGACTTGAATTAAGCGGTGGGAGGGGGAGAGGTGGGGAATAGATTTGAGCCTTCAGGTTAACTCAGATAAGATGTCACAGCTGTCTAAGGTCTTAGCTTTTTGTAAAGAAAAAAAACATTAAAAGGAATTCCTCACTCAGCAGTCATACAGATGTTCCTGCTTGGTTAACGTTTAAATACATCTGGAGACCTAGCATTAATATTTTTGTTCTGCAAACTCTCTCCATACCAGGGCATCATTGTGACGGCTGCAGCTTACTATTTACATTCTCCTTCCCACTACACTAACAGTAACATAGGCAGAGCTGGTAGCCTACAGTTCAGATTGCCTGACATTTCCCCTTATGAAGTCCCTATGTTCAGTTGCTCATCTCTTTGCCAACCTTTACATATTCAGGCTGGAGTTCTCTATGCTGGTTGTCTGCCTCAGGCCAAATCTTTCTGGGAAGTTTCAGCTAAAATGGTTGAGCCTTTTTTTCAGAATGAGATTAGGTGACAATACACAGTTTCTACCATGGGCAAAATAATCTTATAACTATTTCATTGAAACGCTCTTGCAACAGCATGCTTTGGAGCGGGGATTTGTAATGATTTGGTAGGAAAGATGCAGGAAGTCCTCAACAGAATATCCCATAGCTCAGTACTCTCCTGAGAAGTGTGCAGACACTTGTTCAAATACTTTCTCCGCCTCCAACAAAGGTCAGCACTCTCAACTCTGGGCTAAAGTTAGAAGGGGATGTGTGGCATTTGGTGCCTGCCTCACTCATTCTTGCAGGAAACCATTTAGGCACCTAAGCCATTGACTTTAGGGCAGGAGGTCCAAGCTGTGCATCTCTAGCAGAAGTGGACCTCCCTGCAGCTTGCCCTTAAGTGCCCTAGTTCCATGACATGGGCAGGGTCTAGGACACAACTCTTCCATTGGCATCTCCCATTGGCTAGCTTCGGCAGCTCTCCACCTAGCTTGCTGACTTTTTTAGATCACATTCTAAGATGCCTCTCTCTCCCCATTCATTGGAAAGGGAGCCTTGGCACCTTACGCAGTCTTAATGGATCAGTGTTGTTCCTGTGATTTTTCTAAATGTTAAGCGTGTGTCACAATGCTTAAATCCCTTTGTGAATCTGAGCTAGAGTTCCTGTTAAACCAAAATTTTCATAGGTAGCCACAAATAATGTATTCCTTACTTTCTGGGTGCATCCCCAACTTGAGACTCCTGGCATCAGATCTGTAGGAATGCTGAGTGCTCACACCTGCAACTGAAGTCAAATGGAGATGCAATATAATGTTAACTACTCTGAAGAAGTCAGGTCCTAGGTATCTTACATTGAGGACGGAGGTAACAGACACTTTTGACAATTTAGGCCATAATCTCTCACTTCATAGTTCCCCAGATGCAAAATGCAAATATTAAAACAGCAGAGTCTCGCTCTAATCCCCTTCACAATAGCGAACTTTGGGCTATAACAAACATGGTCCCACCTCCAGCCCTGTGTGCTGTGGTGGGGGACAGAGAGCTTCTCGGCTCCAGCACTGCAAGAGGAGGGCTCCCCCAACCCCTGCCTCACTATAATGAACTCATGGCTATACCAAACAAATGACTTGGATCCCCAGGAGTTTGTTACAGCAAGGTTATACCATATCACCTAATCTCACAGCTGTGTGGCAAATAAATTCATCAGTGTGTGTGAAGCATTCACATACTATGTGAGAGTACCATAAAAAGACCATGTGGAAAATGTCTAGTTTGGTAATGCAGGCCTATGGCCACACACATGAATGGGGAGGATAAAATGCAATATTAAATAGTTACCCATTTATTGAATGAGGCAGGTATCCTGTGGAAAAAATAGTATATGATCATTTAATTCAAGACTAACACACACACAAGGGCTGCGTCTACACTTGTAAATTAAGTCAACTTAAGCTTGCTTAAGTCAACTTAATTTACCCTGCGTCTACACTACAGTTTCCTTAAGTCGACTTAAGCAACTTGCTTAAGTCAACTTAAGGAAAATAAAGTCGACTTAATGAAAATTAAGTCGACTTTATTAAACCTACTTTTAATTCGACTTAGGGCTTAAGTCGACTCCCTAGAGTCAACTTAAGCCAGTGTAGATGTAGGGTAGCCCTAAGTCAACCTAGGGCTACCCCAGGACTGCACCAATGCCCTCTCTGCTTGGGGGGGGCACAATACCCTCCCTGCCCTGCCAGGGTCCCTGTCCCCCTTTGCCCCATTGTACCTATGTACAATGGGGCAAAGGCTGAGCCCCCTGGCACTGGGCAAGGGGTGCCCTCCCTGTCCCCGTGGACCTGCCCTAGGTGCCCCTAGAAGTTGACCTAGGCATCCAGTGTGGATGCTCTAGGTCAATTTTGTAAGTTCCCCCCAAAGTCAACTTTAAGTGTAGACTCACTAAGTTGACTTAGTTAAAGTCTGCTTAAATTTCCAAGTGTAGACATAGCCAAGGGGACCAAATAAAGGTTGCCTGGCAACCTTAACCTTGCCTTTTCCTAATTTTTGCATGAGTGACTTTGCAACTTTAAAATTACTTTAACATAGTCTTTTGGATGTAGTGGTATATTAAGAAAGCCTATTATTGTTAGTGTTATGATCTATCTTCACATTTTAAGAAGCTGCTGACTCCACCTATCAAATAGAAAAATATTCTACTTAGAAATCATTCTATGGCTCTCATGTCATACTTCTCCTACCTTTTGGTTTAGAAAGACATTTTCAATTGTCCTAATTCAAATGTCTTTGAAACACACACACTTGAGGTGCTCTTAATGATAAACTACACAGGGAAGAAATGTTATTTAAAAACTGTTAAAGTTTCCTCGCTGCTTTGTGACTGGATCTTCATCTCTCTGGTGTATTCTGTGCCTGCAGTCACAGTCTCATTTTTAGAATGTTAAAACTACTGAGGATTATTCAGACCAGTCATACGCTGGAGTTTCATGCCAGGCTCCCCCTGTGCCCCCCCAGCAGGGAGGGCATTGGTGTAGTCCTGGGGTAACCCTAAGTCGACTTAGGGCTACCCCGCGTCTACTTTGACTTTAAAAAGTCGAATTAAGCCTTAAGTCGAAGTAATTCTAGGTTTAATAAAGTCGACTTAAATTTTCATTAAGTCGACTTTATTTTCCTTAAGTCAATTTAAGCAAGTTGCTTAAGTCAACTTAAGGAAACTGTAGTGTAGACACAGGGTAAATTAAGTCGACTTAAGCAAGCTTAAGTCGACTTAATTTACAAGTGTAGACGCAGCCAGAGACACCCAGAGTTAGTTGCTTCCAAAGAACTATGCAGGTCCTTGGGGCCTGGTACATTACAGGGGTCATTCCCAGGAAACTAGTTACAGACTGGGGCATAGACCAGACCCTATGACAAGTCAAGTCACCAGAGACCATTAGTGCAATATGCAGCCTTCTGAAAATGCCCCCTTTGCACTCCAGGTTAAGCATTCTTACACTGGGGGGAAATCATATTATTCAAGATTTTTCAACTTCCCAGTTATTGTGACAAAACAATCTGATGTCTTACATCATTGAAGCTATTCTAGTCTGACGACCATGTATGTTGACAAACAGCTTGTAAATTAAAAACGAGAGTCCTGTGGCACCTTATAGATTAACAGATTTTCTTCGGCATAAGCTTTCGTGGGCTATAACCCACTTTGTCAGATGTGCCACAGGACTCTCGTTGTTTTTTGCTGTACACTGACTAACATGGCTACCCCTCTGGAAGCTTGTAAATTCTAATTGTGGGTGCCCCTCTCACATTCTTGCATTACTTAACTGTAGTCTTTTTGTATTGCTGCTATTGCTAATGACTCAATCCCCACATCGGGGGCAGAGTTGGTTGGCCATTTTCTACAGAAATGTTTTTAAGGTAAAATCTATTTCCATGAAAAATCGAAGTTTTCTGCAGGAAAGTTTCTCTTCTTTTGGGTGGGGTGGAGGACGGTGGGGTGTGGAAAATGATTTACTCCATACATGGTATTTTAGTATTTTGTCAGCTTTTTCTTCCCAAGCTTTCCAGCAACTGGAAAGAGAATTAGTGTACCCTGAGTCATACATCTTCCTCATGTGAATGACAAACACTGAATTATTCACATGAAGGTACATTCTGATCCATTCCTAGACAGAACCAAGGTTTGTTCTACAGCACTAAGTTAAATAACAGCACTGCTAATATTAGGCAACTCCATTCATGAAGCCACGAGGCTTCAAAGTTTGACATCCAGAACTTTGGGTGCTGTATATATAATAGAGAAGATGTAGGAGCTGAATTGATCGGGTTAGATTTCAGCAGTAGATGTTCTGCAACAATTTACCATATATTACTTTAAGGTGTCTAAATAATTCATGTGAGTACAAGAAACATCCAATCTTCTATGCATTGCCTTTTCCTACCAAAAGTACCAACTAAGAATGCTTCAAAAAATGTGAAATTCAATGTACAGAACTGAAAGAGTGAATGCTTTTATTTCCAGTCTGAAGCAGCAATAATGAGTCACATGTGGTCTACTGCAGAAAAAAATTGGTTATGAAAGAAAGCTAGGCTAGTTCAAAATTACTATTCCTGCAATGAGAGGCGGAAGAAGTACATAATCCATTCTTCTTTCCAAATTTACAGCCCAATCCTGCCACATACAGTTAGGTGAGTGATGCTATTTAACTTAACCAAGTAAACATTAGTGTGATTGCTCCTTTAGATTGTGATGAATTCCTTCTGAAAAGTAAAATCAAATTCTCTAAATGTATCTCAAGCTCATTATCATGTTATCACCACCTATCATAACAAAAATCACGTGTGTCATGAAACACAATGACAAAGATCAGGCACAGAAAATTTTCTAGTCCCATTTATCAATATTCAAGAACAATCTTGGAAACAAAAAAGCCCAAACATTTCTTTGATGTGGGAAACACTGAACTGAGTTTCATCTTATGCTACAGAAGTCATGAAAAACAAAGAGAAGCCCACATACAACCAAGCTTCCTGGCTCAGTTCATAGCAAAAACAAAAAAAAAAATCCCAAAAACTTTGTATTAAAAAAATCCCCAACAACAAAAGGAATCGTATTGCTAGATTTAGTTAAAGCAAATTGAATTGCAATATCACATGTACCTCTTTTCTGAGCAAGTCCTGTGCAAGAGCTGACAGTTAGCTGACTAAACACATCAGATCAGAGACTAGTTTCATAGCATATAATCAGTGCTCTATATATAATCATAAAGAAGACTCCAGTGTTTCATGATCAGGGAGCCATATAAGTAACTAGACAGCAGTCATGAATAGAAATTGTATTCATTATCATTCATTTTCTCTTCCCACCTCATCAAAAGCAAACTCTAAGAGAACACATTATTTGGCACCTATCATGGAGGTATTTTCCAAATTACCTGCCAAATGACTGCTTAGGAGGATTTACCTATGTAGATACAGTTGCCAAAGGGTTAATCTGGTGTCACCATTTGCATTATGCTTGATGACAACATAACAGAGGTTCAAGTTGGAATGTAAAGATGGTCCCGCCAGGGTTGAGGATCATTGACAGACAGAGCAGTAGGGAAAACTTGTACCACTGCTCATGTTTCATCTGTTTTGTGGATGAAGGGAGAACTTCGTATTCCTGGGCTGTTAATCTGGCCACTTTCATGAGCACTAAATTATCTCAGATTCATTCATCCAAAACACATTTTTTTTTGTTTTAATATTCTTTTTACTGTTAGCTCTTGCCAAGGATCTGTTTGAATAAGAACAACAATCAAAGCCCATATGCCAGGGTATAACAGCTAAATGGAGTGAGAAAATCTTCAATTAGCTGAAAATGATTTGATCCAAGCAGGCTGTGAAATATGTCTTTCCCCAGGCTCGAAAACAGCAAAAGCTAATTTAACAGGCAGTACATTTTCTTTTTCTAATTATTAAACTAAAGCTGCACATCAGTGATCAATGTATTAATTGAAAAGACAACATGAGTGTAGCAGATGATTTGAATATTTGAATTGACTTGGATGATACAAGCATTAAGCTTGCTGAGTAAAGGGAAATTAATTATTTATTAAATTGTACACAAATAGTAACTGACATATTAGAGATACTCTTTTAAATAACTGTTCTATGGTATGGCTGCCCTGAGTATTTGCTAACAACTGAAGTTTCACAACCAATCTTTGCAAAGCTATTTTCACTACTTAAAAATAGAGCCATAGAATCCTAATGATTAGAACCCAGTTAGATCAGTGGTTTCCAATCTGTGGCCCACGTGGGCTTTCAACGTGGCCCTTGGTTCCCATGCTACTGGCTACAGAAGGGAGCCACTGCGTAAGGACCCAAGTGGAGAGCATTTCTGCCAAGCTAAAAGACAGGTCTCAGGCTCCTTGCTGCAGCCGAGGGGATGAGAGATCAGCACTCCCCTGTCCCTGGCTGTTGCAGGAAGCAAAGCAAAGCATTCTGATCTCAGTCCCTATGTGTTGGGGTCCTTCCTGCAGTCAAAGGGAGGGGAGCACTGATCTTCCATCCCCCTGGCTGCAGAAGGGAGCCAAGGCCAAGGACCCAGGTGGAGCGCACAGGGCTACAGGACACCTGCTGCAGCCAGCGAGACAGGCGATCAATGAGGAGGGAGCCTGCTTTTTAAGGGGAGGTTGGTGGCCCTTCAGGGCTGTAAAAATTGTATCTGTGGTCCTCAAACCAAAAAGGTTGGGAACCACTGAGTTAGAGGATGGCCTTTTCCAGAACACAAATCAATCGTTCATTATTATTTCCATTTCAGACGGATCACAAATCGCAGGCATGGAGCAGGACCTCACTGTGCACAGTGACGTACAAACATGGAACAAAAAGACCACCTCTGCCTCCAGAGCCAACAATCCAACATCCCATTACTTGTCAGGCGGCTTGTATTAGACCAAATTTACCCACTGCAATGCGCACAGGCTCTTATCACCAGGTTATTACTGACATCATAAATACTGGACATTTATACAGATCTTTATACACATGAATTTAGCAACCCTCTTGTTCAGTGTTGAATACTTCTTTTAAAGTCCTATATGTGCGTTTGGTCCTTGGTAAGCAAGGCACTTAGCAGACATTATTGTGGTCTGAAAATATTTAATCAGACAAAGCTAATTCAGCTTTGCTGTCCTTGAGCATCTGTGTGCATTAAACCATCTGTTTCAATGGGGAGGGGGGAAATGGTGTCAATTGTCATTAGCAATAGAGTTAAGTAAAGTTCAGACAGATTAAAGAAAGTTTACTAATTAAACTCTAGGGTCATCATCTAAGCTAATCATGATTTCAGTAAATTAAAAACATGGTCTAGTCTAGTGTCACTCTGAAATACTGGGTGCATTATTCATTATGTCTATGTAATGGCAGCACAGTCATTTCCAATTAAAGCTGCACACTGGAAGTTTTTTATGGCTTTGTGTGTTCTAAAAGTAGTAGCACGTCAGCAACATGATGGTTTTGTAGCTCTAGTTCTGTAAGGCAAATGGGCTAGGATTCATCCATAACTTTCATGAAGCAGTACATTGCATGAATTTAGCCTCTTATGTTCTGCTTACTTTCATCTTCTTCAGATTCCATAGACGTTCTGCAAAGTGGAATGAGGGGAAAAATCCTGGCATCATGGACATCAATAGGACATTTGCCACAGACTTCACTGGGGCCAGGATTTTATGGTGAGACTCAGAGGATAGTTTTTCGGTTACTCTTCATTCTCAAAGTGTTTGTCAATTAAATCAGTTTTGTCTCTACCAATTTTAGTTCAGAAAACTATTTCACTCCCATGGTAAACTCCACCAGAACATTTCTCCCCACCTAATGGAAATCTCCCTGTTTTCCAGCATCAGAACGGCAAAATGTTACTCACCTCTCCTCACTGTCATCTGCCCTGCTCTATTCTGTGTCAAACCACACTCACAAGACAATTTCATCTTTTAGCACTCCTTTGCTACAAGTCTCCAAAGTGCCCCATCCCCACAATTGGCAGTGTAGAAAATTTCATCACAGTAGGACAATTTAATGCTCTAATTCAATCTAAGCTTCATTTTTTCTGTTAATACCTATCTAGGTTTTTATACATAGACTGTATTATTTAAACACAACAAACAAGGAGTCTGGTGGCACTTTCAAAGACTAACAAAAAATCCCACCGAACTCTTTGTTTGTTCTGCTGAACTACACTAACTTGGCTACCCCTTTGGAATTTAATTTAAACATGTTATGACTACTACAGGAAGATATATGAGAAATTCATTTGCTTTGAAAGAATGCATCAATATGCAACAGGAAGAAATTTTTATTATCGCGGTGTGCATAACTGTACTTATACGTTAATCTACTACATCTTTTCCACCCCATTTGCTTTCCACCTGTGTCTCAGACTAAACACTCTATCCAATCATTAGTGTAAGTAGTATATTGAGTAATTAGGTACTAGATTCTGAATTCTATAAACACCACCTTTTGGTTTGAAGTACTCAGTGTTTACATGAAAATTACAGTCAAGGAGACTTGGAAAGAAATGGTAAAATCTATATTCAGTCAAACGGAGCAGCATTCAGATTAACAAATCAATGGAATTCTGCACGTGTTTTCTAGGTCTGGCTCATGCTTAAATCTTTTGGAGACACAGACACATGAATAAACTGAGCAAAGTTTAACTAAGTCTGACTGCAGTTATTACCAGATATTATTTCTGCCTCTTGCTGAAAATCAGAAATGCTTTTTTAAGCATTGATATCCAGCGATATACTTATGGTGAGGTATTGCATTGTTTTAGATTTATAGGGAACTTGAGAGAGATCTAACTAGCCAATGGCATTTTCTGACATATATAAGTACAGTACAAACATAATTCCAACAGTGCTCAAAATAAAGCTTGTTTATTAGTTTAGAATAGATTGAATAATATTCAACCAACAACATTCTATGATGTTTGCAGTTTTGGGATTCCATGAACCATTCAAAAACACATTCCAGTCAGCAATGGCAGACCAGGGATTATTTGTGAAGTATCTGCTGTTGATATTCACTCTTTAAATGAAGAAATTAGTAAGCCAGTTTACATAATATTTTTCTTCTTCCTGAGTGAAGGTTTTTGAGAGAGAATAATGCATAAAGAAAAACAAACAAATAGTCCTGTAACATATGCTTCCAGTACAAATCTATGAAACTTTCAGGATTCACAAACGTTCCTATGGGGTGTCTGCTGGTTATTGAGATATTCACAAATAATGAATGGCATGAGCCCATAAATAGCCACAAATCAAATTTCAACTCTTTATTCATAAGTCCCACCCCCCAGCCCCCGCCCAATTATTCTATCAGTTCTGTTTTTCCCAATAATTCTGAAGACAATTTTAGAAAAACTATTGGTTGTTCAATATTAACATTCCACTTGTGCACCAGAGTATAAACAACAGTAGAAGCTTCAGGAAAGATTTCTACATATAAAAGTTCATGATGTTTCTCCAGCATTCACAAGTATCAAAGGCAACATGAGTGGAGTTTGTTCTCTGTATATCTTTCATCCTTATTCTTGTCTATACACAGATACACAAATGCATTGCAGAAATACTGCAATGTAATAAACTGTGTGCTTTTAAAACACTGTTTTTATTTATAGCTGACTGTTTGCTGTGTTGTATCTTATATTTTAAGCCCAAACCATCAGGGAATAGTTCAGATCTGCACTGAATAAAGGAAGACCTGCAGATTATTGTTTGATTGGACTTTCCAAAACGTGACTACACCCTGTAGGGACTGTAAAGACTCATGGTTTTACCTGTTGAATTTCTCGATTCAGTTCTTGGGGGCCAGTGAAAGTGATGACCATCACACAAGGTTTGGAGGAATGTAAATGTATAGTAAAGGACTCTGGTTATTTTTATGGTGGCATTAAAAACAGAAAGAAAAGTAAAACATCTTCTGGTAAATCCTGTAGATTGTCATAAAGTCACCAAATAGTAACGTGGAAAGCCAGTCATTCAGGCAACACATCAACTCACATAAATGGGACTTTTTGCCTGGGTAAAGAGTGCAAGAATGAGCCCTATCCGACTATTAACCATGTTAAAGGGGGGAAAAAGATGCACCCATTTAGCAGAGCTTGCTAAAAATCCACATAATGGTTTTTAATTGCATTCATTAGAAATGAGCATGAAGTAAAGTAATTTAGAACATTATCCCTAGCAAGTGCGGGTCTTCCCTCCTTCACAAGAGATGACTGACAAATTGTTTCTATTTCCTGCATCCTCTAGTTAATTTAAAATGTTACTTCCACGTGTTTTCTTTTTTTTTTTGGATCATATTGACTTTGACTTTCTTACAAATGGAGAACGAGAAAGCTGTGGATAACTGTTAATAACCATGAGGTCCAAGTTTCAGGTGCAGCTTGTATAACGCTTACACCAATTTTAGAAAGCACTTCACCAGAATTGTGTGCTTTCTATACAATTTCCATACCTAATAAAAGTTTATTAGAACACAATGAATTTTTGCAAGAGATTTTAGAAATCAAATATTGTCAGTATCTAGGGGGGGTGTCTACACTGGCAACTTAGGTCGACCTAAGGAGATTTAAGTCGACCTAAACAAATCCACGTCTACACTGGGCTTTTATTAAGTCAACTTAAACATTTCCTTAAGTCAACTTAAGGAAAGCTTAAGTTGACTTAACAACACCTAGTTTTAGGTCGACATAAGCCTTAAATCGACTCCTTAAGTCGACTTAAAGTCAGTGCGGACGGGGATTAGCGCCTAAATCGACCTTATGAAGTCAACTTAAAGCATTAAGTCGACTTAATAAGGTCGACTTAGACTATGTCTACACTAGAAAAGTTAGGTCAACTTTGTTAAGTCGAATTAATAAGGTTGACTTTAAGTCGACTTAAAGTTGACCTTCAGTTGACTTAGCTTTTCTAGTGTACACGTAGGCAAACTGTCACCTATGACACTGACCAGGGATGGAAGTAAAGGAGCACAGCACACATACACGATTTCCTGTGGAGACAATGACAGACTTGGGCCCTGCAACCTTCTACTGCATATTCATTTAAGCAGCTATGTTTCCAGGAAAAAAAATAGCTTTAAAAGGTTATTCTTACTGCTTCTGTCATGTCTCTGTGCACCACAGCAAATATTTAACAAAGTCAATCAGTCATGCTCGGAAAGTGCCTACTTACAGAACATTTATGTTTTTCTGATTAGTAGCATTTGTTTCACAGTATTTGCAATGTTGCAGAAGTGACCTTTTGACTGTCACTGTCTTCTATCTTTCACTCTGAGAATTAAATTTTAACATAGCACTAAGACTGAAAAGGTGTCCATAAAATTTTTTTTCTTCAGAGAACTCATCAACAGAAAATGGAAGAGCTTTCCTCTTTTGTTTACCATTTTTAAAAAAATCTGTAGCTTCTCAATTATTTTTAAAAAAAATAAATCCATTTGCTGGTGCCAGGTCAGGAGACTAGTATGGATCCGTTGACCTCTTTAGAAGATGGAGCTGCCCTTGGTTATATAAATCATATGAATCATAACGGCAATCTTAAATTTTGTCTTTTGGCCCATAAGCCCTTGGAACAAATGACTTCTGACGGGAACAAGAACCATAATTTAGAGGTGGCTGATCATCAGGGGGTTGGGTCTTGATTGCAGTTTTTAAAAAGCACTGAAGAAAGAAGGACAACAGAGTCCTGTGGCACTTTTAAAGACTAACAGATTTATTTAT